>OX465097.1:51782347-52257491 GCA_949987625.1 Chalcis sispes | reverse complement strand
TATAATCTTTTGATATCCAGTAACATTATCTCTACGGAGTTTGATTAAAATCTGCAGTCCGGACCTTTTACACTCTCTCTTTTCAAGACGTATGCAACTTTCTCTCTCTCTCTCTCTCTCTCACGAGTTTACTTTTCGAACGAAAAAGAAAAAAAACGTCAAGTCATCGAAAAACAAACCTGCCAAGTATAAGGTTCACAATCAGTTTGATGTAATCAATCGTTCATCTGTTCTATTAAAAAAGTAAAGTCAGTCGATTACACTGTAAATCTTGTTGAATCTTCTTTGTAAAAATTTTTTGCTCGAATCAATGACAATATATCAATATTATTCTTGAAATCGTTTGCATTTCTAATAATACGTGGTATTTGTAATATTTTTGTCTACCCTGTATAGAAAGCGACCACCGGCTTTGAATGAAAGATTCAGCATAAGGAATAATTTAAATTTTGTAGACAGCCATCCATCAAAACTCGTATTTTGTAATAGGATTCGTTGTTGTTGCTTTTCGGTGTAAACATTTATACTCCTTATTTAGAATACTTTTTTTTTTAAATTAATACACTGTAAAAAAATACTGACTCTAGTAAATTTGAATTTGAATTTAATTTATTTATAATTCTTAATATTTTGAAATAATAAAGTAATTGTAAAGGAATAAACAAAATTAATTTGACTTAAGAGCCATTTTAATGCCGTAACAATTTTTTTTCTAATGTTCTATTACAATCTAAAATATTCTTTTATTCAATATTTGTACTGAATCATTGTTGAACAATAAAAGCTTGAATTTAATTATCAAAACAGAATTATTATATAATACAAAATATAATACAAAAAGATTTTTTCTTTTTAAATGACTTTTACTTAAACTATGATTGCATCAAGATTAAGTAAATTTTGTAGAAGAATTTGATAATTTGAATAATGAATAATTCAAAGTAACAGCGAATGAGTCTTTTTACCTATTTAAATTTTTTTAATCAATTTTAGTTTTTTATGTTAAAAATATCTATACAAAAAATAAATATGATTCAAATATAGTCCTATATTTTAAAAAAAAATTAGCAACGAATACTTTCATTATTATTATTATTATTATTATTATTATTATTATTATTATTATTATTTTTTTTTTTTTTTTAACAATAAATTTTACGAGCTAATATTTTTATTTTTAATAGTTAAAAATAATATTCACCCTTTAACGTTATTTTGATTTATATCAAGTGCTGACCTTAATTTGAGCATATTTTTATTTATTAGGTATTGCAGTAACTTTCTTCGTCAAGAAATCATTTTTAAAAAAAAGTTATACTTTTAACATTATTTCGAAATTGTAAGGTTTTTAAATAAATTCTACATTATTATGTGCATGATATGTTTTCTAAAAGACAGGCTATTGTTATTGAATTTAAAGAAATCATAATAGTAATTATAAAAATCATTAACAACATCTCATTCTTGCTTTCGGTTAATGGAGTCATTTAAAATAATTTTTATAATTGTTGAATTTTTTTTCTTTTTTTTTTTTTTTTTTTTAATATACTTAATTATAACATTAATTTGTTTTATAAAATAATTTTTAAAGTGCAAATTTCTAACTTTTACATCAGTATAAAATAAATGCTTAATTTTTTAACAATAAATTAAAAAATTGAAGTTTTACTAGTTCGAATTTTCTTTTTAAAATTTTCAACAATATATATTATCTATAATAAATATAATTATGAAATTCTGTTTTATATTCATTACTATGTGACCTATTATATAACATTTTTTACTTATAAAAATTTACAAAAATTCGCTATAGAATCATCGAATATCTCCAAAGAACATTAAGTATTCAATTTATGCATTACAACCATAAAACTGTCAAACGGGAAAATAAATTAAACCTGGTAAAAACAATCTTCAACGAGCTAGATTTTCTGAATTTTATAATTGTTATATTTGAATTTATATCTGAAATTGATACTTTTATTCTCGAGTCTGTAATCGTCTGTAATCCTATTATTTTTTTTTATTTTTATTTTTAACCCTTTCATAAGCCTTGATAATTATTTGTAATATTACTTTATAATCGATTCTTCAAAATAATCGTTTGTTCTTTTAATACAAATATTTATATGATTTAGATAACAAATAATCGGTAAATAGTTTTTTAATACGTTTGATTTTTTACAACCAACGAAAATGACTTGTGTGTTTTTTTAACTATAAAATATAAAAATAATCTTTCAGCTCATATAATATATATGTGTAAGGGCATCATAGGAAAAAAATTCAATACCATTCGTTACCATTGAGCTACAAGATACCCAAGAGAAAGTAATTCTTCCGAGAAAGAGAGAGATCTAAAATTAAATAACATTCTCCAGACTATATCTTCGGAGTGACAGTAATCGGGACATTAACCTTTTACGGCTTTCTCAAAACGATAAATCCCGCTAGGCGATCGCATAGCTCAACGACGAGAAGCGTATAGATAAAGCGCGCTCTCTCTCTCTCTCTCTTGCGAGCGCGTACATCCAATGATACCAATTCCAAACGCAACCATCATTGACACGAATTACGCAAAAATGGCCATCGAGTCGCGACTACTTCAATTAGCGAGAGCGCCGGTGTATTAACGCGCGCGAATTTACGTATGTAATATCGCGCCTTGTAAAGTGCGCTTTTAATGGCGTGCCGAGAACTCGCGCGAAGACTTATTTTGAAACGAGATTTTTTGTTGTTGTTGTTGTTGTTATTGTTGTATTCGCATCTTGTCGCGGATGTGTTCCTCCGTTTACGTGCAACGAATGGTAGACGTTGTACTCACACGGGCTTGCATGAAGTATACAAATGTATAATTATTATAAATGGTTGAGAAATGTAAGTTATGCATACGAGTATGTGCCTAACGCATAGTTTAAATCGATTTGATTTATCGTACGTTGTTTTAAGAATGAAGATTATTCAAAACGTTTTATTTTTTTTTATTTTCAATATGCCTTATGCGACGTAATAACTTTTGAAAATATAACTGTCGGTTAAAAAAACTAATTTTTATAGTCTTGAATATTTGCCTTCTTATTGCTAACTCTATACATAACACTTACTATAAAGTATAAAATCGATTGATAAAACTTTTTATAAAGTTTGTTGAGTTTTAAAAATATTGAATAGACAAATTTGAAACTTAAAAGTTATGAGTTATAATTATACGTATATCTTTTAATATACAATTATAGTAAATTTTTAAAACATTCAATAGTAAAATTTTAATTTTTCTTCTTAATATGATAACTTACCAAAAAAATAATGATTTTTTTATGCATGGTTTTTATTAAAAAAATATTCAAACTCTGAACAGTAATAAAAATATTTTTTGTAAGATTTTATATATAAAAACATTTTCATAATACCTTTTATTATTTCTTGAAAAAAAAACGACAACCTTTATTCTCTTCTCTTATGTAGCACAACATTATATACATTTTACAACAATACAGCATCAAGTAAAGACACACTTAACTACCGAGACATTGGTACAAAGAAGGTACATAAATTTCAAGCAATTATTAAGGTGTAAAAAAATAATATATAATTATAAGTGACAATAATAACAATTAATAAAAAAGTTAAAAATCCATTTGCATTAAAATAAAAAATTTTTTTAATTTCAAAGAATATACATTATTATTTCACATTTTTTTTAATAGTAAAAATATTTATAAAATTTTTATTAGCATTAAATGTATCAACTATTACGAAAAATAAAAATTTAAATAAAAATCATTTCTATTAATTACTTAAATTAGTAATATTTTTTATATACTGTACATCAATACTTTAAATAGTATCTAATCTTTTTTAAATAGCAAATTGATACAACGATTATTTATTTGCATTTACATAAGAAAAAATAAGTAAAATTATATCAAATTCAAGATTTAAGTTTTTGTTTGCTTCATCTATTATTATGATTCAAAAAAAAAAAAAAAAAAAAAAAATTCATATCATAATATACATTTTTAATTGAAAGCTTTGGCTTATTGTATTACCATTCCTTGAAAGAAAAAAATAAAGTCGCCGAGTCAAAAAAACAAAAGTGCAATTATTAAAGAATGTATATTTTTGCGTGCATAAATTTTGGTTCAATTTTTTCTTTATAAACGTATAAAATGTCGCAATAAATTACAATGTATTAAAAACTGTAACAATTAACTTTACACATATTCTCATAACGCGATAGACATCGATGAATGTCGCGTTATTAATTTATTATGTTTTGCCTCAATGTAAGTATATAATAAGGGCGCTCGAAATAGCGCGAAAAACGATCCATCGATCGATCTTTGTCGTATAATAAATGTACATACGAGCGAGTCACATGTGTAAGCGTTTAAAATACGGCTGCCTATGTGCACGCGTGTGTGTGTATATGTTTACGTGTGTGTCTGGGCGCTATACTCACCGGAATGATATCGGCTCTCATTGCGCGTGAGTCTGCGGTTGCCACGCCTCGTGGCCGCCGAATTCGAGTTGCCAGTGTTGTTGCCCGTCGAGCCGCCAGATCCCGGAGAACTGGCGATCCCGGTACTATGCGCAAGGCGACCGCCTGTGCATGCAACAACAACGACAAAAAAAAACATAGACAACACAAGACTTGGACTTTAACGGTTCTATATTGTATGTAGAGGTTATAATAGTTCTTTTAAGAATAGAGAGGCAGAAAGATTTTAAATAAATATTGGCTTTTTATTTTAATTATTTCATTATTATTACTATTATTATTATTATTATTATTATTATTATTATTATTATTTATTTTTTTTTTTTTTTTTAAGATATTCACTATTTTTTATGAACATTTTTCAAACAACAATAATGATAGTTTAAAATGAGATAAGCAATAAGCTGTGAATTTTTCAACCATATGAGTCATTTAATTAATATATGATTATTAAATCTTATTTTAAAAAATAAAATCATAATTAACAGCTTAATGTATGTAGAAATAATTCATCATTATTTTTATTTTACAATGTTTATTTACCATTTATATATTTATATCAAGTTATTTTAATTAAAAATAGAAATATGGATTGGAAATAATGTTAAAAAAAAAAAAAAAAAAAAAAGCAACAATTATTATTGTTTATAAAAGTTTACTATGAATTTAAAACAATAAGATTTTTATACATAATTTAAACTAATATATTTTCACTTCAAATATTGGGATCTTATCTAGGATGCTAATTTATAATTACTTATTATATCGGTTAAACTCATTTCAAAAGATGAAGAACGTAAATAAAATTATAATAGTGAATATCTTTTTATTTACAAAAAATAAAATAGAGCTAAAAATTAATTTCTAAAGAATATAATAAGAAATTTTCAAAGAAAATAAAACATCTTACAATAGCTGCAAATTAATAAGAAATTAACAAACTAAAAATTAATAAGAGCGATTGCAACCATTACCATTGATTCCCGATAGATTTTACATAAATAAAGGCAGCAAAGAAATATATACTTAAAAAGTTCATAAATAAATGACGAAAATAAAGTAAAGGAGAAAGAAGGAATAAATAAAGTACAAAGGAACAGTGCGCATAAAAAGAAGCATCTTTGAGAAATGAGAGCAACAGCGACGCAGTAATTTATAGAGGGATGTGACTTTCTTTCGTTGCTTTGGCTCGTCGAGCCTATACAGCGACGAAAGAGAGAATGATAAAAAAAGAAAGAAAGAAAGAAAGAAAGAAAGAAAGAAAGAAATAAAGAGAGAAGATACGGAGAGACAGAGAGTTTTGGAAACCGCAGAGCACAGGAGAGAAGTAAGTATAGCGGCGCACGTGCACAAGTGCACTTTCAACAGTTACGAATCCTATGTGTAAAACGTATATATTACATATTTCAATTGGATGAGGAGAATACTATATAGGATTAAGCACATCCATTTTATATAGAAGCGCGCGCGTGTGTGTGTGTGTGTGTGTGTGTGTTATTGCGTACTTTTGGAGACTGGCGTTGAATTTATGCAGCAACCGGAACGTGTACGTGTATTGATATATATGTAAACATAGTGAGTATATATATATATATATATATATATATATATATATATATATATATATATATATATATATATATATATATATATATAAGTATTGTCGAAAAAGAAAAAAAAACTTTTTGCGATAAACAGCCGTTTGCAATGCGCGGCGATGTTATATGCTAATCGGGGCACGATTTCTGGTAATGGAGAAGAAAGTCCGTTTATTTGATCACGATGATTCGTTTCGGTGCAAAGTTTATACTCGATCAGGTGTACTTAATTACCATAAGATTGCGCTTCGGCGAATTTTTAACTTCTTTCGTTTTCTTTCATTTAAGAAAAAAAAAAAAAAAAAAAAAAAAAAAACGTTATTTTATTTGTTTCAGCCGTTATCTAAGACTATTGATGAAGATTAATTTTTAATTAGCGAGGTGCAGCAGATAAAATTCTTTAAGAAATATAAATTTAACAAAGAATAAAAAAAACAGAATTTTTGATTATTCATTTTATTGAATTTATTAAACTTAAAAAGTAATATTATTTTTTAATTCTGTAAAACAATATGTTGAAAACAAAAGAAATAAACGAATTTACGTAATTCTAAAACTTAATTACGAAAAAAAATAATATAATTGTAAAATTAATTTGAGTACTTTAATATCTATTCAAAAATAAATAACAAATTTTACAGTCAAAAATCGTATCTGAAAAACATATGCTAATAATAATGTCTTATAATATTATTTTGCCTTTATACTTTTCTGCCAAATTATTTTTACATAATAGATTAAACTTATAAAATAAACAAGTCTAACACTAAGTGACTCTATTGGAAACATATTATACTACTAAAAACAACATATATAATTATAACACTATATTAATATGCGGTGCAAATACGATCTATGTACATTTAAAAATTAAGTATATAAATAAATAAAATTTCATGCGACACTAACAGATCGCTTTAAAAAAGACTCGGTCGGATTTTGATAATGAAGATTTGCATTAAATATCGTTAATCATCAAATTTGCCGTCATATTTTTTAAATTTTATTCTAGAATTTTTAATTATTCATTCAAATTTAAAACCAAATTATATTTTTTGTCAATGCAAAGTTACTTCTGCATCATAAGTTATGTTGTATAATTCATATAATTAAACTAATAATTTCTCTTCATGATTCTGCAACTGTTATATTTATTAATAAATTTATTGCTAATTTATTTTCTTAGTATATAAAGTGTCAAACAATTAGTTTTCAAAAATCCTTAAAGTAATTGTAGCACAAAAATAAAACAAAATAGTAACAACAATATTTTAAAACAAAACAAACACGCAATTTAAAACGAAAAAAGCTGAACGCAAAAAAAAAAAAAAAAAATTAAAAGCGTTAAACATAAATCGATCAACCAACATCCGACTGAGTACATTTTAATCACACGAGACACACACAAAACACATCTCGTTAGAGAAATAAAAAGAAAAAAAATACCCGAAAAGAATACAAAAACTAGCACAACAAAAAGTCTCAAGTGCGTGAGGAAAAAGAAGGAGAAAACAAAAAACAAGTAAAAAACTGTGAGGATGGCGACAAGAGAGAGAGAGTAAGTGTTTCATCGCGCGTAAGTCGTTGTGTGCTACCTGAGTGATAGCGCTTTTCGGAGTGAGTGACACGGCGCTGAGTGCGTCGGGCGCGGGGCTGCGGGCGTCCGCCGAGGCCGCCTCCGCCTCCACTGCCGCTCCCGCTGCCACTGCCGAAACTCGTCCTTTCGAGACCGACGCCGTCGCCGACGAGGCCCCCGCCGCCGCCGCCGCCGCTGCTTCCGTTATTACCGCCGCCTGGTGATTTTACCCACGTGCGTTTGTGAATAAGAGAGAGAGAGAGAGAGAAAAAGGGAAAGATGGAAAGACAAGTTTTTTTGATTCATTACAGATATTATTGTATTTTGGTTAGTGGTGCTTTATAACGTCTCCTTAATATGAATAAATATAAAAATATTTCACCTATGTGTGCCTAGTGAAGCTGGAGAAATTCGATCGATATAATGCGATTTATCGAGTTTAAAAAATGGATTTTGTCGATGATTATTAATGAGTGCCTTGATTATAAATTATATGCTTCACACATATATGTATATACGAGATATAATGAAACGTCTAACCGTCTTATCAACATTGTGATTTGTAGACCAAATATTTTTTTTTTTTTTTTTTTTTTTTATATTTACTACTACTTTACAATCTAAACATTGAACTCAATTTAAAATGAGTGCGCAATAATGGCTGGATATACCTTCGATATATATCTTCGAAAAAATTATAAAACTTTTTAAATTTTCTTTTAGTTTATTCAACCGTTGATAAAAGTCTCTTTACATATAAGTCACGTTATTTGAAAATGTTACAATAACAAATGTTTACGCATATAAGCGATCAGCAGTTAAAATATTTACATCGCTAAAAATGTATATGTTATAAAAGCTTTGGTGATATTAATTTTATACAAAATATTTTATTTTAATGCACTTCTTAAACAGAAATTATGGTTGTTTAATAATTTAACGTATTATTTTGTCACCGATTTGTTTACTTGCGAAAATAATTTTCAGCAATGACATATTCTTGAAGATGCGTTTATTATTAATATTCATAATTCATAACTATTTTTAAAGATACTTTTTTAGAGTTTAAAGACAAACATAAATTTATAAAAGCTAGATCTTATAAAATAAACCAAGAACAATGATAAAAAAAAAGAAACACATTTACATATATTAAAAGTTGAAATATAAAACTTAAACCGTTCACAGTTAAACTAGTACAAGGTTAGCAAAAATATAATAATAAAATTAATGTTTCATTGTTTATATTTTTTTAGATAATTTTTTGGTTTTGATCTAGGCATTAAAAAAAGATATATAATTTTTTATTAATTAAATCAATAGGTAACATTTATAATATTTAAAATGTATTTAGATTTTCTTTCAAATCGATGCAATAAATTACGAAGAGTAATTTTAAATTCAAACTTACTGATAAAATATGCCGTATAAAAACAATCAAGTCATTAATAATAATTGTTGAGTAAAAAGAGGCTTAAAATTGATATAGTTTACAATTTGATTTTTA
Source organism: Chalcis sispes (assembly GCA_949987625.1). Taxonomy (NCBI): domain Eukaryota; kingdom Metazoa; phylum Arthropoda; class Insecta; order Hymenoptera; family Chalcididae; genus Chalcis; species Chalcis sispes. Next base: position 52,248,309 of record OX465097.1, on the reverse strand, counting down.
AAAGGAAAAACTGATATGAACGGTATACCATTTCTTATCTTGTAGTATAGGATGTACATTAACCACTAATAGACTTTTCTGAGATAAGTAAGAGGTATTGTATGAAAGTTAAAAAATTTAAAATTTCAACTTTGACTTGTTGTGATTGAATGAATGTAATTTTATACGATTAACGAACTAAATATTTATTAATTTCTCTGTTATATTTAAATAATAAAAATTTGCAAAATTACATCCATGTATTTAATTTTGCAAATAAAAATAGCGCACACATTATTATAATTTACCGTTTCCGAAACATTGCGCAGCTCGAGCGCAACTATCCAGATTGAGCGCATGGAAAAAGCGATTTACACCGAGTAAAGAGAAAGAAAAAATAATAAAAAAAAAAAAAAAAAAAAAAGACAGTGTAGTGTAGACAAGAGAAAACAAATAAGCCATAAAACATATATATTATGTATAAGTGTGCGCATAAAAATATGTTGTCGCAGCGATTACTGAAACTGTACAAACACTCACGAACGGATAGAAAGGTGAGCGAATGTAAGCGCAATAATCATCGTTGTACGTGTGTATGTGGGTGTATATGTATGTTTTGCGAGAAAATTTTGCGATAGCATTAAGACATCGGAGCTCTCGATGCCCGCATATATTTGTTTACCAATTTGTGTGTGTTCGCGCGCGCGCGCGCGTGCGTGTGTGTATGTGTGTGTGTGTGTTTACAGGCAAATCTACGCGATTTTCCCAGAAAATTAGCCCTCCACCAAAGCGTCAACGCATAGAAAGTATAAAGTTAAACAAATAAGAGCGAGATAATCCACGATATCGTGCTACTCGGTTCTGGTTCATGTTGCGAGACGCATTATGCAGTTTCGAAAGAGAGATGGACGTAAGAGAAAAGCGATCGGTTATTCGTTTTATTCGCGATTTCAACATTTCGCTGACTGCGAATAATGTCGTCGCGTTAAAACGTACGCGGAAATTGTACGATTTACGCGTTCGTTAATTATTAAGCTTTTATTTTGGCTCGTGTTGTATTTATATGTTGTTGCGGAGATGACTCTGGGTTTTGATTAAGATACGCCAATAAAGGATACGCAAGAGTGAGGAATGAATTGTACAATGTATTCATTGTAAGGTATTATATAGGTATATATTTTTTAAAGTTCGATTCTCGTTACACAGTTAGGTAAACATGTTTTTTTTTTTCATTTAATATATATATATATATTTTTTTTTTTTTTTTAATTATCAAAATACCACATTTTTATTACTACATAATTCATTTTAATTTATTTATACAAAGTATCATTTTGCTTAATATAAAATATTACCGCGCCGTTAAAAAAAATACGCAAGAACTCTTTCTTTCGCAAACGTTTTTTTAACCTTGTGCACTATTTACTTTTTAATCTAATCGTTTTTTATGACAACACCCCAATTGGTTTGAAATTTTTTATTTCCGTTGGATTAGATTGGAAAGTTGAGCATACTCGTTCTGTCAACGCAGTTAATCAAGACGAAGTTGTCAAATACATATTTCCTTAAAAGCTTTAATTTCCTATCTCGTTACCTTGAAGTTGTTTATCTTTTTCTAACCGAGAGAACTAGTAATTTTGAAAAATACGAGCGTTAAAAAATCAACACACGATATTGAGTTTTAGAACAAATTAGAGTTGTGCAACCTAACGAAGTTAAATTAACTCGAAAAAAATATAGAATATTAAAGAGAAACAAGAAAAAAGTCAGAAAAAAATAACACGAAGATAAAGTTAAAGAAAACAAACGACGATAAGAAGGTATGAAAAAAGGACAAGCGAGGAAAAAAGAGTAAAAGGGAGAAGAACCAAAGATAAAAACGGAAAATGAGACACAACGTAAGAAGAGATAGAAAGAGACCCGGAAGCACGCAATGTGCAGTTACGCGCCGGCAGGTACACAGCATAACTGACTGGTTGTGCATATACGAGTATGTACACGTTATACGATGCGCGATAAGTGCCCCTATGGACGTTTTCGAGTCTTGGTGCTTCTTCTCCCTGTAACGATTTGCATTTTTTTTTTTTATAGTATCGAAGCAAATAATTATCGCGTGAGAGAGAGAAAGAAAGAGAGAGAGAGAGAGAGAGAGAGAGAGAGAGAGAGAGAGAGAGAGAGAGCTTACGAGTCGTACGCTTTTTTTACGCTACTCTCGTTTTAAATAATTTCCCTTGATAATCGCTTCGTTTTAGTCAAGGATAAAACCTGTGTAATTTTTCTTTAAGCATTACTAGTGATTTATTTATCGTCGGTATTGAAATTACTGAAATTATGCATGTATGTTTATGGAACTGAAATTAATTAAAAAAAAGTTTAACGTATATATTTTTTTATTTTTATTTTTTATTTTTATTCATCAGACATTTAATCTCGACTTACTTGAAAATTTATAAATGCTGAGTTATTACAGTTTTCTTATATTTTAGTAAATTAAAGATGTTTTAATTAATAAAATTAATTTTTTAGTAATTTCATATTTATATAATAAACAAAGATGAATTTGCAAAAATATACTCTAATAAATTAATAAAGTATATATTTAAATAGGTGATCGTTAAAAAAAAAGAAAAAAAAAAAAAAAAAAAAAAAAAAAAAAATATTTTATGTAAAAGTAACCAATAAAATAATAAAATTAATTACGATTCTAAAAAAAATTGACAGAAAAATTTCGATAACTTTCTTAAGCTTTCCTTGGCGTGCGCACGAATCCGTTGTCGACACAACCCGCCTATATATCTATGCATAAACATACATACATCTTTCCACGTCCCATCGATTAAGGCTTCCGAAGAGAAAGAGAGGCAGGTAAAGAGAAAAAAAATTATAATTAACAGCCTGAAATACGAAGCAATAAGCGAGCACCTTCATCCACAATCTCAACGATGAACCTCTCCTCCTTATTGCGCACACGTATAATATACCTACAACTCTCGCGTTCACCTTTCTCGCTCTAACCTGCACTCTCTCGCGCAAACTTCCGAAAGTCCATCGATTCGCGCTCTCGCGCGCTATACATTTCGTGCCTTTCCCACAGTGAAAGGTTCCCTAACTCTTCCCCCGCCGCCTCCCTGCATACACACACACACACACACACACGCGCGCGTGTATATGTATACACGTACTCATAGGTTACTCGTCCCAACAGCATGTGGAGAGGAATCATGGGAAGAAGTTAGCGAGAAGGCCGCGAAAAATCGACTCGCGAGATCGCACACACGTGTATACACATATATGCACACGAGGATCAGGCGAGGCTCGAAAGAGAAAGAAGTCATCTCTGAAACCGTTGGCGCGCGCACACGCCTCGGAATCGCCGCTTATGTAAAAGGCCACCAGCGGCACATCTCCTCGGCGACTCTTCCGCGTGTTCTATACGGTGCAGTTACTCCTCGGCAGGTATATTATATCTGCAAGAGTGAGTGTAAGAGAGAGTGAGAGAGAGAGAGAGAGAGAAAACTCTATGCTTTGTGCTTATAACTCGTGCCTACTTATGCTAATACCAATGCGCACGAGTCTTCGGTCTAAGTGCACCGATTGCGAGGAATGACAAGGCGCCACGTGCTTTGTATACCGCGATAAAGAGGAGAGAAACTGTTTTCGAAATCAAATTTAATTCTTTATTTTATTTATTTATATATTTTTTTCAAATAATTTAACTTTCAAGCAGTAAAAATTAATTGCATATGTCAAGTTTTATAGTCGGTGATAATGGCTATTTGAAAGCTTTAAAATTAAAATTCTTCATATTTTAAATGAATAAAAGCTGTTGAAAAATTCAATTATTTAAGAATTTTGAAATTTATTTATCTACAGTTTTTATTAAGCGACAGAGACGTTGAATTTTCAAAATTACCTAACTGTATATTTAAATTCTTTCTTAGAGATAATAACTTTTATTATATATATATATATATATATATATATATATATAAGCAAAAATAATACAATAATTCGGTTTTACCGTAATTATGCTTACACTTTGTAACATTATGCTAAGCACTCAACAAACTATAAGATATAATTTTAATTGGAATTTTTAATATTTTTTTAATAAAAGTTTACTTTCGTTATTAAATTTTTTAAACTTTACATGATTTTATTATCTCGAAAATATGTAAAAAAAAAAAAAAAAAAAACTAAAATTTAATGAAAATTTAAATACATATTTGATTTGTTCAACAATTTTAAATCGAAAAATGAAAAATAACCTATGTGACAAAAAACACGAAGACAATTTCTTTTGTACAAAATTTATGTCGACAAGTTTTTTAACGCAATAAAAATTTTTAATTTTAAATTACACGTAATATAATTTTTAAAATTTATCGCGCATTTAAGTTTTCTTATTTTTTCCCAACCGTTATTGATTTTTGCAATAAATAATTTTGATTAAAATATAGAATAATGTATTACATGAAATGAAAAATTTTAATATATCTCGGTTATTTATTACACGTATAGGTAATAAAATGCTTTTGTACTAAAAATTTTGATACCTCAACATAATACCATTATACGAATAATATTCTCAAAGGCATTTCATGTATTACTTATGCGTTATAACTTTGTTATGTAAGAAAATTTATGGACATTAAAAATAGTTGAGAACTTTTTAAAAAAAATTAATCGTTGAGATAATATCGATACATGAAATTCGAAATTTATACAGTACACATTCTTATTCCGCTCGCGATTTGATTGCGCATTTTGAAAATAATAATTAATCTGATCGCAAGATCAAGATCAACTTAAGCGATCTTGTCTATGGGTTTCGAAATCTCGTGTATAAATTTTACAGCAAACTTTCAGTCCGACAGAATAATTATTTTGAGAAAAAGTTCTCTTTCCAATAACTTGCCTAATTAACTTTGTATTTTATTATTTATTTTCAAATTTTATATTTTAAATAATAATAATAATAATAATAATAATATTTAACTTAACGTTTAAAAATATCTCTTTTTACAGATACCATTGAAATATCGAGTTAATAAAATCAATAGACTGTCTCGTATTAATACAGAAGGCTACCCGGTGCTCAAATTTTAAGCGTTGACAATTCATTCGCGCTCTTTAATTGCCTTTCTTTATTATCACGTAATGAATATAAAAATGATTATATTACATGCAAAAGAATGCCGTGTATCGTAAGCGAGAAAATGACACTTAAAATTTGAACATTTATCGACAAAATAATGGTTTATGATGACTCGATAAAATTGCTATTTTTGGCCCGTTTTATTAAAATGAATTTCATTTTATTCAACGATGTACTTTTTTTAAAAGTTACTTTATTTTTTAGTTTATTCAAACAATATCAAATATTTCCATATATTTTTTTATTTTTAAAATTAGTAGTTCATACATTATAAAGATGATGCTGAGTAGTTTGAATTTTCAATTACTTATTCATCACTTTCAAATAAATACTTTACAAAATTATGATTCACACATTTACTTAGAATTTTATCTTTTATATAAAAGTATGACTGCAGACTTAGTATTCCATACATTGTACGCACGATCATGTCACCGTCATCGATTATGAGTAAATTTCCATTTTTCACGCATTGTAGACCTTTGAAAAATTTCTATATTTACAGAATATACGTGTCGAAGTTTAACAATGCAATTCAAATCTTGTTTCTTACATAGGCTAACAAAGCTTTATAATGTTACAGGACTGTAAGCATCAATAAAGAATAAAAAATCCAAAGCGAAACTGTAATCAAGACAATTTTACAAAACTTTTCTAATAAAGCTTGGATAAATGATTCAAGACTATCGATGGAAAGTAAAATTCACATTGCATAACATTAAAAGTTTAAAAAGAAGATGTCTTACTTGCAATACTGCGTAGCTTACATGTGAGGGTAGATCGTAAAAAATCAAATTGCACATGTCGAACCGGCAACGGGCTAACATTATTACAGCAAAATGAAAATGGTAAGGTGTGTTTAAAATTAAAGGGAAAAAAAAAAAAAAAAAAAAAAAACAACGCAATAAGTGTGCACGCGTCGAGAGTACCTAAAACAACTATAAGCAGTTTGTAGATGTATACGCGCATTCATAAATATTTTTACACTTACGCTTATCCTTCGTACTTTCCTCTAATTTCACTCGCATAAAAATTAGTACTTCGGCGGTTTAATAACATTTTTTAATGTTATTTACACGATTTGGATACCTAATTAACGTAGTAATTAATATTCTAATTATAATGTTCAAGTTTTTCTCTTACACCTATATGTAAACCATTAAATAAAGAATATAGATGGTTTCGATGGCGAATAAAAAAAAAAAAAAAAAAAAAAAAAAAAAAAAAAAAAAAAAAAGAATTCTTCCGACATGACAACATTTCACCGGGTCTATAAAAGTGTCGGTGTACCTGCTTTTTGCATACGCGAGTGTACATTAAACGTTCGTTAAGCTGCGAAAAAAGAAAGAAGGATTTGACTAGAAAAAGACGAGCGCGTTTATCGCGACGATTGATGAGCTCGGATTTTCTCCGATCGACTCGATCTTCGAGTAATCTTTAACGAGCGAGACTTCGCTTTTTTGTGTATTTACGCGTGTCTATGTGTGTACGAGCGCTTTTCTCCTGCTTTGCATATACGTATACCAGAGAGATTTTATACGATGGACGGCTTACCACCTCGTATCTTTCGTTTTATTTTACGTGCTTTATTTTTTCGGATGATGCGTACGAGAAAAAGGTATATATATGTATATATATATATATGTGTGCAGCGACGTTTTTTCAAATTATTTTACGAGTTTTAACGTAAGATATAGCGCCTCTTTTTTTCACATTATGTAGCTGTGAATTTCTTTATTCTCATTGTGCAAAGTTAGTCGTACTGCTGAAACTTTATTAAAAGTGAGATTTTACTTTGAGGTAACGTTGAATGGACTTAAGCTTGAGAAAAGCAATGTTTTGAATAATTAACATTTTGGGGAGAAAAATTAATTTTCTGTAAAATTAAATGTTAGAATCGTTAAAATTAATGCTGCTTAATTAATTACTTTACACAATTAGTCGAATTTTTATAATAAAAACGGCAAACGATTTTTTATAATTTCTTTTAAATATCTTAGTTTAACTGTTTTAATAATTGTTGTATTATCTTAAAAAATATATTTAAATTTAAATCGATTAAGGCTATTAAACACTATATTTAAAAATTGCAAAAAAAATTATAAGAAAGAATTAGTGAAGGTAGTAATTATTAACTATTTTCTTAGTTTGATAGGCTTGATTCGCGGAAAATTGACATAAATATACTTTTATGAAACATTCGCATAGATACGTATACAATTATTATAGATAACTGCGCGTAAAGTAAAAAGCAACTAAAATTAATAAAATATACTCAAGAAAAAGTAAACGATATTTTTTTATGATTAAAAATTTTAATGAGTATTTTACCAATACTTAAATTATGTAACGTTATTATCTATATTTAGTTTATTGTTTGTTTGTTTCAATTTGAATAATACTTAAAAGTTATAAGAAACAAACGTTTTTTTATGTTTAATAATGAAAAATTATTAAATCCAGTCGTTACGGAATATTATAAACCGATATTAAAATAGAAAAAATAAAATTTTTTGTTACTCTTTTATATCAATCAAAATACCGTTCGCTTTTAATTGAAGAAAATAATTGGTCGAACAAACAACGGTATATATATAAACGCTAATATTTAATATATTTTTTTTTTCAATTTCTTATGAAAAATTATTAAAAAAAAAAAAAAAAAAAAAAAAAGAACTATCGCTAATCGTAATAATTTTATAAATAATTTTTATAAACAATAAATTGAAAAGATTCAAAAATGTAGGTTAAGTCAACCAGCAAACTTTTCAATGCCCACATACCTGCGAGTCATCAATGTCCCATACTGTTAACTCGCGATAAAATTCGAAATTTCCCGACTCATGCTCGCCACCTTTATCTTCGCGTTTTCATTCGAGAAGCAAACAAAAAACTTACTAAACGAAACAAAGATTGTTGCGTTAAGTACATAAAAGCGCGACAGATGGCTTCTTCATCTCTCCTCGGTGTGTTTCTGCATACGCCGAGTCACTATCCCACCAGCGGTGAAAACTCGTATGCAACGGTCATGGACCTTTTTGCGATTCGTTTTGTTATGCAGACGATCGACGGCGTGAAGATGAAGAAGATGAAGCGACGAAAGAATATAATATGTTTAACTTTAATAATGTATTTACCATTTTATATTTGAAACGGTATGTTGATTTTGTTTGTTTTTTTTTTTTTTTTCGTTTTACTTCTGAGATTTTTTTATCGGTAAATTTACTAAAGTTATCATTTTGTAATAAAGTTTCTTTAAATCTTTTATATAAAAATATAACTATTACTACTATTTTGTTTATACTTTTGAAATAATTATTTATTTTCACTTATTTTTTCATATTTAATAAAACCAATTGTATTTATTTTTACAAAATATACAACATATAAATAAAAAAATAGTAATGTCATATAATTACGTAATTTTGTCATGTGATATGAATAAAAAATAAAATTGTTTTCCAAACAACACATAATAAGCTAAATATTTAAGCGAATAACAACAAAAAGGATAATACTTAAGTATAACTAACGGTAGGTATTTAATGCAGGTAAACTACATCATTATTAAATATTTCTCGAAAAATTTTTTGACAATTTTATTAGGATTTATAAATTTTACAGCTACACGAAACAATGTGCAGTAAGAAAGTATTTTGTGAATATAATTATTACTTGATAACGCATGCGTAAAAATTTAGATTCATAATTTAAAAAAGAAAAAAAAAAAAAAAAAAAAATAGAAAAATAATTAATCTACCTTTTCCAGATGAATAATCCGTAATTGAAAACCAATTTTGTTGCGCAAAAAATCTAATAAACACTGTATAAGTATTATCCTGGCTAAATAAATTGGATAATGATTTTATTTTAATAATAGTATAAAACATTTAAAATTATAAATTTTAGTATAACGGCTTAATTAATCAATTTTCCATGATCTTGTTTTAATAGTGGCTATTTAAATAATTCTATAAAATGTAATCAATCTACGAAAATAATAATATAGAATTTAAGTAAATTTTCCTAATAATGTTATACTAAGTAAAGGCTTTTTCAAGCGCGCGAATTAAAAAGACAAGTTTCATTTTTTAATGCGCAAGAATACATATAAACGACAAGGAAACGTGTGCGTTACGAAAGAAGCAAAAGTTTTTGTCTGCATAATATCGTGAGAATCAACGACGGTTACGTACCTGCCGTGAAATAGGTTTCTTTTTTTTTTTTTTTTGTTGTAATTATGAAGGTTGATTTCAATTATCGTATTGCAATGAAACTTTTTGCGCGATCATAAAAATGCATGCCTTTAAATTTATTACTTTGCAAGCCACTTAATTTTGCATAGGAAAAAAAAAAATTTTTTAAACTTACGTTAATCTAATATGGAAAAATCAATATTTTCCATATTGTTTTTTACGATACCTATTGCCATGTACTTTTTAAAATTACACTGCATAAATAACAACATCTTAAATAATAATTTTTATTTATTTACATTATTCTATTGTATCAATATTTAATGTCCTTACAATCATTTATAATTTTGCATGTTTTAGGTTTATACATCATATTTAAACGATTAAAAATAACCGTAAAACGTTTAAATAATAAATTTTTAATTAACGAGAAAAAATATAGCAGCCATTCATAAAAAAATTAAAGGTCTAGAACGATGACATTTATTAAACACGAGCGTATGCGGATGGTTTGTTTTGACGCGCGCGGCGAGGTCGGGCGAGTTCTTGGAATCGCGGCCGAGAAAAATTCTGAGAATCGCTCAAAGGTTTAGCATATAAAGTCCGCGGATAAGCGAATGAACTTTTAAAGGCGATAGAATATTAAAGAAAAATTAAAGAATTTCTATAATTGAACTTAATAAAAAATACCCTATGGGACATGTATGTAAAAAAAAAAAAAAATACATTTTTTTATATAAAAATTAAAATTTAAGAAAATTTAATTAAAATTACATTATAAATTTTTCATCAGTGCATGAATTAAAATTTTTGTGAAAATAATGAAAATATGATTAAAATATGTTTAAAAATGATAGCTGAATCAATATACATTTCTTAGAACGTGCATTGCTTTTTCGTATTATATATAAATGCGTTATTAAAATTAAAATTTATTTTCTAATTTAATTTTTAAAGAAAAAAAAATATATATTTACCGAATATATAAGTTTAGTTGTTAATAAATTACTTTGACGATATAATTATTATAATAAAAAGAAGTTTAAAAATAAGTACAATATATTTTATAACTTATATAACTTTCTAAAAGTGTAAATCGTAGTAGAATTAGACATTTTTTGTTATAAACCAATATTGTTAGATAAAATGTTTTGTTTAGTGACCATTACAAACCATAAGCATTAATTTTATTTATAGTTTATTGTGATTATAATTATATTTTAAATGGAAATACTACTACAGTTATAGTGAAACATTTTTGTAATGTTTTTATTATCTATATTAAAAATACATAAACTTATAGTAAAATAATTATTTTTAATAATATGTACATTAAATAAATTTAATTAAGAATAATTAGTTTTAAGATTTAATAATGAACGTATAATTGAAAGTGAATCAAGTTTCGCTTGGCTTCGTCATCCGTGTTACAAAATTTACGTCTAAAATATTGAGTGAAATTCATCAGATCTATTAACAAGTTTTCACTCAATGCGAATCAAAGAAAATTCCTCGTAACAATATCCAATATAAATTCGACTAGATAATTTCCTTCGTAATCCTTATCTATCTAACTCAATAACGTTGAGTTCGCTCGTTATTCGACAACCATCTAAAAAGCCCGGCAATAACAACTCATTACGCGATCGTATAAGAATAATGCAACTCGCAACTTGCTCATACTCGTACGCTGATATTATCCATCGGGCGAGCTGCCCGGTTATTCCGTACGTTATCCACACACAACGCCCAAGATCAAATCATAAATAGAAAGAGAAACAGAGAGAGGTGCGCGTGCCATTGTCTAACACCAGCCGTGAAGACTCTTCCTCTGTGAATCGGAACACCGCGCGAGAGCTGTGCATAAAAATCAAAAGAGATGGAAGAAAGAAAAAAAACATTCACATGTGTGTGTGTGTATATATATATATATATATATATATATATATATATATATATATATATATGTTTGTGTATGTATATAAGCATTGATATATACAGCATCGCTCGCGCGCGCACGAAGACAAAATTTTTACGCAACGCGTCGTTAAACAGCCGCGTCGCGACACACAACGGACGCGCGGATGGAGAATCGATTACGACACGCGTACGCGTGGAATATGAGGCATCGCTGCGAAAGAGAATGGAAAAATAAGATATGAGCACGAACATGTGGAATATAAGTATAAGATTTACAAAGCCGCGCGATCAACGAGAAGCCTCTCGCGAGCGGGCGAGCGCAACGCTGAGAGAAAAAACGCGAACGATAATGCGCAAGAGTTCGAGATCGAGTTGTCTATCTCGTGGAATGCGGGAATGCCTCGGTGAGCGTGTTTGTATTTTTCTTTTTTTTTTTTTTGCCTTGTCTTTTCGATTGAAATTGTGGAAGTGGAAAATATTTTTCGTTGATTTTTAAATCGTGCAAATTGTTTTTAATTTGAAATATTTCGTTCTTTATTTTTTATAGCTCTTTTATAAATATTTGTGGTTTTCCTAAACTTTATAATAATGAAATGTTCGTAGTTGGAAAGTGACAATTATTCAAAATCTAAAGCGCAATTTAGTGTATTCTGTTTATTTAAAATTAAAAAAAAAAAAAAAAAAAAAAAAAAAAAAAAAAAAAACATTTTATGTGATCGATAAATTTATACACTTTTATTAAACATTACATAAAATAATCTTATTACAATTCTTTTATTTTAATGATTTTAAATATCAAACAGATTCTAGTTAATTATCTTTCTATAAGGCTCGATATTTTTTAAGATTTGAATATTTATTTCTCATTAAAGGTGAATTAAAAATGGTTCTTTCATACATACAATTAGTATACCGATTTAACTGAGTTCTTTTTTTTCTTCAAATTTGTTATTAAAATGAGTTAACAAAATACTAATCAATAAATAAATAATCGTAACATTGGAATAAATTATAGATAACGATTCTACAACAGTGATTTCGTAAGCGGTGAATAAAAAGTAAACTTGCATTAATGAGTATCGAGTTTGGTCTCTTAAGCGCGTTGAGTCTTAATATATAAAAAGGTACATCTAAACCAGGGTATGTTTATAACGGTAGACAAAAATTTTAATAGATTCATAGATGTAACGTAAACTGTCTGTGATATAACGATGCGATTTTTATCTTTTAGTTTATTAGCGCACGATTATTGTTTATTTTATTGCATGCAGTTGCGTATATCATCGCGTAATAAAATTAAGTTATTGTTAGATCGTTAAAAAAAAAAAAGAAAAAAAAAAGGAAAATTAAGGCATCGTATTTAAGCGTTCATTACGTCAATAAAGAATATATCAGTGTGTGTGTAAATATATGAGAGGGTTTCGAAAATTGTAAGTTATTTTATTTTTACTCATTTACTTTATGCGCTCAAACTTTTCCAATTGTTCATTTAATTGCAACTAGCATGTAAAGAAGTTTCTTCAAGGATAAAGAATATTACATAAAACTGCACATAAATTTGTCTGCATAAATCATCCAATTAACTTAGAAGCTCTAACTGTTTTTGCTTCCTTTTTTTTTCTTTTCTTTATTTTTATTCGTCTAACTAAAAACGCAGTAAACCACCACTTAGTCCGGTTAATTGTCTTAAACGTGAAAATAATACTCGATAATGTAACAACGGTGTGTAGCGTTAAAATATCGCTCATGAAAGCGCAAATTTTTTTAATATCAAGTTAAAAAAAAAAAAAAAAAAAAAAAACACGGACTCATTATCAAAGTTCGATGAACTATCTGAAAATTGAATTAAAAAAAAAAAAAAAAAAGATGTAACTGCATTCCATCTACAGTATCCGACCCAATTTTTCACGATATAATGTCTCAAAAGCGTCGCTTTAAAAAAAAAAAAAAAAAAAAAAAAAAAAAAAAAAAAAAAAAAAAAAAAAAAAAAAAAAGAAAACAATAACACTTATTATGTTCTCGATTACGTTATTTTCTTCTTTCCCACATCTCTCACCCAACGAGTGGAGTAAGAGAAAGAGAGTTACGCATACTTTTCAACGCGTCGTAGCGTGAAAAATCTCTATCGAGGTAGCGGTCGAAAGAGAAAAAAAAAAAAAAAAAAAAAATAAGAAACCACGAGCGCTGTATCTGTAGATATATATATATACACACACGATTCGTACGCGATGCATTCTTGCGCCGTGCGCATTATGCGACGGGGCTACCGTAATAAGAGTTGCAGCAACGTTTCTTTCTCGCGGAGTCTCGCATCGAGACTTCATCTCTTTTTCTCCGATGCGAGTTACTCGTTTTCTTATTCGCCTCGTCGCTTGTGCTTTTAACGAAGAAGTGAAATGTAATTCATTTTTGCGTTATAACGATAAATACATGTATTCAAAAGTGATGGGTGTGACGGCTCCCTGTATATCCGTGTTGTTAATTAAAACGCTAGATAACTTAACGGAATTAAATTTTAATGATATTGTTTTGTTTTATTTTTTTTTTTCTTCTTTTCCGATACAATTCCCTGTCAACGTTGAAATTTCACATTAATAAATCCAAGTTAAGCGTGTAATTTGAAGTTTTTTGTCAGAGAAATCAATGTATGATCACTAGTCTATTATTGTTTTGCTTCGATTTTTTTTTCAAGCGAATGAGTAAGACTACCTGATTCAAGTTAGTAAATACAGTGTATTTTTGTTTAATACCATGAATTTAGAAATTATCGAATTATTAATTCACTCATTTGCTTTGAATAAAATAATAAATTATAATTGTATAATTTTTATTTTAATATATTTTTACCGTAAAGTTAAAATAGAGTTAAAAAATTATAATCCATTTTTTAAATTTACTTAATTTTTTTAAATATCCTTATAATAATATTATCGTTACGATATTTTTGATCACAGTAGTTGTTATTATTTTACTTTTGACATAATAACTAATGTGAAATAATTATACAATAATTGATGCATAAATTTTTTGTTACAATATTATAAAATTTAAAATAATCTCATTAACGTTGTAAACTTATTAAATATGAATTTAAATGTTGTGTCTACTTTATTATCAAATTCAAAACATCTATGCATTTAATTTGAACAGTTATTTTAATATTAACGCGTGAAATAAATAAACACGAAATAAATTATAATGTAAAGCTCTCATAATTTGTTATGTTACCGTACGTTGTTAAAGAAAACAACCTTTAAGCTGATTAGATAAATATTCATAAAAAAAATTAAGCATCTTGAGTTATAAGTGTATATTCTAAAAATACTATATTAATTAGAAAAGGAAACGCTTCAACATTTTCTTCGAGCTCGTAGATATTAACGACGCAAATTGCTTTTCCTTTTCGATTTGTTTGCGATTGTTTTACTTTTTTTTCGCGGAGAATTAGTTCCTGTTACCCGATAGAGAGCAGCAATTAACGCGAAATTTCGCAAATGGCATTTCATTGTGCAACGTCCCTTTTCTCGCGCCTCTTTATATAAATATGTATATATCGGATATTGGGAGTGATGCATGAAAAGAAAAAAAAAAAAAAAAAAAAAAAAAAAAAAAAAAAAAAAAAAAAAAAATGAAAAAATGAAAAAAAGGAGCGTAAAAAAAAAATATGCAAAAGCCATGAACCAGACCGAGAGCAAACAGAGGAAAAGGCGTCTATGAATATATAGACAAGTATATGTACAGTGTAAGAAATCAATTAAATATATTTATATGTAAAGAGAAATAAAAAATTGTGATAGAAAAGAAAAGAGTCGTATATAGAAAGAATAGATAAAAATAAAAAGTGCAGTTTTTGACTCACCAAGCTGTTTCGACGCATACTGCTGTAATAGTCGCGTCCGCTTTTTCTCGTAGCCTTTTTGCGTGATGTCCCCTGCAACGAAAACAAGAAAAAGTTTGTCATTAGATATATACATAATGTATGACTAAAGCTAAAGAATTCGTTTGCGTATTATCGACATAATAAGAAACGAGGAAATTTTTACCCTCGTTGAGTGCAAGAAACCTTTTGACGCATTGTTTTTGCGCTCGCGTCGATAAATTTACGCGAAATAGTAGGGGAGTTGCGCTTTGTTTAAACGCGTTCAAATAAAAAAAAAGAGTAGTATTTGTAAATTTCTTCGAACCTATCGATCTTTTAATTTTTTCCTTTTGGCAATTTATTGTTTGGCGAATTTCACAAGTTGATCGTGAAAAAAAACCAATTCCTGGTAAAAAAAAAAAATATATATATATATAAATAAATGTCTGAAAGAGGTGTACACGTTTAATTTCAATAGTTCAATGTATATACATTAAGGGGTTAGGCCACTCTAGAGGCCGAAAAAATAGCCTTTTTTTAGGATTTTTTTTTTCAGAAATACTACAAAATAAATCGAGATTCCAATAAAGAGTATTTATTATAAATATCAGTGACTGTATACAAAAATTTTTTTGAAGCAATTAATTTCAAAATGGCGGCTGTGCAGCGTTTTTCCGACGACGTCTCCGTTTTTTCAGGGTCTATAACCGGACAAACAGTTCCTGTAATTTTTTAATTATAATAAGCCAATTTTTTTTTTTTTTTTTTTTTGATTTTATATAATAACTGCTATAGAAGTACGTGGATTTTTTTCAATATATTAATTTTTGGCCAAATGGCGCACTTCCAAAGTGGAAAGTGAAAAATTTGCCTAAAAAATCATCAGATAATAGTTAATAACAAATGAACTATGCAATATAAAAAAAAAATCCTACGTACTTCCATAGACAACGTATTTTTCAAGATATATTCAATATTTCAAGTAAATCGGTTGAAAATTGTCTGAGTTATGTTTCCGGCCAACTTATAAAAAATGCAGTTTTGAGATACACGCTGCACAGCAGCCATTTTGAAATTAATCGCTTCAAAAAAATGTTTGTATACAGTCACTGATATGCATAATAAATACTCTTTATTGGAATCTCGATTTATTTTGTAGTATTTCTGAAAAAAAAATCCTAAAAAAGCCTATTTTTTCGGCCTCTAGAGTGGCCTAATCCCTTAATGTAAGGTGGTAATTGATGCATAGATTACAATTTATACGCATAAATTTATTTTCGCCGATAAAGCTGATAGTTCCTAACACACTTCCATTATATTAGACATTGGTGTTTAACTGCTCTAATTAATAGCTCAGTTATAGTGCGAGCATAAGTCAGGAATATGATCGCTACATTGTTGTAATCAATAACTGATGATCCTACAATTTTCCAACTTTCGATTTTCGTTCTGTTGACTAAAACTTTCGACTATCAAACGTCGAATAATTATTAAATTTTGCAAATGTTTTACTTTTATAATATCTTTCTGTATTTTTTTTTTTAATATTTAATAAATGGATTGAATATTTATTTAAGTAAAGTATTTCCAATTAATTTTTTAATATTCTTATTCCATGATAATATTTTTAATTAATTAAAGGAACAGAATTAAAGTAATTTAAAAGATGTTTCTTAAAGTATCAATAATATATGCTTTTAAAACTAATTTTAAAATTATTATGATTTAAATTTACATATAATATACTTATACATATTGTTTTTTTAATTGACGAGGATAATAATTTACTATATTATGTATTACGTAAAATATTTTAATCTCGCATAAATTAAAAGGCGACACGACGGAGAATCAATGTGTCAGGAAATTGTAGATTTTCATATCGACAGAAGCATTTAAGCGATAAGAGAGTATGCAAAGTAAAGATAAAATATACATGTTAAAACTTTATCATAAACGCGTTAAAAGGTGCGAAATAAATATCGTATCAAATTTCATATAGAATCATTGCAAAACTATTTCACTTTGTTATTTCCAAGGCTTGTTCGCGCGCTAGACAACAATACAATTCAACGGACGGTAAGAATTCGCGCTGAAATAAATTAAAATCCAGCAAAAAGCAAAATATAATCGAGCGTGAAATAAAACGACTAGCTTTCCGTCAACGTTTTGCCGTTCGTGCGCGCACGCGCGTTTCGCAAAATCCCATACCGTACCATGTCGTACGTAATATACAAGCGCTCGAGAATATCACCGCGTACCTTATCTCCGTCGTTGTCTTGCGTAAAAAAGAAAAAAAA
Source organism: Chalcis sispes (assembly GCA_949987625.1). Lineage (NCBI taxonomy): Eukaryota > Metazoa > Arthropoda > Insecta > Hymenoptera > Chalcididae > Chalcis > Chalcis sispes. The sequence continues at coordinate 52,230,897 of OX465097.1, read as the reverse complement.
AAAAAAATAAAACAACAACTGTCCGATGACAATGGACGCTGGCTCAAAGAGAAATCGCTCATTCAAGTGTCATGTCGAAAGGGAAAGACGATCGAGGTATTGTATTATTACGATTTGAGCGTGTAAGAGAGACGTATAGAGTGCTGTCCTTCGTTTCGGCAAACTGAGAAACGTCGGTGCAATGTAACGGTCGCGATTTATATTTCTTACCGAATGATAACTTAAGTATGCCTCGCCGATTATTAGAGAGAAAAAGTGAGTGAGTGAGTGAGAGAGAGAGGGAGAGAGAGAGAGAGAGTTGGAAAAAGACATTTGCTCTATTTTTAATATAGAACGATTTTAATTATGTCTTTGTGTCTATCGAATCGAATGTATCGCAATGAAGCAAATAATTGTATGTGATATGGAAACGATTTTTTTTTTATTTATACGTTAACCTTTTTCCACAATTAATGATATAGTTTGTTAACTTGTTATTAGAATCGTTGATATTAAAGTTCTTAGAAAAATAAAGCGGAAGAATCGATATTCGGATATTTAAATTTTAAATAGACTATAGATTCATTTCTTCCAAGACTTAATAATGTGTAAATAAACTTTTCATAGTTTCTTATAACTTTCTAAAATTAAATTAAGATTAAAAAAGTCGATGGTTAATTTTTTCATTAGAATCACAATAGATCTATAAAATATTTTTAATTTTATCGTAAAAATAATAATTCGACCGGTTTTACCAATATATATATATATATATATATATATATATAAAGAAAAGTAGATGATATTAATTTTTAAGCAAAGAGAAAATCGTTAATTTTACGTTGCCTCTAATCTATTATTACGATAATTACAATTTGATTTTTTAACTAGAACAGTCTTCGTTCTCTTACGAATATTCTGTGTATCACTCGTGCGATTATTCAATTTGTATTGTAAATTAATTAAAATTTTATTAACAATTCATTTGCACATTAACCTCAAAAAACCAAAATATAAATAGTCAGACAATCCACTCTATAAATTCCATTGAAAAAATGCCGTCGGTACGACGTTCTTACGGTTTTAGTACTTAACTTGGCATCGTAATATATTCCATATATGCCCAAACGATACACGCCATAAACATTCATACACGCTTAATGCATATTTACCAGCAAGCAAGAGTTTCGTACGTAGCTACATATGCACATACACGCGCGCATACATACGCATATGTATATTCATACGAGTACGTATATACTAATGAACATCATCTGGAACAATTGAGCTATGCGCGCGTCGTTATGTGATACAACACAAACACAACGTATACATACACGCTTGGAGTTACGCTCGGTAACCCGGCAAATGTCCCGCGAATCGATGCTCAACTCGAGATAGAGAAAGAGAGAGAAAGAGAGAGAAAGGCAACGAGGTGTGCGGACATTGATCTGGATTTTACTTTATTAGCCAGAGATCGCCAAGTTCGTTGCTACCGGCCGTGGGGAAATTATCGCGTGCACACGAGAAAATTTATCTTTTCCTTGATTTTTCAACTGAAAAAATGATGATCGAAAGTATCTGCTTGATTTTCATTTTCTTTTCCAGTTGTTTTATTTATTTATTTATTAACTCTTTTTTTTTTTTTTCTTTTTTTTTTAGAAACTTTCGATTAATTAATAATTTGCGCAGGTTTAATAAAATCAATTAAAAAAAAAACTCGCGCGTTGTTACACGGTTAATAGTGGAAATAAATTGATAAATTCATTATGATATTGTTATAATAAATAATTCTTGAAAAAAATTTTCTAAAAAAAAAATTTTGTAAATTTCTTTTAAGAAAAAAAAAAAAAAAAAAAAAAAAAAAAAAAATTTATTAGATATACTTACTGAGAATTAATTTTTCATGTATTAAAAAAATATTTTCTAAAAGCATATTATGATACGTTTAAACTCCGAATCGAAGGAATTAACGGTACTATAAAGAGACAGGTGAACAAAATAAATCGAGGAACGGGCAGGTGTGTATCAGTGAGCAATATCTCTTGGCGCAAAAGAAGCGATAAAAGAGATGAGAATTGCATGTAAGAAGAAAACATTAGTACGAGAAGAAAACTGCAACATCAGCGGAAGAAGCCATGCATCAAGAATGGTAAATTAAGAGTCATTTAATACATTTTTTTTTTTTGTTTGATATGATTGTTTGAAAAATATATTGTTTTTATAAAACATTACGTTTCTAACGACTCTAGTTATAGTGATCATTATTATGTAGAATACAATTTATTTAAAACTTTTTATTATCGATTTAGAATGTATTACTAATGTATAATTCGAAGTTTAATAAATCGAACGATGAGAAGTATTTAACGTTATATTTTAATGTACATTGAATATTTTTTTTTAAATTTTATGCTTTCAACATTTTTATCATCAACACTTATTAACATTACAAGCAATGCAGTTATCTATTCAAAAGTTTCTAATTGATTTTACTGAAAGATTTCTGTTAAATTATCATAAAAATATATAAAAGGCAACGTAGACTAATATTTCTCCAACAATGAACGGTAATTTTCGCATAAATAATATAATACTCTTTAGCAACAAACTAAACGCAATTATTTCGTAATTATGAAATAATAATGGCCTTAGATATTAAATTAACATCTAGATAATTTTTAATAAAAGAATAGAGTATAATATTTCAAGCTTAAAATGGAAGTTCCCAACTTCCAATTTAACTTGGAAATCAATACGGAAATCCTGTTTATCATTTTATTAAAAAAAATATTTCCACGTTTCTGTTATATCATTATCATAAAAACGGCGCAGAACAAGAGATTAATTATCACTTTTCATTTCATCGAATTTACTAATATTACGCAGCTAATATAAGCATTTGGAAAAAAGAAAAAATATCTGAGCTAGAAAGTCGCAAAAATCGCGGTAATCGCTGAATAATAAAAAACGGCCAATAACATCATCATCATCATCGCGTTACTGCAATTTTTTATCCTTCCGCCTCTCTAACGGAACTTTCGAAAAATTCGACATGCACATGCGCATTCGTGAGGTGCCGCTCTTAAGAATAAATTAATTTCATAGGAAATGGTAAAAAGAAAAAAAAAACACCGTTAAATACACACGCTACCGATCGAAAACAAGACGAATCGGCAAAAAAAGGCAAAGTATAAGGAAAGAAGATTCGTGTGCGCATGCACGAATTACGCGGGAGAGAGAGAGAGAGAGAGAGAGAGAAAGAGAGAGAGAGACGAAAAACGGTAGAAGAAAGAGGTTGCTCGATGCGGTTTACGAGAAGAGAAAGAAAGAGAGCGAGAGATAAGCCCCGCTAGGCGTAGTTTCATGCGGCGGAGCCGCGCACTCCTCGTCACGCACGGCGGCTCGCCCGCGGAAAAGGGAAAATCTCCGTGCGATAACGCGGAATCCGCGAGCCGAGGAAAATGTGAAATCATGTAGGGTAGATAGTGTACACGTATATTCGTTTACGGTGTGCGTGTACGACACGGCTCATGCGGCTGTTTCGATCCGCATCCGCATGGTGGAACCTTACGAAAATGCGCGCGTCCATAATTCCGCGAGATCGCATGCGTACAATTTTTTTTTTTTTCTTCTACGCTATTTCCGCGGAGAAGACTTTTGCGAAATGCACTTGGCAGAGCTAGCTTTTGTTTCGCGTAGACACGCGACTTCGTTGGTGAAGATGGCTTTTGTAATAGGTATCTAATGAGATGCGGGGATCAGCGGTTATAAATAAGATTCTTGCGATATTTGTGAATGATTGATAATGAAGTTTGCTGATTTTTATTACGACTCAAACAATCACTCGAGATTAAGCAGTTTTTTCCAAATTTCTTTTTATTTATTTATTTTTTTTTTTGTTATTTCAATTTTATTTCAACATTATTTTGCAAGATCACTTTAAAAATCAACATTATTATTCATTTTAAAAATTAGTTATTTATTAATTACTTCTAGGCATAAATTTTTCAGATGTAATCTATAGAATTCTAATTTTTATTTAATCTAATTGATAATTGTCACATTCATACAAGAATTGATAAAGAAAATGGTTTTCTTACTGCATGGTCTCCTTCTAAGAGAAGATCGCCTCCTTGCCAAATAAACAGGCTGTCCACGCGCGTTGTTACCAGCCCCGGTACGCCTCAACTGAGATTTTCTTCTGAGAGGTCGCCTCCTTCGCTGACCAGGTCCCATCTCCTGCTGTCTGCTCGCGCTATTCGATCTCTGTCCTTCGAGCACTAACACGACCGAGCAATTTCTTCGTTCCTTTGCAGCTTCTACGACATTCAGGTTCATCGCGTCCTTCGCGTCCTTTTTACTGCCACCAACGACGAGCAACACTCGACGCTGTTCCTCCGGTTCGCTTTCACTAGACGATGTACAATCACATCGTTGATTGTGCATTGCACTCGAAGATTTATCTGCGCTTTTTGCTACAAAACCAAGAAACTGACTGCTCGCGAAGTAATTGCACTGTGTTGATTTAGGAGCTTTGGTCTTGTCGCCTCTATATTCCTCGAAGAAAATTTTTTCTTCATTAAAATCACTGATTTTCGGCTTCAAAGACATTGAACTGGCTGCACTTGAAATCAGAGATGAAGAATCTAAAGTTGACCCTGAATCTAATTTTCGTGGATTTAGAGAAGCTTCCGATTTTTCCTCAAAGTCTCCAGACAGGAGGAGTTTTTTATCGTCAAATTCGTCGGATAAATTAGAATCATTGGACCAACCGTTACTTTTGTTATCCGCGTTGTCTCCGTCAGATTTATTCTCTTCTTGTGGTAAGTAACGAACTTCACGCCAAACTCGGCCACGTTGACGATTTGATCTCCGTCTCTCTGGTGGCACAAACCATACAGGACTTTCGGGCACAGGACTAGGCTTACTAGTAGTAATTTTGCGCCTTCTAGAAGAATAAACCGATCTTCTTCTAGTGCTGCCAACATTGCTTCGTCTTGATTTTCTAGTCGACGAACTAGCGGCCGCAGTTCTTTCAAAATAACCTTCAGTACTAACACTTGGAGCTGGTTTCATTGCCGACGTTCTTTTGCGCCGTCTAAATAAGCCATTTTTAGTAGTAATAGCTGCTGCTCTTATATCTGTTGTTAGTCTAGAGAAAGATAATGATAAACTAAATCCAGAATTTTTTGTAGAAGTTGTATCGGTTTTTGTAACAACAGGTTTATCAGGTACTGATTGTGGGATTATCCTATTAACAATGACTTCTTCGTTGACTTCATCTTCTAAATTAGATTCAATCTCATGTTTTGATGAAGAAGTATAAGTAGTTGACGAAGGAATGTTTGCAGGCTCCTTCCAACTACGTGAAACGACATTTACGGTAGTGACATTACTGCGATTATAATTTTTGGAAAAGTTTCTAGTATCGTAGTCTTCTGTTTCGTCAGTACTATCTGTTTTATCTTTTTCCTGAATCCTAGATTGTGATCTTGCTAATTTTGGAGACTTATCGAGTTCTATAAGTACTGATGAAATTTTTCTATTATCGTTATTTTCTATCTTCCGTGTCGGTGATAGAACATAATTTCTTTTAATAAACGGACGATTCTCTTGCCTAATATATATTTTTTCTTTCGAAGAATTGATATTGAACTTAGAATCTTGAGAAGAGTATGAATCTAATCTACATTTTCGTTCTTTAGATGAATACGAAGAATCGGCGTCGTTCAGCCACTGACTATAAACGATCGTCCCGGCAGGTGTATCTCTTTTTACTTTTTTTTCATCTTCGTAATCATCTTCAGTGACATTATTAATTCGGATAATTTCAACGTCATCACGGCTAATTCTCTTTTCTTTTTTTTCTTCATAATAGAAATCATTGGATTTGTCATCTCCACGTACCTGAACAATTGTGGGACCTACGATATTTTGAGTTTTCGTTCGTGAATTTACTTTAATTGTCACAACTGGTTCATCAACTGTAGTTTCAGTGACATCATTGGTTTTCTGAAGCCTTGTACGCCGCTTACCTCGATCTAAATAACTTTTTCTAATCGAAATGCGTTTGAAGGACTCGCTGCGCTCAAAGGACGGCTCATCCCGGTCCTTACGCCGACCAACGAGCCTTCTGAGGTTCTCAAACGAGAGCGTCCTCATCGAGCGTTATTCAAGCACCAAATTTTGGTGCGTATACTATTAAAATTTTTAAATTTGTACAATCTGCTGATTTTTCATCATAACTTGAGTTTTTTTTTTTTCATTTCACAATTAAGTCAAGTTAAATGTGCTCACATTTTTCATCTTGATAAAAACACTAAAATTTCAATCACTTCACTAACGAACTCTTACAGCGAACACACGGAGCGCAAACTAACGAGACTATAGACTGATGGATGGCAAAGGCGCGGAGTTTTCATTCGACTCGGCCCCCCTTTTACGCTTTCCCTCGACTGCCGCGCAGAATTGCGAAAAGCACCAGCAGTGGCCTGGCAGTTCGCTCAATCCTAACGAGCGATTTTACTGATTCCTCTTCCTTTTGCTTAACGTTGAAAAAATCACTTTAAAAAAAAAAGAAATTTTTCAACTATCAGCGAAATTAACACGTAAGTAAACTATATAAGATATTTGAGGTATTCAGTCAAATAATTCTCATATTTTTACTTATATAATTTTTTTTTACTTTCGTTCATCATTTTAAATTGTTATTACACAATACTATCTATTTTGCGAATTTCTTAATTCTTATTCATTCTTATCTTGGGCTTATCTCATTCTTTTTCATATATATGCTTTCTTCAAACCTGTCTTTTATCTCTTCTTCGTCTTTGTCACGCTACACAATTTCGTTTCCTAATCGTCTTGAAACACTTAGCTGCATTTTCTTCGTAACTAGAATTTCATTATTTCAATTCTTCTCTATCCTATCGCTATTTTCCCTACATCGATCGCTAGTATGCAATTTTCAATCTTCCATAATACTCATAAAAACGTGAGTTTTTTTTGTCGTTTTATGAGGTTCTTTTACTTATTTGCAATTTTCTATCACGCACATCGTCTCTCACATAATCTACTAAGACTCGAAACGCAAAGTTCTTGCACCTTTACTCTTATGGAAGACTCGTTCTTTCTTCTTTTTAACTCAAATTACGACGGCATTCTTATCGCTTTTTCACATCTTGGAGAACCACTCCATCGATGCGCGGATGCATTTTTATCTTTGGGTTCTATCTTTCGTCTCGTTTTCCGTTCAGCTCCAATCTTTTCAACCCTAGTGATCACCAAGAAGAGGCCACAGATTATTCTTTTTTCGTCATTAAATTATCCTCATAAGAATTTGCTCCTACCACTGCATTTTTTTGATTGCATATATTACGACCTTTTCTTTTCTTTCTTAATATGTAATAATGTGTATTGATTACAAACTATTAAAATTTTGAACGAAGGATGATGACGTTCGCGTATTTTCAATTCTCTGGGTCACGAGTTGGCGCATCATTGCACATACGAAGCCGTCCTTACCGTAAAAGGCGATCGGATAAGTCTCAAGACGTGTTTCTTCTCATCGCTCTCTTGCTGTTTGTTTTTATTCCGCTAGCAATCCCGAGGGAGAAGAAACGCGTTCATCTCAAAGAAGTGAATCCGAATCGCTAGCTCGTGCGACTCTTTCACTTCTTCACTTTCCTCGACGCGTTGCCCTCCTCCTTCTTCTCCCCACTCGTACTCGCCCACGCAAGCAAGTAGGGGCAAAATTTTTCAAGTGCCGTGAGTATGTGAACTATGCATCGAATTACGCAGACAGCGCAGCTCGTTTTCAATTTCACTTAGGTTATCATCAATTTCTTCTCATCGACGGCGAAATTTAACGAAGAGTTAGCTCTTTCTTTTTTTTCACAGTTTCGTTTCTTTTTTTATCAAAACGATTTTGCCTGCGTTGGATATCGGTAGTTCCGTGGCTTAACGAAGCGTATTTAACTAACGAACTGACCGTCTCTTCGCACACTGCGCTAATTAAGGAAAACCACTCGTTTCTTCGGTATTTCACGCTCGCTTTGCTGCAATGTGCTATAGTTGCATAAATATAAGGGAGAGAAAGAGAAAGAGAATTCCATTCGAGATTCGATCGGACGAATCCGTAAGAGAGCAGTAGGAAGAGAAGAAAGAGAAGACAGAATTGCGCCGAGCCGTTCTCCAAGAGTCTGGGCCGCCTTCGGAGAACGTTCGCCAACCACTGCTGTAAGTGAATAAATGTGTGCGTGTGTATATGTGAGCCTTTGCTTCTTCTCTGTATCTTATAGTTCCGAGAGATGAGGTTTTCTCTGTGTGTGATTATCCTTCAATAAACAAATCGTAAATTTCTTGCTTAATGCTTTTCAATGCTGCAAAGTCTTCACCTGCGATGTTTTGATGACTTAGGGTTCTTTTGCAGATCGATTTCAAGGTGCAATTTATAACTCATTAATCCAAATTTTTCACACAGTTTTCAAATACACTTAATCGCCGGCGGCTTTTTTTTCTTCCATTATTATTGATCACACGAAAATAAATAGTTCAACTTTTGTTTGACTAATAGATTGTTTATTTAAAAGCAACAAATAACAAAGAGAACACAATTTAAACAAAAAAAAAGATTAACGATCGAGCATACTTCAATCTGTCGAAGATACATCTACTCAGGTATTTCTCGGAGCTACGGTACCAAAATTTCATCTCGCGCGTGGCACCCACTTCAAAACGGAATCTCAAAAACACGGAGAAGAAGAGCTGGAGACGAAGAAACAAACGGAAAAATCTTTACAAATGCACGTAAAACGGCAAGGATCCGCGTACCGGTAACCACCGGTTCGCGTATCTACGTGTATGTATATATACGTATATCGGTGTCCACGTATCCTCGCACGAGGGAGGGGGAGTGCGTGCGCGGCTCTCGCGTACGAGACGCGGCACTCGACTGACTATTACTCGCGCGGCACGCTATCCTCGCCGAGGCGGGCGTGCACGTATACACACGCGAGCGCAGCAACAGCAGCCACTAGCCGAGCGACGTAGCTGCCGCCGCCGCCGCCGCCGCCGCTGCCGTCGAGAAGGTAAGAGCTCGTGGAGAAGGCAACCGGCCCGCGGCGAATAAAAGTCGTGACGCGGGAGTAAAGGAGCAAGTGAGATACAGAGAGAGAGAGAGAGACAGAGGTAAGATCGTACGGAGGAGTGGTGGCATGCCGTCCGTCCACTCTCGCTCAGCAAGCGAGCTGTTTCTCTGTATCTCTTTCTCTTTAGCGAGCTCGTAGCAGCATCCCACTCTCTTCTTATTTTTCTCGTGAAGCTGCCCTTGCACGCTTCGCCCTCTCTCTCGCTCTTTTTTCTTTTATTTCTTTCTCGTTCGAGCCGCGCTGCCGATGCTCCTGTGGCTTCTCCGTCTTCGTCGAGCACTGCTATCATTTTCTTTCTCGGTTAGCTCTTCTCTCTTTCTCTCTACGCGCATCTTCTACGTGTCCTAAGCACAAGCTGGAGAAAAGAAGAGGCGACGTCGTTTCAACTCGAAAGTCAGGTATTAAGTTAATTAATGCTCTCTAGAAGAACCGAAGGATCAAAGAATGTTGATCTTGTTTTGTGTAAGAGAGACATTTCGCTTTCGCTGTTAACGCGATCGTACCTCCGTACTGTAATAGCTCGTGCGCGTGTAACGAGAGCTCGTTGATTAAATTAATCGCGCGATATATTGACGTTTTAGCGCGAATTTTATTATGATATAAGAGTGTGAATTATCAATAACAGAAAATCATAAAGTCCAATGAATTAGTTATTGGTTATAAGTATTGATTTAGTTTCTTTCTTGATTTACTATCGCATTGTGCTCCAAAACTTTACAAACGGGTTTGACTAGTACCGAGGTATGTGTATTATTAAGGCTCGCATGGACCCCTATACATGCGCATACCACCACCTTCTCCTCCTCCTCTCCTTCGTCCTCCTATTTATCTCTCTGTCTCTCTCTAGTGAAGTGTGCGCCGAGCTACAACCTTTCCTCCTTTCATCTCTTCCTGTTTCATACCTTTATTTCTCTCTCTCTCTCTCTCTCTCTCTCTCTCTCTCTCTCTCTCTCTCTCTTTCAATCTACCCATACGTTCACCTTTGTCTATTTCCATCTCTTACTCTCTCGCCGACGACATTCTCTTAAAATACCTCTCTCCTTTTCCAATCTTTTCTCTCTTTTTCTCTCTCACTCTCTCTCTCTCTCTCTTACTCTCTCTCTCTCTCTCTCTATCTCTCTCTTCATTTTTCTCTCTCTTTCTACTGGTTTATCGTCCAGCTCTCGCGTCTTTCCATAACTCTCCTCCTTCCCTCATCATGCCCACGAAGATTCTCCCTACACTTGCATATATCGTCTCTCCCTCTCCTTCTTCGCCTTCTTCTGCTTCTTTTTATAACCTCTGCGTACGAGTTTCTCGCTTAAAGTCCTTTACTTCGCAAACATCAAACGAAAAGACGACGTGAAATTTTCATACACTCTTGCTTGCTTTTTATAAGCAACAGACATTTATTCGTTATTTTTTTTAATAGTTTAAAAAATATTTGAATTTATTTTATTTGTTCGAATAAATCAGTATAAAATCGTATAAGCAAATTTATATCGATATATTTCTTATTGTTTAAAATATTTCCAAGTGTGCTTATTTAAAAAATAACATAATCTATTGTTAATTTTAATATAAGCTGATATAACAGTTCTTAAAAACTTTTTAAAAAGTAAAAAAAATACAATAATTTTTGTACGGCTGGATCGTGTGTAATATTTACGATTCGATGAAGGAAAAGAAATCAAACTTATCAACTATTTAAATTTGATTCGTTAATTAAAATCTTTATAAAAAGAGTAAAGTTATTTATGATCATCCGAAAGCAAAAATATTGATTTATCATATAAATTCCTTGGAAAAAGGGAGGAGGGGTAGATGTATAAACAAATGAAGGTAAAGGGATTAACAGTGTAAAGGCAAGACTATACGTTAGTCAAAATAAAGAGAGATAGATAAATAATAAAGAATCTAGAAGTACACGCAAAAATTGAAAAGGATTGAGAGATAAAGAAAAAGGTTCATAGAAAGAGTACTCATATACATATACATATACATATACATATATATATGTATGTTGGTTTCTTTATTGGTCTGCTCTTCCCTCCAATCTTTGAATATTTTCTCCGATCCTTCTCCTCCACCACCACTTCTTTTCGTATTCTCTACGCCGATATTTCTATCTCTCTCTCTCTCTCTCTCTTGTGTGTTCAAGTTTGTTTCTCTCAAGCGCGTTTGTTACTCTCTCCTCCGGTTCATTCGCCTAGCCACTCTGTACTTTTACTATTTCTCTCTTTCTCTCTCTCTCCCCACTTGGTTATCCTTCTTGTTCCTTTTTTCTCCGCGTCCTTGTTCCTCCTTGTATATTCTATTAGAGGTTCGTACGTGTACATACACGTACGTTCGGCATTCCCCGCATGCCTTTTGTGCTTTTTTATTTGACCACCCCCTTATTTTCCTTTCTCTCCACTCTACCGCCTTCTCTTTTCTGTTTACTCTTTCCATTTATTCAATGCGCGATGGTTGATCCTTCGATTTGGCTTTTACATGCTTTGATCGTTTTTTTTTCTTTTCGTTCTTTCTTTATCGCTTGTTTTTTTTGCTTACTTCGCGTTTTATTCTTACGTCATCAGTACATGATTTGTAATCAAGCGAAGCTCTAAGAGTGATATCGTTTAGAGAGAATTTTCCGATTCGCTTCGCTAGACTTTGTAAATCGATGTCGGTCGCTCGAGTAAGTTTATTTTAATACACGAATGATGTAACGTGAGATTCTTTTTTAATCTTACATGTCTAGCAATTTTATTGCAATGTTACTCATTAGCTAGGTAAACACTTCCATTTGATATTTGAAAAGTTTACATTACAGAACTCGATTTTTTCATTTTTTTAAATGTCTAACCTTAACAAAAAAATTTTCGCTATTTAAATTAATTTACGTGTAATCAATATATGGATCATTTGCTAATTTATATTACAATTATATTTTATATTACAAAATTGTTAATAATAAATTTTATATAAAATAAAGAATTAAAATAATACAGTTTTTTCCATTAATTTATTTTAATTTATTTATAAAATACATTAATTTCACAAAATTGTTGGTCATCAGTTTAAATTCTTTATTTAATATTTTTAACTTTATAATAAGTATGTGAAATCTCAAAACTCTAATATATTTTTTTATCGATCACTAGTGAAAATTCTTCCGATACAACGTTTCATCTCTGTTATTATCTTAATAAGCAAACCAAAATTCTTCCTTTTATTTTTTATTAATTTGTTGCCTATTAATCCGTTCTTTATTCTTGCTTTTTCCCTTTTACTTTATGCATACTCTTTATTTTTTGTACATTTTCTCTTTCGTGTCTAACTTATCTATCAATAATCTGTTCAACCTCTTCAAATTTTTCCTTTCTTTGTAATTCTTTGATTCTTCAGCTTTTCTTTAGCATCCATCGAGATATCTTGCATGAAGCAGCAAATTTAATTTATTCGAATTGTTGGTTATCTTTCTTTTTCCATTTTTAAAATATTTTTATAATAATAATAAAAAATTTACTTATTTTTATTTAAAAAATTGAGAATTTTATCATGCTTTGAAAATTTTTTTCGAATGTATCAATTAATTTTGGATATTTACGTTTATTATTAGGTCGATCGTTATCGATACTTTCCAACAATAAAACTTACACTCGTATTCGAATTTAAAAAATTAAAAATCTACATGAATAAATACGATCCAAGATATGGATCAAAATGTATAAATATATATTTAAATACATTTTAAAAGCCATTATAAAAAAAAGAAAGATTTTTTGTATGCCAGTACTTTATAGTAATAAGCAAACACAATCGTATTTTTATTGTGCCTACCTTTAACTACAACAAAATTATTAGCAATTTAAATGATTATAAATAAAATTTATTTTATATTATCAATTGATATTACCAACCAACCGCAATAAAAATTTTTCGTCGAAGGATTCAGTCAAGAGAATTATTGTCCCGCAATATACGATAAATCCCGTTATTATAATTCTGACGGTCAGCTATAGAATCCTTCGTGACTCTTTTTCTCTCTCTCTCTGTCTCTCTCTGTCTCTCTCTCTGTCTGTCTGTCTTTCTCTCTCTGTCTGTCTCTGTCTGTCTCTCTCTGTCTCTCTCTGTCTGTCTCTCTCTGTCTCTCTCTGTCTCTCTCTGTCTCTCTCTGTCTCTCTCTGTCTCTCTCTGTTTCTCTCTGCCTGTCTGTCTTTCTCTCTCTGTTTCTCTCTGCCTTTCTGTCTCTCTCTCTCTCTCTCTCTGTTTCTCTCTGTTTGTCTCTGTCTTTCTTTGTCTCTCTCTCTCTCTCTCTCTCTCTCTATCTCTCTCTGTCTCTCTCTATCTCTCTCTGTCTCTCTCTGTCTCTCTCTCTTTCTCTCTCTGTCTCTCTCTCTCTTTTTCTCTCTCAATTCTACTTCATGCGCTTCACTCGTGCGCGAACGCTTTATATCTCTTTCCATCTCTTGTCGTCGCAGCAAGCAAAGGATGAAGAAAGACGCGCGCGAAGAAGAGCGTCGAGTAAGCGAAAAAGAGTAACGAGAGAGACGAATACTCGAATGCTCAACAGCGCAGCTGACATTATTACACTTGGCCGGTGCGCGCGGATGTACTTGACTCATGCATCGCTTGCGATCAAAACTCGGCCATCGATGCTCTGCATTTACGAGGCGTGTGTATACGCGCACGCACGCCTACCATCTCGTTGTTACATTTTATAACCGCCCTATACGCAGCACCGCGACTTTTAAAATAATCTCGTGGAAAAAATCTTTCTCGACTTGATTTTGCAACGTGTGTAAACCAGAGAAAATACAGGACGACCTTGGAAATTTTTTTGTAAAATATTATCGACAGGAGATACGAAATTGCACACAACGGAAAGATGACGAAGACGAGGCTACAATACCGAGGATAAGATATCGAGCGATAAGATCGTCTTTATTACTTGTACTTATTGGAAGTTTATGAAGGAAGTTAAGAATGAAATTTAATTCGACAGGGCCCTTGTTGGAAAATTGCATGGATGTATTCGCGTTGCCTATGTTGCGTACGTAGATGTTTAGTAATAATAAAATTTAATGCAAAATGCGGTAAAGACACGTTTTTTGTGAATTCCCTCAATTATGAGTTAAATATCAAAAAATGTACTTGTTGCATTATCGAAGGTAGTTTTTTCTTTATATAAAATAGAATATGCTTTTTCTTTTCTTTCTTTTTTTTTTTTTGTTTTTTTTTTTTTAATTTCAAATGAAAACATTCAACATTAATCGTAATTTATTTATAGTGTAAAGATTCTCACCGACAAATGGCAATGATAAAATAAATTTTTTTTTAATGAAACTTTGGTTCTAATTTGAATGTCAAAAGTAGAGAAATAACAATATTCCAAATAGAATAATATAAAGTTAAGTTACGAATGAAGTGAATAAAGTTTGTCTTTCAACGTCTGTTTATATGCCGCATGAAACTAAAAATTTAAAAACTGTCATTTACTTTACTTTATGTTATGTTTCAAGTCAAGAGTTCAACTTTTACTTTTAAAGTTTCTTTAACTTAGAAATTGTATAAAATTATAAGTGTAGTTAACTATAATTAAATAGTTTAATATTCATTTTTATTATGCATTTTGTCGAATTTGTTTAAACAACTTATTAATTATTGTGCACTTCATCCTTATTTACGAAATGAATAGCGTTTTGATGTAACGAATTGTATTCTAATCAATATACACTTTCATTGTATTCATTGTTAACGCTTAGATTAAATTTTTAAATTGCACAATTTAAAATGTTGCCGATCTTGTAAAATAAAATACATTTATTTTATTAACAAAAGTTACATTTTGACCTAATTTGACAGCTGCATAACTCTCGTCTTTGATACTCAACATTTAATGGATCCCTTATAAGACGTAATACTAAATGTAGTACATAAAACGTCTTAAAGTAGTCTATTGTCTAGCTTATCGACCCCTCAAAGACGTCTTATCTTCTTCAGACCTGTTTCAAATGAAAGACGTCTTTGGAAGATCGATAAAATGTACGCGAGAAAACATAAATGTAGTCTGTTGGTTACTTTTCATCTTGTACTTTATGTTTATTAGACTATCGGAAATTGATCGAAAGATTTGTATGAATGAATCATTTGTACAAATAATTGTAGTCGATGAAAAAAATGTTTATAATTCATATTCGATCATCTAATTTATTAAAACACGAACAAAACTGTTAAAGTATTTACTGGATGCCGATAAACAACATTTTAATGTTGTAAAATAATTATTTATTTTACATAATAAATAACATAAATATATTTAAACAAAAAATGATGAGTTTGAAGTTTCCAACGTTGGAGTTCAACGAAATTTTTTAAAAACTGTTTTTATTTAAAATTTATATTTATATATTTTTAGTCTTAATGTTTTATATCATAACCAAATATTCAGATACGGATTTAAATATAATTTGTACATTTTTAGCAGCTTTATTTAATTGTGAAAAATTATTTCGTTGTACTCTAACGTTGCAAACTTCAGGCTCATAAAAAAAATGATCGTTAATTTTAATAAAATCTTTTATATAATATATAATAAACTTACCTTTTAAGATTGATTATTTATTATTTAAAAACATATTTAAGTTTAAAATAAGTGTTTTATAATAATAAATAAATTTGAAATGAAAATCTTTATTATTAATTAGATTTATTAAAAGATCTCTGAAAATCAAACGATAAATAAGATATTTCTATTTTAACTTAAGTTACATAATAATCGCAATTATTTATTAATATGCTAAAGTTTTTGCATAATTAATTTTTGATTAAGCATTTCAAATATGAAAAAATAAAAATTTACCTATAAATTCAAAAACAAAAAACGCATTGCCATATGCATTTAATATTAATTTAATTTGTTAATATTATATTAGATCAAATATTTATTTAACTAAATTGTAATTGTCAAATACTAATTCTAAATTAATGAATGTAGCAGCTCAATGAATAGTACTGTATTTTTACCGATATTACATATATGCGACCAAAGAACAAAACCATTTCGGTGAAAATTACTTCAAGTTGCTCTTTATATTAGCATCATTACATCAACAATTAAAATAAATGTAAAGCTTGCCTCAAACAGAGCAATTGATTCATCATATCGCTCACAATACGCGCATCATTAACATTCATGAACTGAGTTAAGAATTCAGCGTTTCCCGCTGTACAACAACGGTAAAGTTTTAACCCAAAGCAAATTTCTAATTAAAAAAGCCTGCATCTTTCCGCGCTCACGCTTCTCGCGCATTAACTCACGGCTGAAATTTACGCGTAACGGCGCAACGACCAACGGGCGACGAATTAGCTTATCAATCGTGGAACAACGACTCGTGTGTGCATAAGCATAGCGGTGTGTTGGCTTTACCTTTATAAACGAACTGGAAAGGAGATAAAGTAAGTGGTACGAATCAACGATGACGCTGGCACTTCCGTCGTCGAGAGGAGGTGGAGGAAGGTTTTTTCGCGGAGGTGGAAAAGAGAGAGAGAGAGAGAGAGAGCGGATTTATCGACGCGCGCAACGGAGAGGACACTCCTGCTCACGTACTACCGCATGCCGCTACAACGACGTAACGAGTCGAAGACGTCTCTCTCTCTCTCTCTTAGAGTCTGCTTCCGGGAAGCCGAGACTCCCTATCTCCTTCTCTCTCTCTCTGTCTCTCTCTCTCTCTCTCTCTATTTCTTAAACTATCTATACATCGTGTATTCCGTTCTCACGAAAGGGTCGTTCGCTATCTTTCCCTCCCCCCCTCACTCTCTCTCTTTCTCTTTAAGTATATAACGGAATTTATGCTGTATATAAATGCAGTGACTGGCTACTGAGCATTCGATTATGGGCTCCTTTGGTAACCTTCCGCTTGTTTTCATTCCACGTCGTAATTTTTTTACATTATTGGTTTTTACGTTTTTCGCATAACTCGCCTGCTTTCAATATAAAGTTCCAGTTACGGACAAAGTTTTCAATGCGCTTTGACTCTGATAAAATTATATTTATGAATAATAAACATTCAACGGTGAGTTATGCGTTCGTTAAATTGAAAATTTCATCTTTTAAATGTCGTGTCGTAAAAGTATGTTTTGAATAAGTTATGTATCGTAAGATGCGCGACTAAAAAGCTTATTATAAATAAAATTAATTGGAGTTACTCATATTTTATATATTTTTCTTTAATTAATGCTTTCCGTAAATATTTAAGAAGTAACCGTTACGAAAAGTTCAACCATTGTAATACGTTAATGAAAATCTTTCTTCTACAGTAGACTGATTGTAAGTTTAGTATATTCTTGAAAGTTACAAATTTGGAGACTTTTGTAATTACTTTTGTAAATGTTTTAAAATATAATTGTTAAAAAAACAGAAACCTTTTACCTAATTTTATATGATAAAATTTCAATAAAATATAATGATTGCTTTCGTAATATTTTAGTGTAGATTTTCAAGTAATTTTTGTTGTTGTTATTAGAAGCAATTCATACATAATCTATAACAAAACTTACAGACCCATTGCAAAATTTATCAAGTTCGGTTATTGTTATGAATTATTCAACATCTAACGTTTCAATGAAACGCAATGTGATCCCTTACAGAATATCAAATTTATTGCCGTATAAATAATTAAGAAGTCAATAAACGTTCAAAGCACAATGATAAAATTAATTCGACGTCTATCGTGCAATAATTTTTAAACTGCTTTTATATATATATATATATATATATATTGTGACAACTTATTATAAAAGTAAAGTATAAAAATTTTGGTTATTTTGTTTTTTCAAATTTTGTTTTTAGAAAACAAGTTAGGATTTCTTTTTATAAAAAAATTCTAAATGAATTTCAACGATTATCTAATGAGAATTAGTTAATATACTGTGTAACTGTGCAACAATTTCGAAAGTCCCATCGTACATAATTCAATTTCATAATGCTTAATCTTTTTTCACATAATATCCATCAACAACGCATAGGACTCTCAAGATTAACGAAATTTTCCAGATCTCTATTTCTCAACTGTATCAGTAAGTAGGCATAATGTTTTCATATATACGTATATACGTAACGTATATATATATATAACACTGGCATTAGAAACAGAAGCACCTATTATAATATACATATGTATACTAAGTCCAACCAGTACATTCCCTTTTCTACTCGCAATCCGTCGCGCGTTTAAAGCAAGTCCACTTTACGCCTCTCTCGTTTACGCTCGCGACTTCTCTTTCTTCGTGTCTTTAATCGCGGTTGGCTCGTTGTCGTTCCTCTGCAAGCGCAAACATTTAGAGCAGCGGTAATGCGATCCTATATAGACCAAGAAACGCAGCGGCATCTCTTGCTCGGGCGCGCGCGCGTGCCTAAATTTTTGTTGAGCTCACAATGTGAGAACGGAAGAAGAGACAACGAGCTAAGAAAAGTAAAGCCGAGCCAAGGTAATTCGAGGACGTCGGCGTACGAAACTTTGCGGTGTGAACGCGGCCTTGGATGATAAAAATCTGTCGGACGTGCTGCGATGTTTTTTATGTACGTGTGAGAAAGATCGCAGACCGGTCCTATCCTGAGTGTTACCGAGTTTGTACGCCTCCGCGATCGATAATTTTGAAGCAGCGCGTGTGGATTTTTTTTATGAGAAGAAAGAGAGAGAGAGAGAAAGAGAGAGAGAGAGAGAGAGAGAGAGAGACAGACAGACAGAGAGAGTAAAAAACTTGGCGCTGATTCCGGTTTCAATAGACGCGCGTTCGTCTTTTGCGTAATTGTCGCGCGAGCCTTTGCATGTTAACGCGAAAACGAACGCGCGTTTCGAAAACACGGATTGCTTGATTCTCTCAATTACCAGTTTTCCTTTTTCATTTACGGCAATGTGGCTTAATTCGTTGAGTATATTTGGCAGTGCCTCGACGTAACGCAATCCAAAGCTCGGAATAAATATTTTTGGTCTTCGGGTATATCACCTCGAATAATATTATCTTTTTTAATCGTCCTTTAAATCACACATTTCGAACGTCGTTTTTTTTCTCGCGAATTTCAAATCGTTGGAGAAAAAAAGGAAGCACGAACGAGGCGTATAATTGAAACTAATTAACCGATCTCGTTAGTTTCTGAAATCTCAGTGGGCGGTGCTAGTTTTACATCGATTGCCACTGTTTTATTGATTTAATCACCAGCAAAAAATTGCTCTAATTAAATAACAAGGGAATTCGTATTATTCCAAATGCGATATTTATTTTTGTGCATTGTACATTTGATCAACTTTTAATGGTATAAAGATAAAAATTGAATAACCATTAACTGATTTAGATTTTACATTTACTCACCGGTTAAAGATAGAATTTTCCTTTTATTATTTGAATTTTCAGATTTTAAATTGTATAAATATAGTTTTTTTTATTCATTTATAGTATATTATTAAAAAAAAATATGTCTTATATAATTTGTAAATTACATATGAAAATTCAACTTCTCAAAAACAAATAGTGTAAGATTAAGTTTTTTAAAAATATCGCTTGGATAGTCTGCAAAAAATAAATAAATAAATAAAAAATGTTTATTTGATTTAAATGACCGTTGAAATATATTTTCATATATTAAATCAATGACCAATTTTTTATTGAATAAACGGATAAAATAGGATTTTCACATTATCTTATTCCTATAGCTTATCAAAATATTTATAATAAAGAGATAATATACATTCATTTTTTAAATTAAACCTTCCGTTATAACTTTTATGAAGTATAATCACAAAAAAAAAAAGAAAAAAATATATAATGCTTTGCAGATATTTAATATACAGGGTGAGCTATTTTAATCTATCCACCTCGAAATCTCCGAAAAGTAAACGGTACACGAAAAAATTGTTCAGACAAAAGTTACTCAGGACTATAAGGGCCATCTTTGTGCAATATCGGTTCTGACCTTGAGATCAATTTTCAAGGTTATTTGAAAGTCAAAGTGATTTTTTTTTAATGGGAACCCTTATTTTTGACATTGGGTTCTGAAAGAGCGGGAAATTTTACGTCCAAAATGATAGTTAGGGTAAATTTTCACAAGATCAAATCAAGGTCAATTTCAGAAAATTGTTCAGAATTTTTTTTTTTTTTTTTTTTTATTACATGTGGGCAACAAAAAGTTGGAGTAGACTTGAGACTATCGACCTTGATCATCTTGACCTTGAGATTAACTTGGAAAGTCATTCAAAGGTACGTCCACGTCGTTGTTTCTGGATAACTCTAAAATTAAGCATTTTTACTTAGAAAAATCCTCTTGACCTTTACATAATCTTCAAATCTGAAGATGAATGTAGTCAAAGTCGTTGACTTCTCAACCTACTCGAGCGTTTTCCATTTATAAGTCCATTAAAATTTGCAACAAAACAGCTTTTGGACGATTATTTCATATTTGACCATCTAAAAGTCAATCTAACAGATTAATAGATATTTTTCTACAATAAAATGTCTCCGTGCTTTCCACACAATCCGCAATCAAAAGTAGGTGTTCTTATTTAAAACAACACTTTGACCTTCGAATGACCTACCAAGTTGATCTCAAGGTCATGATGATCAAGGTCGTTAGTCCACTCTAGCCTTTTGTTGCCCAAACGTCATGAAAAAAAAAAAAAAAAACATTTTATGGACGATTTTTGAATTTAACCTTGTGAAAATTTACCTTAACTATCATTTCGAATGTAAAATTTCCTGCTCTTTCTGAATCCAATGTTAAAAATAGGGGTTCCCATTTAAAAGAATCACTTTGATATTGCAAAAAGATGGCCCCTATAGTCCTGAGCAATTTTTGTCTGAACAATTTTTTCGTGTACCGTTTACTTCTCGGAGATTTCGGGGTGGATAGATTAAAATGGCTCAACCTGTATAATAATAATTTAAATGTAAGTGTTAACAATGTAATAATAATTGAAATAACGATATGAGATATTCCGGAATACATTATTCATTTTTAAACAATTTAAATTCTAAAAGAAATATTATATTTCTATGATTATTTAATTTGTACAAAAAATGAAATAAATCATTTTGTAATGTATTTATTCAGAGATAAAATTCTTATTAGTATATAAATTTAATGAGATGTCATAATGTGCATCTAATCTTTACTATTTTATAAAGCAAACAATAAATTTATAGTTGAAAAAGTTTTTCTTCATATTGTCGTTTGATGTAATAAATAAAATTATTTAAAATAATTTATAAGTTAACAAAATTAAAAAAAAAAAAAAAATTATTAATTAAAATATTTTTAAATAATTCAACGCTAATAAAAATGTAGTTTTAAATATTTCAATTCCCCTACATTTTCTAAGCGCATAACAACCTCGATAAAAGACTAAATAGCTTAATTTTCTACAATTACCTCATGACACAGTGAACGCTAAATGTTTTGAACTACTTTCTACGCACTTTTTATGATATAACTAATGTAATTTAATTTTTTGACGATAAAAAAACAGCTTTCGAGAATTAATTATGGCGCGTTATAATTTTTAAAAATATGCACAATTTCAACATTGCGTAATCAAAGCATTTTTTTAAGCGTGGAAAAGTAAATCATTCTGAAAAAATTATTTTATTTTCCTCAGTAGCCATAAAAAATTATTTCTTCGCAATTAATAGAAAATAAATTCTCGCGCTACCGTTTTTGTGAGTTGAGATAAGATTAACGTACGATAAATTTTCTTTCGCTATTTTCAAAGTATCTCAGAATGATTCATTTAATAACTTGAAGCTTTAGTAAATCTATACTCGAGCCATTTTTTTTTTTTTTTTTTTTTTTTCAGAGAACCACTTACTACGGTTTTAAACCTACCATACTCGCTTATATTTATTTACTCTCTTTGGTCGATTACATATACTTAACACTATATACAGTCATGCATATAGTTAAAAAGCGCAGGATTACGCAATAGCCCGGTTAAGTTATTGTCCTTGCTGCGACACTCTTGGTCGCTGGTCACGAGAAAACGCCGGAGCTTGACAATTTTTCTACGGTATAAATTAGAAAAGAATGACGCGACGTGTGATTGCAATAGATGTATATACAGCATTTTTACGCTGTCTATTATACACGCGGAGAAAGAGTGCGGCTCTGAAAAAAATTGAAATCTTTACAATATTTTTGAAGCTATTGCGTCTTTCTTTTTTTGCATATGATTATCTCTGCCTTTCATTCACCATTCGTTTCTTTAAGTGCTCATTGATAATGTAATCGATTATTATTATTGTGTACCTATTTTTAATTTAATTCTATAGAAAGAATAGTAAAGTAATGAATTAATTTTAGATAAAATATTTGTTTAATATCCTATGAATTTATTCTCTTTCTACTTTTATATTACAAACTATTTGATTCAATAAAAACGAATATATTTTTATACGATTAAACATAAGATTTCTCACCTAAACATTCGAAGAAATCTAAGAATTTTTACAACACACGTGTTTAAAGCGTGCTATATAGAAGAATAATGGAACGTCCTGAATAATGGAAAATAATTTTTCTACCGCGTGTACGAAAATTACACGCATTTCTACCGAAAATTATGGAGGCCTGCAAGCCTACACAAATACACACAGAGGTAAAAATATGATATCAAGATTTTCTAGCGTTAACTCCCATTACTTTCTTCATTCATTGACTCATTAAACATTTTGTCTCCCTCGTTGATCTCGCTTTCTTTTCGTCTTACAGGCAGCTTTTATTCCACTCACTGGTGTGTCCCTTAGTCTTCTTTGACGCTACAATGCACCTCACTCGCTCCCTTCCCTTCTCTCTTTCTATCTCTTTTCCTCTCTATCTTTCTCGCGAGCCGGTTTTCTCATTCTCGCGGGCGCACGCACGCGTCTTGGCTCCTAATACACTTTAAGTGACTCGAAATTACGAGACGTTGTCGTCGTCTCGAAAGAAAATAAAACCACACAGGGCAGAGTGAGAGCGAAGCAGTTTTACTTCTCTTTCACTTGTATACGTATAAAGGAGCTTCTTACTCTTTCGAAATTCAACATAAGCAGCTACTAGCCACGGATGTAATTGCGATTTCATTTATTCGCATTACTCGTCACAGGTTTTTATTTCGATTATTTGCTGAAGTCCTTTATTTCATTGTTTTTTTTTTTTTTTTTTTTTTTTTTTTTTTTTTTTTTTTTTTTTTTTTTTTTTTGCGGTATATTTTTTTTTTTTTATAAAATTGTCAAGTCATGCGTGAAGCCAATTTTAGTTTAGAAAGATACTTCGGATAATATTGAACAATTATTATTATACTTGGATTCTGCATGAGATATTTTCATTATTTAAAATAAATATTACTTTATCATTTTACTATTTTAAGTGATTTAAATATATTTTAACAATTTTCTTCTATAATAGTTATTAATAAAAATGACATAATTAAAAAAAGCTTCATTCGTTTTAATGAAATGTTACAAAAGTAAAAAATAAATCAACTTACGTATTAAAAACATTTAAAAAATTTCTTTCAAAAAATACTTTTGCAAAAATTTTCAATTTTTTAATGTCGATTGAAAAAAAAAAAAAAACAATTTATTACACAATTATCATATTAAAAAAAAAAAAAATTTTCAAACTACAATTAAGATAGAGAAAAAGTATAAAAATTATTTAAATAATTTGAACTATTTATAATATAATATGCAGGGTATTTTCAAATTTTACCAAATATTAATAAAATATATTACTGCGTGAATTAAGTTCTAAGTATCAATTAAATATTTACGTTATTCGATAAGTACATTAAATCTATCGATATTTATTACAATACAATTATTATTCGATGCATTACATAAATTTATGTCGGTCATAATTTAATGTACTGCAAGAATTTTTAAGCAATATAATTAATTGATACTAGTGTCACATAACCAATAAATATTTAAATCAACTTCTATAATTAAAAATCATAAAAAGCACTGAAAAAACGCTTATCCAAAATGCATAACACTTTGTGAATGTTTAACGATACTGAAGCGAAATAAATCCGTCGAACAAGTGGCTTTTGATAAATAAACTACAGTTTATTTTTATTAATTTACACATGAAAATTGTATCGATGAAAGTTTGAAAGTCAAAGTCGTAAAGATGAGCATAAGCGTTAGTTAACTCGCCACTCGACGAAAATCGCGAAAAAAAAAAAAAAAAAAAAACAATCAGAGGAAAAAAAGTTTTCGACCCACTTCGATGTACCACAAGAAAAAGCTATTAGTCAGAACTCGTTATCGAACACGCGTATGGTGCACGCGACGCGGCTGGAAATCAGCTGGAAAAGATAAAAGGTGAAGGTGCAAACTTCTTCTCGGTTTCGCTTAATGAAAAAATCTTGCTATCTCTCTTTCTCTCTTTCTCTCTTTCTCAAAGTTCGACCGAGTTACGAAGTTGTTTTCCGTGGAGAGGGTTGTTACGTGCGCTTGATTAAGCCATTACGCGAGGATAATTTTTAAAGGTTATCGGTAACGGTATATAATTTATCGCTTTTCACGTATTTTTCCACCTGGTATTAATCGCTATCGAGAATTCGTTCGAACTTACACGTTTTTTTTATTTTTTTTTTTTTTTTAATGGGGTCATAAAATTTTGAGAACATTATCTTCAAATATACGTATTATGAGCACTTAGAAGTTAACTCGAATCGTCCAAATAGTGGAAACATTTTTTGAATGTTTAACAACTATTCTATTCTGGTAAGAATCAATGCATGATAGAAGGCAATTGATAAGTCATATTCGTAAAAATTGAAATATTAAAAATGACATAGCGTATATTTTTAATTCTAAAAAATTGCATTCATGAAAAATTGAATATTGTAAATTAATTGTTGATATTGAGTGAAAAAGATTAAATAATATTAAATCTCGACTTCGTTTTACTTTTAAAATTATCACAACATCCAAATTAAAATCAAATTTACATTTTATAAAAGCATATAAAAAAGAGAATCAACGCAAATGAAAAAAATTCAATCCGTAATCGACAAATTTCATCTTTATATCGTTTTTATCATTCGCGTAAAAAGTAAAAGCCGATTACGTTATAAACGCAGCGTCAAACGAAGGAATCAAGCGCTCGCGCCAATTGCGCGCATCGCGACTTCCGACAGAATTGGTGTCGCGACCCCTCCCCTCCCCTCCTCTCTCTCTCACTCACTCTCTCTCTCTCTCTCTCTCTCTCTCTCTCTCTCTCTCTCTCGTTGCCGCTACTTATTGTCTGCTCTTTGCGTCGTGGGAAAAAACAGAGAATTCACAGAGAGAGAAAGAGAATGAGAGAACGAGAAAAGCTTTACTGTTTTTATACGGCATTAACGTTTATTGCCACTTCTTTACGATAAACGTCTTTCCTTCGAATATAGACGAAACTTTCATTGAATAGAAAAAGATTATTTAAAACGAGTTGGTTGACTTTTGATTTTATTATTAATTTTTATGTTTACTCTCGCGAACGACGCCTGTTCTATAAACTAAAACGTTAGCTTTTTTCGGGACTACTATTTATGTGTATTTTTTCTTAGGAAAAAGAGTAATCAATTTAGGAGAAATGAATCATTGTACTTAAGTTTAATTGCCATAAGCTTAATTTTAAGATGAAGATCCAAGACGTATAAATTAAATCTTATTATTTTATTAAAGAGTCATTTAATACGCAAGTAAAACTGTAACGTTGAAATTGGTTTGCGATTGAATAATTTTCTATTTTTATTATCTATTTACAACGTAAAAGTTATTATTTCAATTAAACGTCCACTTTACAGTATTTCTATAATAACAATAATAGTTTTAAATAAATTTTTAACAACTCGAGTAATACAAAAATCAAATTCACAATTTTACTTACAAAAAATATAAAAGATAATCATTTTCGTATTTATGTAACTATTTTTACTGCATAATTTTTAGCAAAATACCACAGTATTAATTCATAAATTGATAATAATAATAATAATAATAATAATAATAATAATAATAATAATAATAATAATAATAATAATAATAATAATAATAATAATAATAATAATAATAATAATAATAATAATGAAACTAATTGAATCGTAAAGTTTGTCGGTAATCAAGAAAATTACAAGAAAAATATATATTCTCCGAGCAAGTTGTAAGGAACTGTGTTATGGTCGGCAAAGTATATCTCACGCGAACATCCTTTTTCAGGTAATCCTTGTGTACCGACTACAGCTATCTACTTTACCGGCGCTTATTTGAAATATTAATTCTTTTTTAATTGTTTTAGCGATTTTGCTAAATTATCGATTGTCTCTATTAAATACAGTCTTACTATTACTGAAAACGTAATTAATTTTAATTGTAATTTATAATTTATTTTGAAATGCATGAATTATCTTGTATATACTATTAAACAACAAATCTTAAAACAGTATGGTAAAATTATTCATTGATGAATTTATGATAATTTATATGCAATAGCTTACATTGATTGGGCTATGATTCAGAAATATTGCTTTTAAAATAAACATTCACATATTTATAATGTTAAAATAAACCGCGAGATTCTCTTTGGTAAAAAGTATTGCTATAAATGTAAAATCAAAAAATATTGCAGTATAAAGTAACGGTTACAAAACAATCCGCGATACTTCCTCAATCGATGGCTTAAAATAAAAAATATGCCTTTTTAAAATAGGGTTTTTTTTTTTCAATTATTCGGTTTATCATTTTATTTACAACGTTTATAGGAGTAATTCAAAAATCAACTCGTGGTAATAAAAGACAAAGATAGCACGAAATTACAAAGAAGATATGAATAAAGAAAAAGAGAAGAGAGAAAACGGGATGGACATCTGTTCGTTTACTTCACCGATGACGTCATGCAACGCGGAGCAAACGAACGGACGATGAATCGCGAGCTCTCGAGAGCTGTCGAGTAAATTTGCATAGGTGACGATCGAGTAAACGCCGCCCCCACCAGATTTGAACGAGGGATTATACACCTCATCTGCTTCTCTATCTCTCTTTCTTTCTCTTTATCTTTTTGTTCAATGAACGCTTTGTATATTGTATACACTCTGCACTTCGAGGCGAGTTCTTGGCCGTCGACTCTCGCAAATTCCGAACACGTGTTTAAATTACATAATTTATTTCGAGTAGTTTATTTACGCGACTTGAATAAACATAGCTCGCTTCGATTCGCGCGAGCTTTTGCTTTTTTAACGCAGTGCACGAGGAGAGAAAAAGAAGGTGATTTTTCTTTTTCATTATTATTATTATATTATTATTATTTTTTTTATTCATTGAGCAAGAGATGAGTGTAATTACGTTCTAAGCTGTTTTTTATCTTTTGCAATTCCGTTACGATTTTTATGATACGGTAAAATAACGCATCAAGGCATAAAACATGAAATATTATAAAAACATAAAAAATACGTTAACTAGAAAATCATACGTATTAGCTGAATAATAATTTAAATGAAAAAAATATATATAAAAAAATAAATAAATAAATAAATAAAAAAATGAAAGTATTTATATTATTAATTTCTCGTGATCAACTGCTTGCAAATTAAAAAAAAAAAATATATATATTACATGCGCAAAGAAAAAAATTTATTATGCGGTGATCTGAATAAACATTTTAACGTTTACCGGGTCGATTTCTAATTAAATAATTTTAGACTTTACATTATGGAATCAGTATCAAGACTCCTTTTTTTTTTAATACGAGTACAAAACCACGTTAGAAATAAAATAAATCACGTAAAAATAAAATAAATCAGTAATCTATGAGTCACGAACCAAAAGAATATACTTTTAAAGTTTTTTCAGAATGATACATGAGAATTACACGTCTTGAAAATAATAGAAGAGTTATTGAACGCTTTGAAATAATTAAATACGTGCTTCGTTTTGAAATGGTAGTTATAATTTAAATTTTTTTTTCGTTTGTTAACGCAAGCACATTTTTTATATACATGCGGTGTTAATGTTTTTTGAAATTTATTAAATTCTAGCTTAGTTTTCTTAAAACAAAAAATAATATTTTTTTTGTATTTATTTTTTTATAAAAATAATACAAAGATAATCATAAAAACTGTTATAAGAAAATAGAAATTACTATACTCAACTAACGGTACTTTCTTAATCATACTTTATTATTAAAAATGATCATCTTTAACCTCAGCACACATAGCAAGAGGAATTTAAATTTAATACTTTTTCAAATGTGCTAAAACGTTTATTCGGAATTTCTCCAACTTTATATTTATAACGAAAATTAAAAAAAAAAAACTCTAATTTTAAATGCTGAAAATAGTTTTCTGACATTTTTACCTTGACGTACAAGTTTTATATATATATGCTTCTAATACTCCTCTGATTTTCTTTTAAATGCAAGCTTTTGATATATTTTTTCGAAACAATAATTATAATGACATAGTTTTCGTTCATCGCATTCAATTATTTAATTAAAAAAGTAGCACATTTATTTTTAAAAAATATCTACAAAAAGAAACATTGTTCTAATTTTCTCTTCTGTTGAAAATATATAGATTGTCTTACAACGAACGACTACAAATAGAAAAAAAAAAAAAAAAAAAAACAATCGGTAACTATTTCAACGTTTACCAAAGAATCTAAAAGTTTCAACTGAAAGAAATCTGTAATCGTACAAAAATAACACTAACTCAAAAGGAATTCAACAACATCTAGACGTGCAATTTCAACAACGCGCCACGTTTCACTGTTGTGCAAAAAAAAGGACACACCGGCATACGAGGAGAGAAAAGAGAGAAAGAGAATATAGAAAAGAAACAAATACAAGACGATCGAAATCTCTCTGTGAGATAATTCTCGTTGACTCGTAGCATCCTGAAGCCGCTGCCGCAGGAATGCAGAACGGCCAAAGGCCAAAATAGCGAATCCAATTTCTTGCCTTTGCGCGCGCGACCTCGTTTCTAGTATGTTTTCGTGTTTGTGTTAACGTTTACGTGCAAGCGTACGTATGTGTACGAGTGCGTGAAACGATAAATAATGCCACTGAGATGTGTATAAGAGAGAGAGAGAGAGAGAGAGAGAGAGAGAGAATAAAAAAAATATTGGGGAAAATATCTCGACTGTTTCGTCACGCGAAAATTTGGAAATCGATAGACCAACCAGTCTCTATGCCACTTCTTTCTTTCTCTCTCTCTCTCACTTTCTCTCTCTCCTCTCTCTCTCTCTCTCAGAGTGAGAGAGAAAGACCATTAGTTCTCCCGTCTTCCTCAATCAATAGAGCCTACAGAATCCCAATGCGCATCTCTCTCAACTTCTCTCTTTCTGTTTCTATCTCTTTCTTTCTGTCGCTCAAGGGAATCAATGAGAAGCTAAGAATAAATTTAGCCGAATAAATCTTTCGTGAGCGTGCCCGTATTATTAGCGATTTATCGATGCATTGCAGAATGGATAAACGCTGGATTTGATTCGGATTTCGTCCGATTTTTCGATGCATCGAATATCTTTCTTCTTTTTTTTTTTTTTTTTTATTTGTATTAAACTATAGGGATTATAAATTGCTTAATTTTCCATTACTTAAAAATGGATATCGTTGAATCAAAAAAACAAAAAGAAACGTTTGAGTTATTTTTTATTACGTGGTTTTTCAGGGCAAAATAACTATCGTACGTTTAATATTTTAACATAAACATTTAAATCCCATATGTTGCGTGCTTTAATAATTGTTTTCTTTAACATAATTCTTAATTTTTTGAATAATAAATGTTTTTAAAACAACTTATTAACCAGTACAGAAGCATGATAATTAATTTAAAGCACTTTGGAAACCAATAATTAGAAAAGCAACTATTTAGTTGAAATAATTAGTTTTGAGAACTTTGTTTATCAACTTTGTATTGAAATTTAGAAAAATTATTAAAAATATTATTGAACACATTAAATATAGTAAAAATTCTATATTCACAATATAGAATAAATTAAAAATTTTTATACATTATTAATAAACGAAATAAGGAAATTATTATATTTTTAAAGATATAATATCAAACATTTCGTTTTATTTTCTATTATAAAAAAAATTAAAAAACCTTACATGTGCTTTATATTTGTCTTCATAGAAACGAATACAACATTATTTAAAATAATTATAATTATAGAAATAACTGCAGTAAAAGAAAGTCTTATACCTTTTTATTAAGGGGGGGGGGGGTAAGGTTTTAAAATTTTTTATTTTGCATTTTTTTTTTTTTTTTTTTCTGAATGCACAACATGTCGAGAGTATTGTGTCAAAATTCCAAGTAAATCGGAGCAAAACTAATGAAGATACAGCGTGAAGATCATGCTCGATTTGTGAGTATAAGAAACTTTAAATTGATTTTCCCGATAACGTCATTTTTGAAGTTCGTGAACTATAACTCAAAATCTACTTGACCGATTCTTTTCAAATTTTGAACACTATTTCTACACATAAATCAACAGGTAATCAGAGAGAGTTTTTTTTGTTTTACCATTTTCTTCCATTTTATAATAACAAATTCACCGAAATTTTTTCAGCAAAAATCGCGTTTTTCACTTTCAAATGCTGCCAAAAATAAAAAAATCGAAAAAAAAACGAGAAACTCTCTCTGACTACCTAGGGAAACTTATCACCTTTTAAACGCATTTCGATTTTTTTGTTTCAGATGATCCAGTAACGAGTTATGAAGTTCACCGCATAACAACTTTTTGTCGAAGCGTCTCCGGAGATTCGCTGTCACGGACTTATTTATTGATATTTTTGATTGAAATTTTTTCCAAAAATACATTCAGATGTTATACTATAACGTGTATATGAAATAAATAAACCAACATTATTCATATCTCCAGAAAAAAATAATGAAAATATGCCTTTTTTTTCGCCCTTAAAACCTTACCCCCCCCTCCCCCCTTAATTTTAATGACTCTTTATTCAACAAATCCGCAATTTTAAATTAAAATTTCATCACGCGTCTTTATATTAATAACATAAACGATACATAATAATTTAATAATTTACTGCTGTTAAAATTAGATACTTAATTTAGTAATAACAGAACAGTTGGGAGCTTACACACTTTCGCTAGAAAATCCAAAAGTTAATAATATGTCTTATACACTTTAATATAAATTAGTATGATTTTATACGCCGTTCTCTCTATAATTTTATAATTTATGTAGATCAATGTAAAATTAACATTGTTTAAAATAAAATAGATAGAATATATCGTTTTAATAAAATGCGACGAGAAACGCGCGAACTATTTTAATGTATGCAGAAAAGTTACATGAAATATTTATTTTCAAAATAATATATTATTTTCAGAATAATGAACAATTTTAAATGTTTTTTTAAATGTCATATTTTTTTTAAATTAATTAATACGTACAAACACGAAAATTTGGATTTTGATTGTTTATACATAGAAATTATATTAAACAAATTTTTTTACTATAATATAACAAAATTATTTCAAATATTAAATAATTTATTAATATTCTTATCGTTAAAAACTTTCGCTCATACTAATATTCACTTTAAAGACATTTATTGTTAATAAAATAAATGTTAAAGACAAAACAATTTACAATAAAATTTGGCACAACAAATTCTTTAATTTCTGTAATTACATCGTTTCGAATATAACTGTATCCATTTGCAACACCTAAATGCTACCTCCAACGCGATTATGAGAAAATATTAAGAACGCTAATTACACACTAAAATGACCGCAAAAGGTGAGCGTACCGAAGCGTTGAGCATTTCTCTCTTCTCTCTCTCTTCTTTCTTCTTTGCATGAACAAGCGTCGACGACGGGAGCGTCGTCCCTCGGCGCTTATTCTTCGACCGAGGAATATCCGTCGATAATGGCAAAAAAATATAAGTATTTTTTTTTTCTCTCAGTCTCTCTCTATTAAGTCTCTCTTACTGTCCGGTAAAAACGAGCAACACTATAGTAAATAAATAGTAATAAAAGAAAAATAAGCTAAGAGAAACAATGAGAGAAAAATGTCACGCTTTATATTCCTTTCGAACGTTACCTACTCTCCGAGTTTGGCGTCTGTCTTTCAAACCTCCGTCTTACTTTTTCTCTTCCTCTCCGTCTATTTCTTTCCTTCTCTCTCGTTTGTACTTCGACACGATTTATTTTTACCGACGGACTGTTGCTCTGACACCTGCAATGCGCGCGAGTCTGTTCCGTTTCCCGATTCTCTCAGTGCTCGAGAACGTCGCCGGGAGAAAGGAGAAGAGTGAGAGAAAGAAAGATAAGTGGGAAAAGCAAGAGTGAAAGAGAGATGAGAACGGCTAGATCATCGTAGGGATAAAGAGCGTGAAAGGAAGGAGGAGAAATTTAAAAAGAATTTCGGGAACGGGACTCTCTATAAGCTTCTTTTTTCTTCACCGATGAAGGTTTATAACCTTATTTCGGACGTTTATGGAGGTTATTAAATTGACGAGTAACTATTTACTTTTGAATACGTATTTTGATAAAGTTATTTTATTTAAATTATGTTTTTTATTGATACAGTGTTGAGACTATATAAGAATTTAAATTTATGGCAATATATTTATCTATTTAAAACTTTTTTTATTTTTTTATTCAATATTACAATTTTATTTTTATTTTACTTGGTGCTAAAGATTGAAACATGTAGACTCAAACTATTAAACATGAAATATAATACGAAAAAGAAATTAAAATTTTTCAATGAATAAACTAATATTTATAGCTACAAAAACAAGTTGAATATCTAGATGTGGGTAGTAAAATTTTTTTTAAAGTTTTGTATTATGCTAACTAACATTTTATTGTGATTATATAATAAGCACTTTTTTAAATTAATTTAAATTAGACTTAAGCAAATATGTAATAAACAAATTTACAACACATGTTTAGTTATTACTATTTTTTAACTTTGAATTGTTCAATTAAAATTTAAGTTATAAGAGAATAACATAAGTTTTAAATGTAATAAAATAATAAAAGCAAATTATTCAGTGGTTCATAAATAAATAATTAAATATAAAAATTTGTACCAAAGTTTAACTTTTTCAATATTAAATAAAATATTTTACAATTATTAATGTTTTTAAATACATCAAAGCTTAACTTTTAATATTGTCATCTGTTATTTAAAAAGAAAAAAATTATTTTTAAAACTACAAGTAAATAACTGACAGAGTTTGTCTTAAAATAATTCGTAAACAAAGTTAAGACGCGCCTTAAATGTAAACTTACTCTTTACTAATGACAAGTACAACCAACGTCTTATCAGCTTAGAATTAATCAGCAGCAAAATATCAACAATTCCCTCATTCCAACGTAAAAATAATAACTTTACTCCTTTGACAAGTGAACAATCAGCGAGACTAAGAATTTGCAGTTGATGGAGATAAAAAAAAGATCTCTATACGAATAAGTGCTCAATTAAGCGAAATAAACAAGACCTGTCTCATTTTATCGATACAACTTAAAGCCACTAAGTCGACGAGGACTTGAAACCAAGAGAAAGAGATAGAATGAGAGAGTGGTAACGCGAAAACGCACGTCTCGAAAAAAGAAACTCTATAACAGCGCGAGCAATGTAAGTGCATAAATTGCACGCACCGAGGAGGAAAAAAGGATACAAAGACAGAAAAAGGTAGAACCAAGAGAGAGAGAGAGAGAGAGAGAGAGAGAGAGAGAGAGAGAGAGAGAGAGAGAAGTAAGAGAGAGGAGGTGCACGCAGGTGGCGACGTTTTTCAGCTGTTTTCGAAGTCTTTCCCCCCCTCTCTCTCTCTCTCTCTCTCTCTCTCTATCGTCTCGCAACCCATATGAAAGAGAAATATACACAGCGCGTGTGTCATACTTGCGCATACCTACATTCATATACGTACACGTATATGGGCAGCGGTAACGGCGACTACGACAGCAGCAGCGGAACAGTGAATGCCGCCACGAATTTCCGAGTGAAATTTCCCTCTTCCGGTCGTCCGTGTGTACGCGCGTACATATCCTTCTGCACGTGCACGCACGCGAATTACTCTTTATCCGTGTTACTTGGGCGCGCGTACGTACGTGTGTGTGTGTGTACTTTTTTGTTATTTGCGATGGTAGCGAAATATTCTTTTACTTTATAGGCTTACCAATTTATTTTTTCTCTTGCCTATTCGTTGTCTGAAGTTATATCATCAGATACGATTCAGTAAGTTTTAGATATCCATTAAATGCGCCCACCTTTTGTTCTCCGTATAATTGTTCTTTTTGACATATTGCGTATCGTTTTTTTTCCTTTTTTCCATGCGCACAATCTAAGATTAAAAAATATTTAATTCGACAACAAAATAGTAAATTTATTCGATAAAAATGTTGCCGTAAATAACTTTATCACGAGTAGCATATAAATGTATTTAGAGCTTTATTTACAATTGATTAATTTAGAAATAAAAGACATTAAGAAATAATTGACGATATACGACGATTATTTTAATAACAATAATCGTGCACTGAATTTAAATAAAAGAAAATCCAAATAAGCTAATTATTAAAACAATTACTTCCGTATACTTTCTATACACTCGTATGTAGAAGAAAATATAATGCAATAAATTCTGAGAGTCATCTATTATTGTGCTCTAGTTGCATTATGAGTAGTTTTTTATAATCGAATCAATTACCTCAGCAAAATCAAATAAGCTAATTATCATTGCTGCACGCGCATAAACGCACACACATATATTATAATGCAAATTAAATACACGAGCAAAAAATTTATTTGCATACATGAAATTTATAGCAAATAATAAAATATCAAATAAGCACATTTAGAATTTATAATTTTACTAAAAAATGATATAAAAATTACTTTATACACGATCAGCTGGATCAGCGAGGGATCGTTTTATCTGTTTCAAAGTCATTTTATCTTTTTTGATAAAGATAATTTAAAGATTTATACTGTAAAAATGATAACTTTTTATTTTTTATTTTTCAGAGACGTAACACAAACAAGGTTTGAATAACAATCTTTTATAGATTTATACATACTATATTTAAATACATAGTATATTTAAATAAAATGATCGCAAAATTATTAACAGTAAATATTTTCAAATGATGTACACATGTGTATATCCTTTACATTAATTTATAATCTACATAATTATAAACAAACGCATTTTAACTTTTCGAGTAATTTCGCGACCAAAAAGAAAAAAGAAAAAAAAAATCAAAAATAGTCAAGAAAAAAAAGCTAATTACACGTGGGCTTTTGTAAAATTAGAAGAAACAAGAAGATAGTAAACTAGCGGACACTCGTTGATTTTTCTCATTTTTTCTCTTCTTTCTACTTCTATTTTTATTTTACTCTCCATCCTCGGTGTGTCTCGGCGTTTTTTCTGTTGTCGACTCTCTGTCGCGCGCTTTCACATGTACAAGTACACCTATCAGTGTATATACATATATATATATATACATAAATTCGTATAAACATACACAGAGCCAAGGGTGCATATACCTATTTACGCGTTGTGTCGCCGAGTAGTTTTCCAGCCGCGCACATCGCGATATCTTTTGTTCGTCATAACGCTACGCGACCTCGCACGCATGTATATATATATATATATATATATATATATATATATATATATATATATATATATATATATATATATATATATACTATTATATACACACACGCACACACATGTGTATGCATGCGTGCAATCGCGACGGTGTAAAAACCACTCAAAATCGATGCGAATGCGACAACCGGCGAAGATCTTTGGAGTAGTTGTATAGTGGTTTTATACATAGATGTAGTATATAGTAATAGCCGGATATGCGAAATCGAAACCGTCGAGCTCTCGCGCAACCTTCGTCTCTTTCTCTCTCTCATTCGTTTTTTTTTTGTGCGTCTTTTATTGCGCGCAATACACGACGACGACGACGACGACTACGACGACTACGACGACTACGACGACCTGTTTCTTCCACGCTCTTTTGTATTAGGGTTATACACAACACCGTTGGAATTTCATTCCAGGGCAAGCTTAGATTGCCCAGTGTGTGTACGTATCTCGCCAGCGTTGATACATGGATAATATTTGAAGTTTACGAACGGCCGCTTTTACTTTTTTTTTTTTTTTTTTATTTTGAATTCTTTATTACGGAGAGATCTTTTTGTCCATTGTATTATTATTTTTTTTTCTTCTTTTCTTTTCAAAGTAGATGTTCTGTATATTGGTTATATGATACGGCGAAGTGATTACATTTTTATACCTGTTAAATGTGATTACGAGGGGAAATATTTATTACCTTAGGTATCCGAGTACGTTATGCTATTAACACATTATTGATTGCATCGACATTCACGTCGCGCGAGTTTTAATCAAAGTGATCATTTTTTTCTGAAAACGCCCTTAAATAAATTTTAAATTCTTTAAAATAAATCGTTATGAAATCAATTTTATTTGGATAGAATAATTTTTTGAAAATCCTAAAATAAACGTTGTAATATATATATATATATATTCCTAATAAAATTTTGAAAATATTAAACACCAATTGCTAATAATTTTAATAAGATAATTAATATTTAACGATAAAAATACTCTCAACGCTAGAACTTCATTTAATTAATGTAATTCACGTAAATAATTTTAAAATAATCTTTGATCTACGTCTTTCATGGGAAAATGTGCTGGTATGTGTAAAAGACATACAAAGCAACGCATAACATTTTTTGCATTTAGAACAATAGTATTTGATAATAAATTTTATAAATACTTCGAATGCAAAAAATATAAAATAAAAAAGACAACCCGTTAAAATAATTATTTTCCTTTTCTAAAAATACTCATCGATAAAATTCATCATAAATCATGTGCACAAAAATAAAATAGTTTATAGGATCGGTATCCAAGTGAAAATTTAGAATTGAAAAGTGATACCAGATGTTTGATAGTATACAAAATCTATTAATAATCTCTCGATACCCAATACGGCGTCCATCGTAATAAAAAATTTAGCTAATAATTTATCGACACAATGAACTAAATATTTTACTCGATAATTAATAAATATGTATACACAGTTTTGAACCATTTCGTCTATTACTCTATTTATAAATCCTATAATTTATAAAGTAACTTTTGACCATTGAAAGTAATTTTATCTTTCATTAAGTTTAGTATAAAATAAAGTTCATTGGCCTATTCGATGCAAAATATTATATCACAGCTAATCTTTATGAATAAAAAATGATAAAAAAAAAAATAAATAAATATACGTAATCATTGCTTAAGCAAGAAACAACTGCGTAACGCCGCATGAAATTTTTAATTCTAAATCTTTTCATAGTTATATCGTATTACGATAAATATTTTTTAAGAAATATGCAATATTTTATTTGTATCATAAAATGTAAAAAAAATCATTAATTAAATATTTGATTGCAACGCAGCCGTTATTGGATTATAGAATTTAAAACGGTAAATGAAGTGTATATATAGGTATATACACATATCTAATCAATTTGTAAAATATTGATTGTAACTTTAAATAATTCATTTAATATTACTCTCAAGCAATAATTTTTTTTCTATAAATATATCAATTAAATATTTATAATTTCAGTAAAGGTAATTTTTATCTCTTGCAATTTACCATATTTTGAAATAAATCCTTTAAAATAAATCAACAAATTTAATTCAACAATTTTTAACAAACAATTTAAAGCTTTTTTTTAACAAAATCAGTATCGAAAAAGAGCATGCATTATTATGCGTAAATAAAACTGTACTTTATTTATCAACGCAATAATTGATGAGTTAACCCGGTTTAAAATTTCAGAATTCCAGATACATCATATAATGATAAAGTTACGGTTAAAAGCCTCATGTAATCAATTTGCAAAAATCCGATGTTTGACGCGCGCGTTGAAAGTCCGATAATTGGCTAATTTCGTTCCCTCCTTTCCCTTCGAAAGCCTGAAAACGAGTCTTGCATTAGTCATCGTGAAACTTCTCACTCGAGAAATCCCGTCTCCGGGCACAAGGAAGAAGGAACCGACCGTGTTTGTATGAAAAGAAGAAAATAAAAAGCAGCAAAGAAATTATCGAGGCGC
The DNA here is from genome assembly GCA_949987625.1 of Chalcis sispes. NCBI lineage: Eukaryota > Metazoa > Arthropoda > Insecta > Hymenoptera > Chalcididae > Chalcis > Chalcis sispes. The sequence continues at coordinate 52,192,648 of OX465097.1, read as the reverse complement.
GGTCTTCTCGCGAGTGTGGCGAAAAAAAGAATACTCATCTCGTCCTTCATATTTTATTAAATTCACCTGCACTATGTACAAACAACCATGTCAACGTAAAATTTTTCAGGCTATCGAGCGTTAATCATTACTCGGTCGTTTAAAAAGAAAGAATCGATAAAAATCGTTATGGAACCGAAACGGTTTGATTCAACAACTGTTAACGAGACTTTCGCGCGCGCGCGCGCGCTCTTCATCATAAAAATCACGCGTCTCGTGCGCTCTTTCTCAAGCGAGAGTTAATAATGCGGTCGGTAGAAAAAAAATTACGTCAGACATCGAAGAAAAATCCGGTTTCCCTTTGACACGCACACATTTACATACGTATAGATACAAAAAGCCACATAAAGCACGCGTGCACAAATCATCTCTGGCAGCGGCTCCCCTTTTTTTTCTTCGATGTCTTTTGGCTTTTCGTCGACTACTATATCTGCACTCTTCGGCCGAAAGAGAGCGCGTGAGAAATTATCGATTAAAGTGTCTTTCTCTTTCTCTCTTGCTCTCTTCTCTCCCTCTCCCTGTTTCTCCCCCGAATGTACATACATACATACAATGCGCGAAAATCCTACCTCGCTTGCGCGTGCAAAAGAGAAAAAATATAACTACGAGAATAAAAAAAAAAAAATAAAAAAAAAAAATAAAAAAATAACAGAGAAAGATGAAATTTTTCCCTTTGAACTCGGTGCATTGTACGGATGACGACTCATGCCTCTCGGCTGCCTGTGTAAAAGGCGGGCGCGACTACTACGACGACGACGATGATGAACGGGGTGAGTCAGAGCCGCCGCAGTAGCAGCGGGGAGAAAGACAGACGCATGTGCATATATATCGACGAAATGCATACGACAGAGACAGAAGAGAGCGACTAACCTGGTAGACGATTTTAACAGAGAGGGAAAAAAAAGGGGTTGCTTTTTTGTTTCTTTCTTTTCAAGCTGCAGATAGCGGATATTAAGAATAAACTTGGTTGACTTACCTTCCGAGAGTTCGAGGTCCAGCTCGGCGAGTTTCTCCCGGACGTCCTCGGGAAGCTTGCCGAGGTCGACGTTGAACTCGGTCATGTCTCGGCCGTCGGCGTCTTTGTCGGCGCCACCGTGTCCTCGTCTACCTCCGCTGCCGCTGTCGCTGCTCCGTCCTCGGCGACGCGCACGCACGCACACATACACGGGGGTAGATGAAGGAGCTGGTGGAAGAAGAGAAGGAGGAAGAGTAGGAGAACGACCGAGTTAGTGCCGCACGCGCTAAGCCATCATTCACGGCAGCGAACCAACTTTTCTCCGGCGTAGCAGCCGGACATAACCCCGTAGCGTACGGACGACAATGACGACAACTTATACACTCGCTTTTGTTGTGTTGTGTCGCGTATCGTCGCGACTATGACCCTGGTATACGTAAACGTATGTATGTAACGAAAACACAATACGCTCTCACGCGTTCTCTCTGTCTTTTTCTATCCGAATTTCCGTCAATGTCGTCCGGCCATCTTGCCACCCACTGCTGGCCCCGCACAAGAGCGACTACTACCTTCTGGTGTCTCAAACTCTCGAGACTCGCTTATTCGTTCTCTGTGACTGCCGCGTTCTCTCTCTTTTTCCTGAAGAACGAAAGCAAGAGAGAGATAGATGCAGTCTACTGCTGCTGCTGCTGGGCTGACACCGCACCACATTGAAATCGCCGCTGTAACCGTTGCTGGTTGCCGCGGCGTGGCGCAACGAGCAGGCGCTAAGCGACAGACAGGAGCGAGAGCGACGAACTCGTTCTTATTTGCGAATGTGTGGGTGTACCTTGAAACTAAGCGAGTTTACAAGTCGTTTCATCGGTGTATGTTGGATGCGTTTAAGGAAGATAACGGTTGTTGGCGCTAGAGAGCGCTGTTTTGTAGTTAATAAAAAGCGCCCGGTTTAAATTTATGCATCTAATAAATTAAATGAAAAATTTGTTTTACATTATAAAATTTGTAAAATTTAAATAAAACATTACATTTTTCTGCTAAAATTTTAGAAATAAAATTAGAGATTGAATTGCTCTGTTATTTTATTCCAGAAATTCTTTTTTTTATTTCGAACTATTCAGTTTATTTAAGTTTTTTGTTTGTAATTAGGTGTGTAATTAATATATAAAATAAATTATTTAATTCATTCTAGATATTAAAAAATCTATAACTTTGAATTTGAATGTTGACGATTATTAAATATACTCAGAATATATGTTTATTGTCAACAACAAATTGTGTTACTATTTATCATTATTAATTACTTAAATTGAAATTTATTCGTCTGTAAATCTATTTATTATTATAATTTATATATTTTAGTTTAAAATATAAATAACATTTTTTTAAATAATATTCATGTATGAAAAAAATATATAAAGTTAAAACAATGTTATCTTAAAGTCAAAAATATAAAAAAAATATATTTTGAATAAATGTTATTTATAGAAAAATTAAAATAGGATAAATTTGTATCGTTCAATTACCGCACAATCGCAAGGTATTCATATCTGCAAAGGTTTAAATTGTAAGTACTAAGAAAAATAGAGGGGGTGATACTGTCCAAAAAATAATGGCTACTTAGTAAAGAATTTGATTCTTCGTTGTCGATGAAATTGTTTTCTTTCGCGGTGACCGCGACCGTTTTTCCGTTCGCGGTAGTTAGCTTAGTCAGTAACAAAGCATTGGGATAACGCGGTGACGACTGTAAAACGGATAAGACCACATTGTTTAAAAAATTAATCACTTTGAAATGGGACGTCTTGAAATTTGAGGTTAGAATACTCCCTTTGATTGTACAGTCGCAATTGCATTTTTCAAGGTCAACCTCTTTTTTTTTGCATTTTCTTTTTATGCAATGATTTTTATCTACGAAATATTCTTTTAATTTAATTTTTTATTTAAAAGGGTTTGTAATCAAAAATACGTTTTGCTTTAAAATAAATAAATATACAAAATTCGCTTTATGAATTTTACATGCTTAAATATACGTTTATCTTACAGTATTATAGATTTAATTATTTATCATTATGGCACAAGCATTCGTAGAAAATATCGATTATGATGGAGATTCTCCTGTTCAAACGAAGGAATTTGAAGATGATCTTCAATATTTTTTAACAATAGATCAAGCAACAGAATCATGGTTAAATTCATTGCATCATATTTGGAGCTTGTGTGGGTTAAAAATCATTTCTTTTTATTTTAATTACTCAATGAATTATTATAATTAATATCAATCGACTTTTTAGGGAAGAAAAGCGCTGGTGTAACACAAACTTTATATGAATATTTTGAGACAGCACCAAATCCTTATTTAAGTGCTTTGAGGATTCTAGTGAATTCAAATGATTTTTATCATATAAAACCTAAATTTTCATTGACATTTACAGGTTTGTGATTAATCAATATTAAATATGAAAAATTTAGCAATAACTTATCACATTAAATTTTATTTGCAAATTTAGTATATTATAATGTTTGTAATATTTTGATATATAGGAATATTTTTTTTATAATTATTTCTTCGCTTAACAATTTTGATTAATAAATTTTGATAAATTGAATTGTTATTTAAAATTATACAGTAATTGAAGAATTCGCAAGGTGGATTGCACCTTTAAAAGATAAATACAAACATTGTCTTGACATTGACCTGAAAATAATTGCCTTTCGATTAGTAAGTAAGCAAAAAAACATGCAATTGATGAAAATGGTATCAGATGTTTATGAATTTATTTCAAGTAATAGATATTTTATTCGTTTTATAAAGGTAATTCACAAATTCTTTTCTTATTAAGAACAGTTTTTAATAATATTTAAATATGAATCTCATGTAAATGTAGGAAAAGATTAAAGAAAAAAAATTCAAAGAAGCAGGACAATTTGCTGAAATATTGAAACTTCAGAGTTCATTTTCTGATCCAGAAGTTCTTATTTTACCGTTAATCTTACAAAATAAATTAATTATTGCAGAAAATCTTTTAAAAGATCAACCAGATATTCAGCGTAAAGTTGTATCTTATTTAGATAATTTACTTGCACCCAATAATAATATGCAACTAATATTGAATCAGTTTATAACGTATGTTACTTGTATTATAGATTTTATAAATATCAAATTAGAAAACTAATCTCTGTAATATATCTTATAGGGAAAATGAAATACCTGATGTAAAAATATCAACTTATCAACATAAGTCGATGGCAAAATTAGTTGCACGTTTGGCAAAACTTTATCATATTCCACCAGAATTATGTTTAAATTTACATAAAAAGAGAGGCGAAGGAGCACTTCAATTCTTAGTTTATAAAAGATATGTTGATGAAAGTTTAAGTAAGTAATATTTTCTTACATGATAAATATTTACTTTAAGTTTAGTAAATATTCAATTTTTATTATTATTAATATAATTTTTATTACAGGTATTGAAAGTTGGAGAGAGATGGCGAAAGAAGCAATTGAAACTGATTTAAGACTTCAAGTCGAAGTTTTAAAAATGTTAGTAAATGCTAATGACAATGCTGAAGCATTATATTTTGCACAAATGTATAATGTACCTAGAAATGAATGGCCCTGGCATTTAAGAAATTATGTTGATAACTTAGACTGTAATTGTACTTTTACATGTATTTTTAAAAACTATTTGATATATTTATATTTTTAAAATTATTTATTTTCTACAGCTGCTAATCAAAGTGAAGTCAATGATTCATTGAAACAAGAAAACTGGGATGAAGATAACAATGGAATCTATTATACTTTAACTTTACCAAGAGATCGCATAAAAATAATTGATGATACTAAATCTTTTGAAGATTTTTTAGACTATGGTTTGAGAGATATCAATATTGTTGGAATTGATTCTGAGTGGAAACCAAGTTTTAGTAAAGATCTTTAGATGGGTTATTTTAATAATTGTATATTAGACGCTTTTTAATTTTATTAATTATTATTTTGTAGGTTTTAAAAAACCAGAGCTAGCTCTTATACAAATAGCAACTGATTCTAATGTGTATATTTTTGATGTCACAACATTAGGAAATAATGTTCAGCACCTTTGGGCAGAATTAGGCATAATATTGTTTAACAACAAAAATATTCTAAAATTAGGTCATTTTTTATTTTATTTTATTCAAAATTAGTAATTTCAAACTTTAAAAATAAATTTTTAGTAGCCTCATCAATACTTTCATAAAAATTAATTTTTAGGTTTTGGTATAGATCATGATATAAATGTAATTCGAGAAAGCTTACCAGCTCTTTCAAATATTAAAGCTTGTAGTGATGGTTATTTAGATTTCAGTAATTTGTGGAAAAAACTACTAAAAGAAGATAACTTTGTATTTCCTTATAAAGGTGATGAAAACTTTTCAAATAAAAATTTAAGCAAACTAGTGGAACTTTGTCTGGGTCAAAGATTAAACAAGTCTGATCAATTTTCTAATTGGGAACGAAGACCTCTACGAAAAAGTCAAATTGTTTATGCAGCTTTGGATGCTTACTGCCTGTTAGAAATTTATAATGCCTTAGCTGCACAATGTGATCGATTGGGAATTTCTTGTCAAGATTTATGTAATCATATGCACTATGTGTCTCAAAAAACATTGACGAATGATGTGAGTCATCAATCTTCAAGAAACAAATCAAAGAAGTCATACGAAAAGGTAATCTTTAAATTATTTAGTATTATTATTAAAAGAATTATAGTTTTAATATAATTTTTAATTACATAATTTTTGATTTTTCAGAATTAATAGTGATTTAAATTTAATCAAACTGAACATTTTTAATTTCAATTGTTTTTTAATTATTGTTTTATACTTAAAATAAATTGCTTTGAATTTATTTATGAATATTATAAGAATAGTAGCTTAAATAGTTTTTGAAACCCTAATACTAGACTATTTGAATTTAAAACAAGTTTAAAAATTAAAAAAATTTTACCTTATATAAGATATTTTTATAATTTTAGAATAAAATCTTTTTTACCAAGAAATTAAAAGCATGACCAATGAAAATATTAAAATTAATTTTATTTTAATTTATTTCTGTTTCATTTACAAAATTGAATGCTACAAAAAATGATCTTGTTTAAATTTATTAAATTAAAAGTAAAAATTTCATTCATGTAGTTAAAAAGGAGTCATTAGCCTGTTATTAATTTTAAAGAAAATGTTATGTACATACATAAGTTTAAATCATAGATATATTGAATTGATTCATAAGCAAACAGATATATTTAAATTAAATTTACTACTTTTATTGTTTATTATTCTTTTGTATGTTACATATTTACATATTTTTGTATGTTACATCTTGCAAAATTAATTTATAATAAAAATTTATTCTATCTATATTTTTAGGAAAGAATATAAAATTATTTTTTAAATAGTTTTCAAGAATAAAGATTAACATAATTTCATATTTGGAATTCTTAATACTTTTCAAAAATAAAAATTTTTGAATTTTATGAATTGATAGTATTGTAATATAGTTAAATTTTTTTATTATAGCATTAAATATAAAATATTGAATTTTTTTTATAAATAACAAAATAAAAAATATAAGACAGAGTTCTTTTGCAATTTTTTCATTAAATTATGTTTTAAAAATTTCTTTTTAATGATTGATATTACATTTGGTGTGTAGAATGACTGTTCAGGTATGCAGTTCGAAAGTGTGCAATCACAAACACACCAAGTTTTCAATAAGTTAGTGCAAAATCATCAAAACACTAAATCGTTAAGGAGTCACCATAGTTCTAGGTCTTCCAATGGTAAAAATGTGTCAAAAAAGCCATCTTATGAGGTACAATTTATTAATGTAATTATTAAATCAATAAATATTTAAAAATTTATTAAATCATGCAAATAATTTAAATATATATTATATATATTTTAAGAATATATTCATACATTCAATTAATTACCTTTGAAAGGTGATATTTTTAGAGTTCACGTCAGCTACGAAATTTTCTATTTTTTTCTTTTGAATTGTAAAATGTTTTAATTTCAAAATCATGCATCACGTAAAAAAAAGGAACAAGTTGAATTTTTATTGTTTTAATTGTGTATATCTTTTTAAACGTTATATTGTTAAAAATTAAAAATTAAAATAATGTTATTTTTTTCTAAAAATCTATAATATTGATACTTTAATTAAGAAAATCAAAAAATAAAAAATTTTATAAAAAATTAGAACAGTGTGAGCATTACTACTTTCTTAATTAACACATTCAGACCTGAATTATTGTTAATAGTAAAAAAATATTTTTTTATCGATTATTGGTAATAGGGACATCATAAAAACTTTTAGTAAATGCATAATTATGCACATAACATTTTCAGTATCAACAAAAAGTCATTCATTTAATATATTGACATTCAAATGTTATGTGTGAAATTCTGCAAACGAGATCTGAAGGTTAATACAAAATTATGCAATATTTAAATAATAATAATAGAAAAAATAAAATTTAATTCAATTTTTAAATAATTCAATTCTTTTTTTAAAGATTTTTTTTCTTGCATTAATCAAATTGAATATAAATATTAAAATTTATGTAATTATTTAATTAATTAACATATAGTTAATATTAGAAATACATTTATAACTTAATTTTTTAATAGGGTCCAAGCCATTCACAGGATAAAATGCATTTCGAAAATTACAACCATGTGCCGCAGAAGCCAATTAATTCATACAATCAGAAAAGTAAAAATCGAAATTGGCAGAGTAATTCACAGCACGATGTACATGCAGGAGTGGAACATTCAACGGATCAGGCGTCAGTCGGTTTCGTGTGCGACTCTATGCTTGGTGGTTTAGCTCGTCAACTACGAAAATGTGGATTAGATTGTGTTTATTTCGCTAATGATCGTAGGGGTGATCAATCACTTGATGCAGCTATCGAGGACAAGAGAATACTATTGACACGAAATGGTAATTTTGAGAGGGTATGTAAATATTTTAATATTAAATATTCAGTTTGTAAATTTTATAGTTTTATTGTTACTGAATGTATAAAAAGCTTTAACATTTAGTATTTATGTAAAAATCTAATAATTCAAAATTTGAACTTTGCACTATGAACTATATTTTTACAAATATTTCTATTTAAAATAGTTTTCTAAAATATTAAAAGAATAAAAATAGAGACCCTAAATGAAACTTCAAATTTATTTTCAAATAATATTATTTTAATAAGTATTTATTATAACATCAAGGAGTAATATAAAAATTAATTAAATTATATAAAAAATTTATTTATGATGAAAAAAGTGTTTCGATAAAAATTACCGTTTTACATTTGAAATTAAAAAATATTTATACAATCAGAAAAATAATTATTATTTAAAATAGTAAGTGGTGTAACTGCTTTAGATAGAAGATCTCAAAATATTTTTAATTTTTTACCAGAACAAAAAATGTATGCATCATTTGTGTCATATTTTTTCTGAATAATTTTTCTTTTAAATTAATATTTAAGCAATTAAAATAAAAAATTTTAGTTTAAGCATTACTTATCATCTGGTTATTGTTATAAAGTAATGGAGTATAAACCAGAAGATCAACTATTAGAAGTTCTTCGTTACTTTAATATTGAAGTGTCAGAAGCTGATATTTTTAGTCGATGTCAAATATGTAACACGAATGAATTTGTGTATGTTTCGAAAGATACTATGTCTCAACTTTTTCAAAGGTAAGCAATTTTACATAATTCTCGAAATAATTATTCAATATATTTATACAACATAATTATATAAAGTATTTTTAATGCAACTGTCAGAAACCTTTTATTTAAAAAGTACTTAAATTAGCCTTTTTAATAGCCTTTTTTTGTGATAGGGAAACATTTTTATAATTATATAGACACAAAATTTTGTAGAATAAAATATTCCTTTTACAATATTTGCTTGATGCAAAAGCTGTATTTTTCTTTACTTAAAAAATGTGAAATTGATATTAATTACAGATTTGGAAAAAATTATCATAAATATCCTGGTCCATCCACAACCAATACAAATGATCTTTATAACCACTGGGACACAGCGGATAAAGCTAGACACATTTGTGAGAGTAATATGCCTACTCAAAAACAATTCTCATGCCGCACATGGCAGCTATCTTATGGAAGTTTAAATATGACAAAATGTACAACAAAGTACAATGCAAAAGTACAAATAAATCAAGTTCCACCGAATATCCTACAATACGTAAATAAATTCTACGTTTGTGAGGGCTGCGGTAAAATTTATTGGTATGGTTCTCACATGGAACGTGTTCTTAACGGGAGTCTAAAAACCATTTTAGCTTAAGAATGTAATTTCAAAGAGATAATGTTATAAATGGAGGCAAGAGTGAGTTTTAAAAATTACATATTTTTTTATTTAAAAAAACATTATAATAATTCGATTACATTTGAATATTTTATAAAAATTTTGTAAAGTATTATTTGTATTATTAGTGCAATACGCTAAGTATTAAGTGAAAAATGTATTATTTAGTTTAAAATTATAAAAAATTTATGATGTTAAATATATTTAAGCTTTCATTCATTAATTTTAAAAACTCACTTCTGTTTAAACTTAAAAAAATGTTTTCATGAATTAGGGATAAACATCAAATGACACAAGTTACACATGCGCTCAGTTTTATTTTCACTCTTATCATTAGTCAGATATCAGATTTAGTAAGAATTTTTTCAATTCCTTATTTTATTACTGTTATAAAATGTTGAAAGCTTGCTCATAATGAAAATATTTCTCTGAAATGTTTGTGTAAAATATATTTTTTTATAAACTATATTTTTAAAAGTGCTTGAAATTCTTCGATTAAAATATTAAGGCAATAAAAAGTAATTTAAATTTACTTTAAAAATGATATTGTCAAATATTAATATAATGTTTTGTAATTCAATCGTAATACACATTGTAAGAATAATAAAAGGATAGTAAAAAAAAAGTAATTTCTTAAAAATTTCGTAAAAGCAAAAGTTGCCTTGAAAATTCATTTTTTTTTTTTTTAAATATTAAGGTAACTTTTTATGCTTTATTATAGATCTGAGGTTCGAAATAAACAAAAAATATAGAAAAAAATTCAACTAAACGTCGTTTCTTTAGAGAAATTTTTTCATACAACAAATACGAGTATATTAGTTACGTTATTGATGATATATTACTGCCAAACAATAAGTTTATTACGTATCGTCAAATATAAATGCGTGATATAATATATCGCTTTATAATTATAATGGGACATTATCTACATGTATTTTTATGTGTTCCTATCAGTCATTTAAAAGAATGCCACTGTTCGGTACTTTAAAACAAAAATCTATGTACACAGGGTTACTCGCTATATATCGAAATAATTTGTTATATAGTTGTGTAAGGTCGATCCATTTGATAGATTTATATCTAAAAAAAAAATGTGATCTGACATCATAGTGCAAGATAAGAATTATTTTTGTTTAACACATTGTATAAGATATATTTTAGTTATACAGATAGGATAACGGAGTGAAGGGTATTATTGGACATGATATCCTGAACCTGCATAATGTAAATTATTAAATACATAAAAATTATATTTTGAATAATTTAATGTTGCATAAAATTTTCTTAATTTAATTTTTCGTGGCAATTTTATTTATTTTGTTAATATTAATAATTTTAAAAAACTATTGTACATTAAGAAAAACTTGGAAATTCATGATGAAATATTTATAAAATATTTAGATTTACAGATAGTTCCTTACAAAAAATTTTAAGAAATTTAAAATATTTTATGTAGGAGTTACTATATAAGTATATTAAAGAATAAAATTTTGCAAATTTTTGATAAGATATTTATAGTTTGTACAATATCAATTTATTGTATTTTATATTAGGAGCACTAAAAATATTCAGAAATTTCAGTTAGACTTAAATAAAGAAAATTTTATGCAATATCTCAAAAAAATTCTTAAAATATCCACATTAAGCAAGTAAATTCTGGCTTTGATTAGATTAGAATATATTAATAAACAAATTATTGCTTTAAAAACACAAAGAATTTGTAATTGTCAAATAAATAAAAAAGTAATAATTTAAAAAAAAAAACAACATACAAAATGTATTCAATATTTAATATCTTATGATAACAAATAAAATTTCCTTCCATTTTGCAAATAAAATTTTGTTAATTTATTTACAGTTGCAACACTATATTAAAAAAGTATTATATTTTCTGAGTATGTTACAAATTCTGATTTGTATTTCAAAAAAAAACAAAAATCATGCTAATGAATTTGTAGCGTAAAATAGTCGATAGTTATGCTGGTGAAGGTTGAGGAGGAGATGAGTCTGACTCTGGTGGTTCAGGTACTGTTACTGAATTTTCAAAATCAACTGATTCGATAAGATTTTTTTTACCAAATGGAGGAGGTCCAATAAGTTTTTCTACCTCCTCATATGTGAGTGTCTCTTTCCTTATCAGTTCTTCTGCCAGCTAGTTATGAAGTTAGTAGTTTAATAATAATTTTATATAAAAAAACAAAAATAAATAATGGGATATCACATACCAACTTCAATTTATCTTTATTTTCAAGCAATAATTGTTCAGTTCTTTTATAAGCCTTAGTAACAATATTCCTTGCTTCTTGATCCATTAAATTAGCCAATTTTTTACTGTATGGTTTACGTGTTCTCTGAAAATAAATATTAATATAAAATCAAAATAAAATTTATGAAATTTAATAAACTTTCTTTTTCTGTATTCGAACAAAAAAATTACAATTATAAAATAAAAATAAAAATTTCTTATATTCTTTTTCAAATATTTTGTTAATTCTAAAAATGTTTTTTATGTGTGATTTGAAATTTAAATTTAATTGTAATAAACTAATAATTTTATTATTTTAAAAGAACTGTTTAATGATGTTTAACGATTTTTAAATTGTACCTAATAATTTATTATTAATTATAAATATATTAATTCTCTTATAATCTGAATGCTATAAAAATAAATAAGTTATCAGAACTATCTCATTACATCAAATGGCATAATTAAAAGAATCGCATAATAAAAGTAAAATTCATTATTTTGGGTAAAATCATATACTTCTCCATCTCCAATTAAATTAATATTTTATAATTTTTTGTAATTTAAAAAATTCATGTTGAATATTTTATGATTATAGTATTAATCAATATGAAAATCAAAATTTTGCTCACTCTATCAGTTTGCTCTGGATGAAATGACAAAGGTCCGACAATTTCATCCATTCCATACTGCTGTACTTCTGCGTAGGCAATCTTCGTTACTTTTTCTAAATCGTTTTGGGCGCCTGTAGTAATTTTGTTAAATGTCAGACTTTCTGCTACTCTACCTCCAAGCGACATACACATCCTCTCGAAAAGTTGTTCGCGAGTGTAAAGTTTTTGATCACTGGATGTAAATTGAGAGAATCCCAGAGCTCGGTTTGTTCGAGGAACTATAGTTACTTTCAATAGAGCATCTGTGTGTTCAAGCAACCAGCCAACAAGGGCATGTCCTGCTTCATGATATGCCACTACTTGTTTCTCTGATGGTGTAATTGTATTATCCCGCTTTTCTATACCAGCAATAATTCGATCTACGGCGTAGAGTAGATCATCACCAGTCACTGTTTTTTTCTTCAAACGTGCTGCATGCAAAGCTGCTTCATTGCATACGTTAGCTATATCAGCTCCTAATTAAAAAATTATACGTTTTAACTCTGTCATACCTTCTCTTGAGCAAAATAATTTAAAAAATTTGTTTGATTTAAAATTAAAATGTAATTTTTTTAATTTTCCAAAAATAAAATTTAATAAATTGAAAAAAAAAATTTTTTTAATATTTAGTTTAATTGAATTAAAAACAAATAAATCAAAATTATGTATTGAGAAATTATTAATTGAATAATAAAATTTTTCTTATTATTCAATCGATTAATTAACTAACAATATTACAACTATACTATAATATTGGTTTCAATTTAAATGTTAAACAATTGATTTATTTAATTTTCAAAGTAAACATACCACTGAATCCTGGAGTAAGAAAAGCTAATCTGTTGGAATAAGCTGATGGTTTATGCTCTAGAACAATACTTTTGAGGTGTGTCTCAAAAATTTGTCTTCTTTCATCTAATGTTGGTAAATCAATTAAAATATGTCTATCAAATCTACCAGGCCTTAGAAGAGCTTTATCCAAAACTTCAGCTCTATTTGTGGAAGCCATAACAATGACTTCCTGATTAGATACCATACCATCCATTTCTGTTAACAGTTGATTTAATGTTTGTTCTCGTTCACTATTCGATCTATCAATATTTGACTCAGAACGTTTTGTACCAATAGCATCAATTTCATCAATGTATATTATACTAGGAGCACTATAATGAAAATTATTTAAAATATATGAGCTTATTGAAATTGTTATACACTATACAAGTACCGTTTTTTTCCTTCCTTAAATAAATCTCGAACACGTGCCGCACCAAGTCCTCCGATCATTTCTATAAATTCAGAACCATTCATTGATAAAAATGGAACATTTGCTTCTGTTGCAACAGCTTTAGCCAAAAGAGTTTTTCCACATCCAGGTGGACCTAATAATAAAGCTCCTAATAAAAGACAAATATTCACTAATTATTAGACACAACTAATTTTTTATTGTATAACAGGAAGAATATTTAAATTTAAATTTATAAATATTTTACCTTTTGGAACTTTAGCTCCAAGAGTTTTGTAACGATCAGGACTTTTAAGGTAATCTACAAATTCCATTATTTCAGTTTTAGCTTCTTGTAATCCAGCTACATCTGAAAATCGAACTCCTTTACCAGCTAAGGGATCAACTAAAGTAAATTTCGCTTGTGTCATACGCGAAAATATATTAGTTGGAAAATTAATTTTCGAAGTAGATATTCGAGATACTGCCATAAATAGCATAAAAAAAGTAATAAGTACTACTAATAATGGTCCAGCAATACCATATTGTCTTTCATATTTGATTGGAACACCATATTCTGAAAATAAAAATCACACATTACGTACTAATTAAATTTAAGATTAAATTATATTAAAATATTTTAAATTGTTATATTTATAGAAAAAATAATGTTTGTGAAATATCTAACCAGGTTTTATTCCTAAATTTTGTTCAGCTTCTCGTAATTTTTCTTCTAATTTTACAATATTTGGCATCATAATTTGATAAGTTGTAAAGAAACTTTTTTTGCCTTTAATAACAGCACCATCATGTAATACAATGGTTACTACATCTACTTCTGGTTTAACAATAAGTTGTTTTACTTCACCTTTTGCTAACATTTGGTGTACAAATTCATTCCATGAAACAAATCTAGTTGCCTTTAATAAAACATTAAGAGTTAAAATATTAATATGAAATGTTAGAATATTTACAAATAAAAATTTCATAAAACGTCTTAGCAGCATAGTATGTTTAGTAATGAAACATATATATATATATATTAGTGACGATTCGATATGTTTAATAAATCCTTAAAGCAAATTTCAGTTAAGAAAATCTTTAAATATTATTTATATAATACAGAAACTATATATTATAATAATGTAATATTATACATACAATTTTACTTTTAGTAATTATTTTACTTCAAATTACAATTTACAATTATAAATATTTTTATTAAAAGTTTTAAATATAGAATAAATTTTTCGATAATACTTACATTATTTGCATCTTCATCAGGTATATAATAAAGTAGGCCTACAAAACTGAAGTAAATAAATACCATCCACTTAAATAATTTTAATGATAAAGCTTTTTCTTCATTGTTATTTTTATTATTTTTATTTTTTTTTGGATCTTGTGAAAAATCATTTGATGCTTTTGAGGATGAAGTATTTATACATCTGTTAGAATTTGTTCGATATTTGTTTGATGTTTCAGATAAACCACTACGAATTAGCAATGAATGTACAGCTTTATACTCTTTTTGTAACTGTTGTAAAGTCTAAAATGTTATTTAATAGATTTATAAAAACTTTTAATAGATTAATAATTAAAATATTAATTAATGAACATACTTTGTATGATAAAGAGCCAAACAATCGACATATTTGCTTGCTATTTAAAAATTCTCGAAAATTTTCGTTATTTTTTACATGTTGATGTAAATAGTTTATGTGTTTTACTTTAGATGATATGACGCCACGAAATGATAATCTTAAAACGCTTTGCATTTTTAATTTTTAAAATAAATTTATTTCTTCTGTTTCTTTTTTAAATTTCTTATATGAAATATCTAAGTATTTACAGTACATAACTTTTTAGGTTAAAGGTCTACTAAAATATAAAAATACTTTATTTCTATGGATTAAAATGAATTGCAGAAAAGAAATTAATTTACTTTCATAAATATAGACCATTAATATTTTTTACATAAGATTGCACAAATTTTAATTTGATTATGAAACGAGCAGAAGAAACATTGCCAGGTTCTTCATTATGTTAAAAAATTTACAATTAAGTGTGCGATAAAAGTAATTTGAGCGCCATCTAAGAAAGATAAGTACTCGTTGAAAAGATCAATAGATTTATGTACCGATTGAGCAAAACTATTTTTTATAAAAATTTTCAAGAAATTGGTATAAATGATTTTTATTCTTTAAAAAAAATTTTACTAGTGTATGCAATAATTAAACTACTTTTATCCAAATTATATAAAACATTCATTTATGACAATATGTTATCATTAAAAATAAATCATAAAAGAATTTATTTAAAAAAATTTGTTAATGCAAAATTATCATTAATTAACATATAGAAAAAATATTACAATGCTTGAAAGCATTATAGAAGTTTTAAAAGTGATTTAAAATTATAAACACAACTCTTGATTATAATCTTAACTTTAATACTTATTATATTTGCATTTTAAGCGTTAAAATTAATAAATATTAAAAAAAGTTTTTGATACTTATTAGTTTCAATACTTATAATTTTTTATTAATAAGCGTGCCGTTTAACTTAATTTACAAATAATATGAGTGAATGAAATAACACGGAAACATGGCTTAAATATTAATTTTCAAAATTTGCTAGGTCTTCAATAAAATTTATTATGATATATTAAAATAATACATAAATTTAAAATAAGAATCTTCTGTTAAAAGCTTGTTCTTCTTTGTAAGTATATAAATTTTATCGATAAGCAATTTTTACAGAAAATAGGAAAAATATAATAAAATTGATAAAACTTGATTCATCATAACCGATCTTAGATACCTATAATCTTAACAATGATTTTTTAGCTTTTTTTCTACGAATATGATAATAATTGTATTTTAATAAAATTAATCTTTAATTTTTTTATTCGTTATCGATTTGTAAATACGTATAAAAGCAGCACTAAAAGTGTGCTTGGTCGATTGTTAGGCTGTTTTTGTGCAAGTACAAATACATCTTATTTATTACAGAATTATACATAATTCATTTACATTCAAAATACAAGTTAAAAGTCAAATTCAAAATGAAAATTTTATATTGCTTATTTCTTATGTTGGTCATGGTGGTTTTACTTATGGCACAAGGTAAGTAAGACTTCTTGCTACTAAGCATATAAATTTAATTTCTATTGTTATAATATTAATTTTCAAGTAATAAATTCGATATCAAAAACGAGTCATACACACATATTGTTAAAATCATATGATTGTGATTTTATTTTAAAATTACAAACAATTTGAGTATTTTTTTTATGTTGTTTTAGAAAAATGTAAAAGTATATTAAATTTATAAATTAAATAATTTTTTAAACAATTATTATTGATTTTTAAGATATACATGTATATTATAAAATGTAAATCTATATTATTTATCTTACCCGCCATTTTCATTTTAAGTATATAGTTTTTATTATTATTTATTTTTTTTTTTCTTAGTACTATGCTATGACGCTTTGATTCGAATAAAATTGATTTAGTATTATAAATTTTATTAAAATATTTTCAGAAATGGAAGAAGCCAGACAAAAATGCAATCGTGTCGAATCTTACCTTTGCTTCTTCAAGTGTATTTTTCAAACAGGTAGATTACCTCTTTCGTGTGAGAGATTAAACAGCAGCGTACTTTGCGTTTGTAATAGAACCAATGCCACGAACAATTAATGAAATTTTAGTAAGTTATAGAATAATATTTCCAATTAGCCATTTTTACAGCTGTATATGTTACCATAAATAAAAATGTATTTTTACAATTGCAAATTTCAGATAAAACCAATGCAAAACGTACATTAATAATTGAAAGAATATATAATGAGCTAAACATTTAGTATAAATATAACAACGTCAAATATCACTGAAGTTAATAATTAAACGTTATTTTCCAGTATTCCTTTAATGTAGGATTAAAGCAATAGCTCTTTCATATTTACATTCTAAAATTGAAAATTGTTAACAAAATGAAAAATGTAAAATAAAAATTATTTTCACGGCAGCATAGCAATTCAATATTTTTCTATTTTTGAAAATATTGTTGTACAAATAACCTTGCATTTCACATAAACTTCTTGGTTTTTATTTCATTAAAAAGACTGAGTTTTATTGTAACAATAATTAATTTTTATAATACTTTGTTTTAATATTGTTTATAAAATGTAAGAATTTAATTGATATTAAATTATAGTTTTTAAAATTAATTAAATTATTTAATGTTTATAAAGTAAAATTTTCATTTTAATATTTTACAAATTCGTTAACTTTAATGTGAAATTTTATAGAAAAATTGTAAATAATATCGATATAGTTTAACGTACAGTAAAGATTGACGCTACGTTTGTTGAAAATACAAGCAGTTTACTGTAAAATATACATTAGTTTAAGAGAATATCTAGTAATGATATGTCCTAAAATAAATTTAAAAAGGATAAAAATTACTGCTATTTTCAAAGTGGACCAAAAGAAGTGAGAAAATAAAAAAAAAAAATGGCTCTTTTACTATAGCTTGCACTGTTAAAAAAAAGGCGACAAAACGTCAGGACAAAAAAGGAGGTAGAAAAGTGCATCTCTCTCTCTCTCTCTCTCGCGCGCGCTTTTGCTTTGGTAAGGGACTATACTATAGAGTAAAAAATGAATGAGAGAGAAAGGGAGAAACAGAAAGAGATAGAGAGAGAGAGAGAGAGAGAGAGAGAGATAGAGAGAGAGAAGGCAATAGTAGCAGTAGCGTGAATATTTTTACCCGAGCCTGTTAACTGCATTTTGTTATTCTATCTCACGTATGTGGGTTTTTTCACCGGCATGTACACACATACACATACTGTCACACTCACATATAGATGGAAACGAACGAGAGAATGACGCGGACGGACCTCGGGGCTCTCTCTCTCTCTCTCTCTCTCTCTCTCTCTCTCTCTCTCTCTTTTTCTGTCTTTCTCTGGCTTTCTCCGGTGCCGTCGCCGATGCCGTCGCCGTTGGAATATAAGTTTTAAGGCGTGTTTTGTTAGCGTCAGGGCGTGTCAGCCAGGGGCGTCCTAACCTAATGGATCGCGCACTCTCTTTCCTTTAGCTTCTCTCTGCCTCTTCCTCTCCTTGCCCTCGCACTCTTTGCTTTCGATCGGCCGTAGCTTGAGCGATAGGCAAGTCGAGCCATGATATCGCGCATATATGACGAAAAAAAAGCGACTATACTCATTCTCCCTTTTTTTCTATCTCCCTTCTTTTTTATTATTGTATATTTCACGCACGAAGCGATGTCTTTCTATTTTTGTCGGACGGGAGGGTTGGTCGAATTTTCGGGAGCACGGGATTGGGGGATGAAGCTGGGTGGGAGGGGTGTACTCGTTTATATGGGGAGGTTGAAGTGGGTAATTGCTTCGGTGATAGTAGAGGAGGTTTTTTTTTGAGTCGACGGCGATTCGATAGCTTTATTGTTAAGTTGTTGAGCAATGACCCGTGTGCTATCGCAGAAAAATGTCGGTGAAAGGGGAACCTTTTCTCTTTATTAGAAATATAATTTTATAGGTTATAATTTATCAACCATAACTGTGCTTTTAATGTTGGTGTAAAAAGATAATTGTCAAATTTAGTTTATTTAAATGAATTATAATGTAATGATTATACTAATGTAGCAAAATTTGTTTAAAGTATACAGTCAATAAGCTTTAAAAAAATTTGTTATAAAAACAATTTTGATTTTTTATAAATTCTTTCTTAAAAGTAATAACTTAGTAAATAATATTTTTGTTATATTACTTTATGTATACTAAATTATCAGTAGAGATAGAAATATTGGAATTTTTAATCAAAGTGTACAAATAGCTTTATTTAGTATAACGAGTGTACAATAAATAAAAAGTTTACCGATTTTTCTCAGAGTACAAAAGAATAAAAAAATTATTGTATTTATTAGTAATTTTGTAAAAATACTTAGTTCTATATACATATAAACGTTCTTATAGATTGATAAGATTATTTCTGAAAAAGCTTTTATCTGCAGTCTCATTTAAAACTTATTGAATTTTTGAATAAAAATAAATAACGTAAATAATGTGGAGAGAAAGCTTCATAATGATGAAAACATGCTTTGCAGGGAAAATTCATTACGTTTCGATTAAATTCGTCAACTTAATTCATAATGAATGATTCATTGAATAAATATTTTAACACAAATAAATACAACATTCTTCGATTAAATTAAAAGTCATCAATAACGAAATTAACGACGCAAGCACCGTCTTTAACAAATTTCAGTGGCATTGTCGCAATAACAAACCGCGATTTAATCGCATCCCTAACGGCAATTACGACGCAAGTAGCTCGAGTAAGTCCTTTAATCCAGGCAAGCTCTTTCGATCATTAAATAACCAAAATTCTCGCAATAAGGGGAAGGCATTGAGATCTTCTCTTTCTCTCTCGCCGCGAACAAACAAATCACGCCTCGGAACAATTTGTTTTCGTACGCCGGAGTAAGTAGCCGCGTTGCCACGTGCGCGCGCACGCGCGTGCCTCTACGCAATTCTATCGTTAAAAGCGTGAACAATGTCGATATTTAACGAAGATCGATTCGAGAATAAAGCTGATGAATTATTTTTTTTCTAAATATATATTTGACTTACTTAATTGTGTTTAGCGGGACTTGAAAAGAGTCTTTGAAGATTTAGGATACGTTTTAATTTAATTGTCATTATATAATTATTGATTTTCGAGAACAAATTTGTTTTTAAAAGATATTTATTACGAACTTAAAAATTAAATTTATGCAAGATACATTTATTTCAAGCTTATGTTTAATATAATTCGAGAAAAGAAAAGCAAATTTTTCCAAAATTTAATAATATTTTTTTAACAGTAAGCAATTAAAGTTCAGTTCTTAGTATAACGTCGTTAATGAGAAAAAAATTCTTAAACACTGTAAATATACATACTGCATATTTATATATTTAATGCAATTTCAATCTAATCAATTTTCTATTTCTAATTAAGAAAGTTTCAAAAGATTTATAATTAATGTGAAATTTTTTTTTTATAAGAGTGATTATCTATCAATTGGTGAAGTTACTGAAAATTTTTATTATTTTTTTTATTTATATCTATTATTAAGATTTAAAAATTAATCAATTTAAAAAAAGCAATTCGAATTATTAATGCTTGTACAATATATATATATATATATTTTTTTTTTTTTTTCTCAATTAAAATGTACTTTATTCAATAAGGAAGATTTCATTTTTTTCTATCATTAATCTTTCATTAATCACTATTCAAATAATCCTTTTCTTAATTTACGATCAACGTCGTTTATATTTACAACTCCATCGCTTCCGCATAAAGTTTCATTGGATGTATAAACGGAAATGCATAAACTGACTCACAGGTAAGTCAAACAAATAAGGGTGCAAAAAAGTGCTCCAGGTGAGGCTCGAACTCACAACCCCGGCATTGCTCACGAATACTGTCATATAAGTACCGTGCGCTAACCAATTGCGCCACTGGAGCTACGATAACATGAAAATATATTTTTAGAGAAATAAAATCCCCTTTATTACTAAAATGATATCTCAACAGCACCGTTTACAGATTAGATGACTTATTGCTTCAATAATCGTATAGAGTCGCTGCCTTTCCGCTCGTCAAATCGCCGACGAACGTAACATTGTATGTTTACGTTAAATCTTAAGTATTTGATATCATGCGTTGATGTCAAAAAAAAAAAAAAAAAAAAAAAAAAAAAAAAAAAAAAAAAAAAAAAAAAAAAAAAAAAAGATTTGCGCTTTATATTATTTATTTAACAATATGTACATGTTTTTTATTTGAAATAGTATTTTAACGAGTGAAGTAAATCTTATATAGAAGTGACGCAATAATGAAATTTGATAAGTCATTAATGAAATGCAATGAGAAAAATAGTTAGAATTATAATAGAATGCAAAATGCATATAAAAATAAATAAGTAATATATTTATGTGTATAACGTTTACAATACTGTAATATTTTCTGTATATTAATAAAATTATAATATTAAATAAGCGAATAGATTTATAATTATTATACATAGTTTAAATTGTTATACATAGTTGAGATTAATATCAAATAAAACGAAGTTGTTAATAAGTTTCGGATGTTGTGTTTGATGAAAACTATTCTATAAACGATCGTGTAAATTCATTCTTCTTTAATTTTTCACATCATCGTATATATTCTTTTATGTTTAAATTTACAAAATAAATAGTAATTAATTTAAAAAAGTGAGTTTTAAATAAACTATTTCACATAAAAATCATTTTCAGAATATTTATATTTATTGTGAAGATTTTGGAAAATATGTAAAAATGAAAATTCTTGGACGATACAGAATATTCGATAGACAAGTCGAACAACGATGACAATAGCATGTTAAAGCGTGGAAAGCGTTTTTATATAGAGCACGAGAAAAAGCAAAATGCGCGACAGCAATGAACGAAAAGACTAACGCGTACATCAAAAGGAGACATCATAATAAAACTGCAAAGCGCGGCCAAATGAGAAAGATAGACAGAGAGAAAGAGAGAAAAGAACTCGTAGACATCAACTTAGAGATGAGGGATAGAGAATGAAAGAGAGAGAGAAAGAGAGAGAGAGAGTAAGTGAGAGAGGGAAATATCATACATGCACGAGAGAGAGAGAGAGAGAGAGAGAGAGAGAGCAAAGGCGACAAAATCATTTATTTTGTTAAACAACAAGCGATGTTATGTTAGGTTTGCCAAAATAACCAAAACAATGCCGGAGCGCGTGGCTCGTCGTACGCGAGCCTTTCATTCACACTACTTTGTATGTATGTATCCCGCGTAGCGTAGCTCGCTCTCATTCATTCGGCGAAAAGGCCCGCTTCATTCACTGCACATGTACATCGCACGTACACTATATATATGCATGACGAGTATAGATCGTTCGCTCCTTCGCTTACCTCCGGATTTCGCTATATTTTTTATGAGATGATGGGCGTGCACAGTTTTTCAGAGAGTTTTGTATAAGGTGTTGTATATATATATATATATATATATATATATATATATATATATATATATATATATATATGTGTGTGTGCGGCATTTTTGTTTCGCCGGACATAACCGGATGATTCGACGGGTAAACAGATTAGGAAACGAAAAAGTTTTTAGTACAACTCGGCTTATTTAGCTCAGTCTTTCGTCGGGCAAATTTTTTTTTCTCGTCGGGAAGATTGTTTGCCGAGTAATTTGAGAGTCGACAAGACTTGTATGTACACAGGGCGCAAGTTTGGGGAGTT
Organism: Chalcis sispes; assembly: GCA_949987625.1. Classification (NCBI taxonomy): domain Eukaryota; kingdom Metazoa; phylum Arthropoda; class Insecta; order Hymenoptera; family Chalcididae; genus Chalcis; species Chalcis sispes. The sequence continues at coordinate 52,169,837 of OX465097.1, read as the reverse complement.
CAATTGGGCGTGTAATGTTTCAGCTGGGCGGATCAAATTAGCGATGAAATAGAGAGAAGTTTGAAAATTTTAATTGTTTTGGTTTAACTAAAAAGTGAGAAAAATCGTTTGTAATAAACAACAGTATTGAATTCTAAAATATGTTTAAGTTTTATTCGAAATATTTGCTCAATGCTATATTTATTTTTAAATGAATTCACAAATATTTTTAACTTACATTATAATTAACAAGAAAAAACTTTTTGATAATTTTAAACCGTGTGAATGGATAATTTATTTTTACGTATAAAATTAAAAAAATATTTTAGTTGTAAATAATATAAATATTGCTATGATGTTTGTGATTTCATAAATAGCAATTAAAGGCTAATATTAAAACTGATTAAATTCCAAATTTTATAACTTTGAAAGTATAATTTGTTATTGTTTAATTAATTTTACCTTTTAAGTGGGTTAACATCCCATGAAATTTTATTACTTATTTTTCTACTTGTAAGTCAGTATACTTATAACAAAATATATTTTTTTTTTTTTTTATTATTAACGCGCGAATTATGATTGGATGATTATATTCCATACATGTTAATTATGTTGTAAGTTTGTTTGATTGAAAATGCCAAGTAGACTAAGAATTTTTATTTAGAAAGAGAATGAGTAAATAGATGATTGTGTAGGAATGGCAAGTTGCGAAAATAAACTGAAAGTAAAACGTTTATAGAAAAAATATTGATCTTGCGCTCCAAAAAAATAGGATTATAGTCTGAAGAAAAAGACTTGTCGACTTTTCATTTAAACTCAACTTCGTGATAACAGCAATATTAGTAATTAAACTGATTTTTTAATGAAACAATACTACAGAAAAATAACAATACTACGATATTTTAACTTTCAATCCCAATAATTTCTCATTTAATCCCTTTTTTTCTTATCATTCGCACGAAATGTCTTTGAAAACCGTTTTAATATGCAAAATCAAAACATTTTCATACATAGCTTATGTGCGAAGCGCTCATAAAAATATATATCACAATAAAACGTGAAAAAAGCTTTGGTCGAACATATTTCTTTAAAATTTGAGAAAAAGTCTTTTTCCTCGGAGTCTCTTCCCTCGGGCTGCCCTTGTTAAACATTTTTTCCGTATCTCTTTTCCCGCGGCATCGCGCTTCTTCCCTTGGCTCTTCTCTCCCTCCTCCCTCTTCCCGCCCCCCTTCCCTTTTTCCTCGTTCGAAAAAGAGAAGCGCGCGATTGTTATTACAGATGCCGTATACATATATACGACGTGCGCAGCGTTCACCGCTTGCGCGCGTATATTTCAAGCACAAAGGCAGAGAAAGAGAAAGGTTATTCGGTGAGGGAGAAACTCCTTTGCGGCACGACAATCCGGAAGACGATTTTCCCGCAGTCGTTGGATATCCATTTTTGTGTGTGTGTGTGTGTGTATATGTGCGTTGTCCAGAAAAATTCTTCCACTTAACGTAGTGCACGGCTTGATAAAATTACTTGCACCGGTGGTACTATCCATATAAATGTATACTATTTTGGAGATTTATTCGAATAATCGAAGCGATGGAGCTATTACGATATGACATGCCTCTGACGTGTTTTATTACGTTTGTTTTTCATTATCGTTAAAATTTTGTAAATTGAGTATATTTTTATTTGATAACGAAAAATAGCTAGATTATCTGTGTTATACATATAACTTACGAGTATACCTTCATACATGCTTAGTAGAGTATATTACAAACTTTAAGAGATTGACAGGGTAATAATAAAGAGCTGGGAAAAATCGTGGCCCCGACGTGTCTCAATAAAATGGTGAGACACACATATATCTATAAAATAGACAACGAAGAACGAGAGAGAAAAAAAGAGAGAGAGAGAGAGAGCCGAAAGGAGGTAAATCTGTAAAGGCAATAATGATTTTGTCGAATATAGAGCGACGCGGCACGAGAAAAGAAGAGAGTTGTACGATATATACACATATATACATTGGAACAGCAGTCGGAAAGATAGACAAAGCGAAAAGTGGGAAAGATAGAAAGAGAGAACGAGGCACATACGTATAGCAAACGAGAGAAAGAGGCAAGCGCACAGGAAAGTTGAAGATGAAAGAGAATGGGATGTTTTCTTTTGCGGGCGACGAAATTCACGAATCCTCGAATATGAGGGTTGCGAGAGCGAGAGAGAAAAAGAAAGAAAGAGATAGAGCGAGCAGAACAGAGTGAGAGAGAAAGAGAGAGAGAGAGAGAGAGAGAGAGAGAGAGAGAGAGAGAGAGAGAGAGAGAAAGAGAAAGGGAGGGGGGACAAGAGAGATAAAGGGAAAGCTCGAGTACGAGAGAAACCGTAGGGAGAACCGCGAAAGAGCCAACTCGTGCTGGAATAACATTCGATGGAGAATGTGGCATTGTCAACTCCTCCCCTTTGCAATTTCTCTCTCTCTCTCTCTCTCTTCCTCTCTCTCTGCCTCTTGTTCTATGTAGAATGCGGCTCCGCGCGAGCTATCTGCTTCGGTGCGAGTATATACCTTATGCCGGTACGCTTAATCGCGGCTATCGTAACTCGCGCAGCTCTACCAGCGGTTACACCCTTGATGTCAAAGTTTTCAACTCGTGGAAGAATTATACGCGAAGTAAGTGGAAAGCGATAACGACGTATAGCGAAGGACTTTCTGAAACATTATATGGAATGTGATATTAACTAAGAAAGTTTAATTGCGTTACGATGATTGTTGAAAGTTGCTTTGATATAATGATTTTTCATTGAATCTTCTATATTGCTTTTGAGAATTAATACGTTTAAATATTCAAAATAAATCATTGAAAATATTTCTATTTTATCTCCATAGTTGTTTTAATTAATAAATGTTTTTATCGCTTTTATATATATAACCAATAATCACCATATTGAAATATAAAATATTCAATAAAGGCTTATAATAATCGATGTAAAACTGTAGCACGACGATTAATCTATTTGTCGACACTGAATTTAAGATTTCTTATAACAACATTATACCGCAGATTAATATTATTAAGAGTAAGTAAAATCATAATATATATTGCGTCACTGACCGACTGAGCTAAATTCCAGAAAGATAAATCTTCCAGGATAAAATCCCAAGCGCAAAGAACACGAAGCGAGCTTTCAATTTTCATAGAGCTACAACGCGAAGAATTCCCCCGTCGGCGTCAACGGTAAAGCGCGCGAATCTTTTAAGAAAATTCATTCGCTCAACGAGGGGCTAAAATTACAAACAGAAAAACAAAAGCCCGCGTCGGTTAAGGTAAACGGAGGCGTTTCACGCACCGGCAAAGCAATGGTTCTCCGACTCTGGCACACGAGAGACGAGAGAGAGAGAGAGAGAGAGAGGGGGGGGGATGATTCATGGAGAGAGAGAGGAGGGATGAAACAACAGCGAGCGGTTGTTACCTATTGTATACTGGCTGTGATGCGTACCTGTGTGTAGACACAGGAGTGGTCGTTGTTAACGGTGTTTACGAAACTGGAGGAAGCTAATTAAATAATGCTACTTGCACCCTTGACTAGTACGGTTTGTGGTATATGGAGAAAGATAGTTAAGAAGTAAGGAGAAGAAAGGTGAATATATTGGTGTAAAAAATTCTGATGATAATAAGAGAAAGATATAAAGTGGGTATTCTTTAAGAGACAGATGCTCTTAAGCTTAAGCGAAAAGCTTTATTTTTTCGCGGTTTTCGTTTGGTTTTATCCTGATTTAATATGTTTAAATATCTCGTTTTAAAGATTTTTCTCATTTATTGTACAAAGAAAAATGTAAATTTATCGTGAAGGAAAAATATGTAGCAGCGTAATCCAGACTTTACAAAACACGCTAAAGCGTCAACTAGAGTAAGCTCCTTCCATAAAGTAAAAAAGAAAGAAACAAAAAAAAAAAAAAATAAATAAAAAAAGAAGGAAGAGCTCGCAGTACGGTTGAGCCGAAGTAAAAGAGAGATAAAATCTATAAATATGTGGGTGGCGCGTAGCGACCCATTCCAGTGTTTGTTCAACCAGGAATAACTCGCGCGGCGTTCGCGCGCCTTTCTATAGTTTCTTCATCGTACAAGCGCGTCCCGTCGCAACGCCGCTGGTATAACGAGAAAACCGCCGAGGCGTTGCTCTACATTACAAGAGTGTCGATGGTTTTGCGGCTTTACGCAAACTCGATGTACTCGCGCTTAGCGTACGATTAGAGAATGCAGCGAGATTCAATTTTAAGGAATTTAAATTTACGTTTGCGTTGTTGTGGCATTGTGTGTGTGTGTTGAAAGCAGTCGATGAGAATTATTATCGCGCGGTTGTAATCAAGTAGCGATTTATATCAGCGATTTTAATTTCAACAAAATGTCCGACATTATTGATGAATTATTGAATATTTATGGGATGAAAATGTGTATTAAAAGTAAGCAATACAGTACATACCTTGACAATTTTTGTATTTTAAACTATAATTTCGAAATGTAGGTAGTGTATATTACAAAATAATGTTATTTTTAGTATAATAATATCGAATGACGATAATTTGCAAATTAATTTTTGTCAATAATTTACAAAAATTGAACAAATGTTTGTCAAAATTGTTGTTTTGCAATAACCCAACGGGAGTAAAATAACTAAAGAAAATTGCCTACTCAATCCGCGTGTTTTGCTTGCAAACAATTTATTCGAGTGAATTCAAAATGAAGTATGAATTATTTAAGTAATTTTCTTAAATAAATATCATAAATAAAAAATTTGAATTTGATCGCAGTAGATTATTAAACCGTTTCATTAAAATATATTAATTTATTATTACAACGATGTACAATTATTATTCGTTACGGTAATGTATTTCATAACTATTATATTTAATTTAATCACGAAATTTAAATTTAATTAAATTTTTAAACGCATTTCTATATCGAATCACATATAATCCAATTTTAAAATAGATAATTGAATGTATTCTCTGTTTATTGAAATGAATTTTTGAAGGTCGTTAATTAAATACGAAACGACAGGAAATACAGAAATAGTCATGGAAAATATCGACTTCGGCAATTCGCGCCGTTAACGAACCGCGACAAATTTTTCATGCTCTTTTGGCACATTGCAGTCTGCGTTACGACGTTAATTTTTCCAACAAAGTGACATAGACGCGCGCGCACACGTGTTGATTAATTATCACATCCAACTACATTTTAAACTGCGAAATAAAACATTTTAAATTTTACTTTTATAAATTTCCCAATGTAATCATTAATTATATTTAAACAATATAGTAGCGATAAATTGCTTGTATTTTAAAAGAAAATTGTTAATAAATATACAGTTGTAAAACATTTCTTATATATAAATAATTATAATTTTTTATTTTATTGCAAATAATGCCGTTTTGATGTAAAAATATTATATACTCATAATACAATCCTTATGAGGTATTTTTTATTACTAAAATTTTAATAAATTTAAATCTTCTAGGATCACAAAAGGCAACGAACTCGCGACCAAAACATTCGATGTATAATAAACTCTTTAATAACAAACATTGTATTCGATGAGTAATAAAATAAGTATACTTATGTTATTTTGTCGTATTTATTAATTACATTTAAAATAATAAGAGTCATAATTCAAAGTACGATATGGATTCCACAAAAAATATTATGACAATTGCAATACGATAAAAGCGATAAATGATTTGCTTTTTGAGATAAGAACAAAAAAAAAAAAAAAAAACAACGAAAATTATGAACCATTTCAAAAATATTTATGTGTGCTGATAAATAAAAAAAGGTTAATAATAATGTTTATTGACAGTGGTCCATATTTTTTTTAATAATAATTTAAATAATAATTTAACAATTTTGTTAATAACTTTTTCAAATAAAAAAAGAAACTTTCCATACTACTTATTTTTCTATCGATCTTCATAATGTAACTCACATGCAAATAATGGATGACATCACAAATCTTTTAAATCGCATAATCTAATGCACGAAACATTAATATAATCCACGTTGTAGCTCTCGCCTTTACCATCGCTTATATAAATTTAAAACGAGGCTGAGCACCGGCACGCGTTATAAAAACACACAAAATTACGGTGTAGTCAATCATCCTCGTAAAACAAATCAATTCCCACATGATAATCGCTCAATCAGCTTCGGCGTGAAAAAAAAAAAAAAATACTTAAGAAGACACGTTGTATCCGTGCTTGAGTACCGCGGGATAACTGCGCTTCTTTGCGATTATTTACAGCCGTATAATTAGTACAACGACCCAAATAATCCGGAAGAGATTGCTTTAGACGTTGTCGAGTAGTGGTAGGCGTTTTTTAACGGCGCAAAGTCGCCTCATCAATCTTAGTGGCCTCGCGCGAGCGAGGCGCGATGTCATCGTAGCCGACGCGACGCGTTAGCCTCTTAAATCCTCGCATTTAAAATATTCTCAACACGTGTAACTACGCACCTATCCCCTGTCGTTGTGTATATATATATATATATATATATATATATATATACACAATGTTTCAGCCTCGTTTTTGATGCAAGGAGTGCGCGAGGGGAAAAAAAGGGAGGACTCGTCGTGCGGTATCCGGAAATTAATGGGTGTATGTATAGGAAGATGTCGACAGAGATGATTATGTCAGGGAGTCTTTTTTTTTCTTTTTCCTTTTTTTTTAGTAATTTGTCGCTATTGAATGATTTGTGGGTTTATAAATTTCGATTTTTTATTTTATTTTAAGTTCGAATATGTAGATATGATACGTTTGTTGTACCATTTATCGTGTTTGTAATATGCTGGAAAAAAATTATCAAACAAATACAATTATTTAACGAAACTCTTTATATATTTATATTTTAAGGACATTTTTTAGAATATTCATCAATATATTAATATATAAAAAATATTAGATTAAAATTAAATATTAGAAAAAATTAATATATAAAAATAGTAGCGATGTATAGAGACATGCAGAGTTTTTAATATCCAAATCTTTGATTAAAATTTTTTTATTCGTAATTTCTTTGAAATAAGAAACCAGATTCTTCAATAATAATACTTTTTTGTAACATTCGAACACATTTTGTTTGCATTGTAATGATTATTGAATAATAAAATTCAAAAACAACTTTTAGTAGTTCATATTTTTTGTTCATAAAATATATAATAGTGGATTTCTAAAATATTTAATTTTAATATTAAGCTGATGTCGTACAAATTATATGTAATTCTGCAATTAGTACCATGATTGCATCCCGTAATATGTGAAAAAATTTGTGCAGGAAGAATTTCAAAAGACTGTCAACAACTTCTTTGAACTTTTATCGTCTTCATTTTAAATTAACAATTTTTATGTAACAATTGTAATTTTTATGTAACAACAACATTTTCGACAATTTTATTTTCATTGAATTACTCAAATAATATTTACAATCAAACCAAGCTTGACATTTGTAGCTGCGCTATAAATGCGCTATAACAAGCGACGTGTACATGTACATATATATATATATATATATATATATATATATGTGCTGCCGCATATCGCGACTCCTTTGAATCATGATAAATCACCGCGTTAATGGGTTTGAATTCAATGTATACGTTTAAGTATGGAGTACGAAACATTATACACATATATATTATCTGTTGTTGTGAATGAAAAAAAAAAAAAAAAAAAAAAATTGCCAACTAGACAAAGAAAAGAGATATCGAGGCAAAAAGCCAAGAGAAGGGCAAAAAGAGAAGCGCGTACGTACACGGAGGCGAAAAAGCGACGGAGAGAATATCGCACATTATATACAGTGCACTATACGTGTACACGTATATATGTATATACATACAGAATGGTATTTACGCGGAGAGACAAAACTGGTATAGTGGAGAGAGTGGAGAGAGGGGAGAGAGGGGAGAGAGAGAGAGAGAGAGGAGATCCGCCATGTTAGACACCTGGCAGCAGCCAATGGTAAGGAAGAAGGAAGCGGGAAAGCGGAGAGGCTCCCCGGGTCCTCGAATGCCACACCCTCCATTGTGGCCGCCGCGATATCGACCGTCGACTCACACGCACACATTTCTATTGTTACACGTATATACGTTTATACGTATATATTCTCTTCTCGCGCGCGTTCATTTTTGCACATTGTCGAAATAAGCCGTCGACCTTTTCCTTTTTCGCTTATGTATATTCTTTTTGATTGGGATTCTCGTTTTGCTCTTGTTTTATTTTTTTTATTTTTTATCTATACCTATAAATTTATTTATTCTTTTTATGCAGCTTCGAGTTTCTGATATGGGGATTATTACACTTGAATGATTTGAGAGGATCGTTACTTCTCTCGTATGCGTTGAGATGAGTAAGGTATGTGTAATTTAATGGATTTTTACGTTGAAATGTTTTCCTTGGATAAAAAGAAAATTTAATAAAAGAATATTTAAAACAATCCGACAGAGAAGATAGAGATATACTATATAATAGAAAAATTGAAATATAGATTTTATTAAGGTGCAAAACTTGTTACAATTTCAGTATAATTTATTATAAATAGTATAAAAAAAAGTTAATTCAGAATAATAATATAATTTTTGTAATTTTTTAAAATGTATATTATAGCTTTTTTTCTTTAAATATTAGATATGTTGTAATGCAAAATGATAAGTTTTAGTTAATTTTTTAATAAGGAATAAAAGTTGATATGTTGAAATATTGATTCACGAAAAACATTTAGAACTCGATGAAAAATCAACGATTGAATAGTCTATGCTTTTTTTCTATCATGGCTTTACAGTTCACGATACTTTTAAATAAATATAGTATGATTATAAATTTATAAAATAATTTCCTGTTTTAGATAATAAATTCTTTTTATCCCGATATTATTAAAAAACAAAAAAAAAAAAAAAAAACTAACAATAAAAAAAGTAAAAAAACAAGAACCTGATTCAAATGTTTTACTTTCACACGCGTAAAAATGTTTTATACTGTAGGTTACGCCGTAAAATATACGTTAAAATAACAAACGAAAATCACGAGGGACACGAAATTATATTTCATTGTTTAAATAAAAACGAATTTGCCCCGTACGTAATATAACAGTTTAAAAAGTCAATTTTTTATATCGTTTAATTACAATCTAAACAAATATTTTTTCAATCGAATTCGTCCAACGTGTAATCTACGCATACATCCTGCGTCTAATTTAAAAACAAATAAACGAGGATAAATAATTTATTTGTCGGCTCGCCATTCTATATCTGTACGTCGCGCTACTCGAGCTACGCATTTCCATTATTTTCGAGAAAATAACAGTAGCACTCATATGTACACGCACTAATATACATATACGCATATGCATTGCGAAAAAGGGTAATAGAACTATACGTAATATATTAGAGTCAAAGTGGAAGAGAAGGGAAGATAGGAAAAGCAGCGAGGGAGAGTAAGAGAGAGTTAGAGAGAGATAGAGAGAGAGAGAGAGTGAGACAGAGAGAGTATGTGGCAGGGACGGAGAGAAATTTCCAATGCATATCACATATGCCGGCGTGCGCGCAAACCCCGCGTCTCTCTCCAGAAATCCCTCGAATAATATTTTGCTAACTCATCCCGCAGCTCGATATAGTGGATCCACGTGGCATCAAGTATCGACGGCAGGAAATTATTTTTCACACTCTTTCTCCACTTTTCCCTCTCTCTTTCTCGTTTTTATTATCGTGCGTCGCGTTTCTATCCTTTCCTTCGCGATATGCGATTTATCTCAAAGTTATAACGAGAGAATCACATATGACGATATGCCTTTTTATTATTTGGTGATATTTCGTGCTTTCTTGCTTCTGCAATTTAAATTTTCCTTATATTATTATTATTTTTTTAGTATTAATAGAAAATCTTTTTTACTTTATTTTTTGGATTATGTATATAAAAGAAAAAGTAAGTATTTTTTTCGTAAGTATTTTTTTTTTTTGTATTTTAATAGAATTTTTTCAAAAAATGATATCCATTCGTCGATGTTATTTTTGTTACCGAAGTACTCTACTTTAAACCTCAAAATTTCTCCAAAAATACTCGTACATCAGACTAGAGCAAACTATTTTTTTCGTCCATTCACAAGGTCGCTTCAAAGCCAAAGTCGAAGAAAAAAAATTAGAAGAAAACAAGATCGTGGAGGAAAAGGCATAACTCGAATAAAAGAGGAAGCCGCGTCGGGTGAGAAGCACTACATCTATATACCTACACTTACCACCCACAAACTCATCAAAGAGTAAAAGCTAAAAAGCAAAGTCGAAGCTCCGTTCTCTTTCTTTTTTTTCTCTGTCTGTCTGTCTCTCTCTCTCTCTCTCTCTCTCCCTCTCTCTTTCTCTCTTTCCCTGGCGTATAGCTTTTAAAGCGTTCAACGCTACACGCTAACACGTCTCGCATCGAAAGACGAAGCGCGCGGGCGGCCTAAATGTTATTCCGTGCTACGGAGATTGCTTCTTCAAGAAACACACTCTTGCGCGGCCTTGCCAACGAGAACAAGAGGAAGAGAGAGAGAGAGAGAGAGAGAGCTCGAAATCTCGAAACTCCGTTTAGTTCGTCAAATATGTATGTAGATAAACAGTTACACGCGCACGGTTGACAGAAATAATATACCTGCGGGATATATTACCTTTCCTTCTCTCTCTCTCTCTCTCTCTCTCTCTCTCTCTTTCTCTCTCTGTCTTTTTCGCGTATATGTGCACCTGTCGATCCTCCCGTACGGTAGCGTTAAGAGGACTGTGTTATATTAGGTTGCTGCAGATGAAATGGCCGATTTAGCAATGACATAAAGTTGGCTGCAATTTTAGTGTATTATGTTGGCACAAGGCGGCGCAAATGATATGACATATTGAAGTATAAATACTGCTACCTTGGTTTATGGAGTCATCCTCCCCCCACTCCTCTCAAACAGCTCTTCTAAAGAGCCCCTCCACCTCATAAGCTTCTCTCCCCGCTTGACCTCCCCCTCCATTGCCACAAAATGGAGGGAAACTCTCTCGTCGGGCTGTCCCAGTCCCAACTAATTCAGATGATTCTGGACTTCCAGAATAAACTTGCAGCCTTCAGGAAAATGGGCAATGAACCAGCCTCCTAAGAAATTCCCCACGTTGAACCACCCAGAGCCTCCTCCGCGCTCTCATGGCAGCAGGCAGTAGGCCCCGACTCCGTCTCCATGGACAGCGACATCAATACCGACCCCAACGCCGACCCCAGCGGCTTCACTGAAGTCTCGCGTCGCTCTAAGCGCCAACGCACCACGAGCCCCCTAATCCCCTCGTCCTCCAGTAGCAGCTCGGAATCCGACTCGGACTCGGACGCTGCTGAACCTGACGTAGCACCCGAACGCAGCCCCCCCCCCCTATCATCATCCGTGAGAAGCGAATCTGGCCCAAACTGAATGCCGCACTCAAGAAAATAGGCATTCTCCCCCGTCGCGTCGTCAACACAACGGACTCTGTTCGCGTTTACCCCAAATCAGTTTCCGATTTTCGCATCCTCTCCAAGAGACTGGAAGAATCTAATATTGAGTACTCTACTCACCAACTCCCAGTAGATCGTGATCTCATTGTAGTCATCCGTGGTGTCAACGAATACATCGAAGATGCCTACTGGAAGAGCTTCGCAGCGAAAAACTTCCCATCCGCCGGATCCACCGCATGAGAAACGGTAACAAAATCTGGCCCCTCGTCGCGGTCCACCTCGACCCCTCAAATCCGCTCTCAAAAAATATTTATAATCTCTCTACCCTCGGAGGCGCCAACATCAAAGTTGAGCCAAAGAGGAAATCAAAAATCATCCCCCAATGCCACCGCTGCTTCAAATATTTCCACACGGCCAACTACTGTCACGCCGCCTGGGTCTCTGCCTTCTGTGGTGAAAACCGCGAAACACTTTCCTGCCCTCTCAAAGATAAAAAATCTGCGAAACCCTCCTGCGCCAATTGCAAAGGCGACCACCGAGCCACCTATCGCGGGTGCCCCAAAGCCCCAAAAAATCCATCGCCGAATAAAACCTCCACCCTCCAAATACCTAGATCTTCGGCCTCCCAACCCACCCCAACCCCCAAGCCAGCGAAAACCCCTAGCCGTCTCGCCCAACCCTCACTCTCGTACGCCAAAATAACTCGGTGCCCCCCGACAATTTCTCTCCCTACCGCCTCCCCCGAAACAACTCAGCCACCCCTACCCCAGCTGATGTCACCCCAGCTTAAAAATATCTTCCTTCGTTTCATGAGCGAACTCACCTCCGTCTTCCAAGCAGCCCACTATGGATAGTATACCCAACAATCTCATAAATATCACATGGAACGCCAACGGCCTCCTAGCGCACAACAAGCTCGCTGAGCTCCAGGACCTTCTCGCAAACAACAACATCGGGGTCGCTTGCATCACCGAAACCCACCTCTCTTCCGACAAAAAGCTATTCATGCCAAATTTCACAACCTATAGAAGAGACCGCCCCCGCGGTCCCAAAGGCGGCGTAGCAATTTTCGTCAAAAAATCCATCCGCCACAAGGCCATCCAAATCAACTGCTCCTCAGCCGAAATCATCGGCACTGAGCTTACTATGGCCACCGGTCCCCTTCGCATCTTCACCATTTACGCGCCGCCTAGCAATACCCAACATTTCGACGACCTTCCCCCCCTCTTCAACAACAACATACCCACAATCTGTGCAGGAGATTTCAACGCGAAACACACAGCCTGGGGCTGTCTCCAAAGCAACAGCAGCGGCCTTGCCCTCTTCAACCTCTCTTTACGACACCATCTCATCATCGAAGCTCTGAACGACCCGACGTACAACTCAACAATAGCAACCCACACTCCAGACATATTAGACATCTTCATCACCAAGAACCTCAACATCACAACAGATCCCTGGTCCTCTTGTGAACTCAGCTCCGACCACTACCCGGTATTTCTGGAAGTGCCTAGCCACCCCCTGGAAACCCCGCTAATGTTTCAATCGACAAACTAGCTCCACCTTCGCTATCTCTTAGAATCTTCTCAATTAAAATGCGCCGCTCTCCATACGACTTCCGACATCGACCGGGAAATCCAGGCCATCACCTTCGACATCAATTCAGCCTCCCTCCAGGCCACCACCAGTCACCCAGTCACCCCTAGAATTCAAAACCTCCCTCCAGATGTAAAATCTCTCATTCGGGAAAAAAATAAAACTCGGCGCCAATGGCAACGCCGGAGAGACCCGGCCCTCCGCCCTGTTCTCAACGCTCTTCAACGCAACCTCCGTGCAAGCCATCAGGAATAAGCAAATCCTCGCGGAAACCGGACTCCCCTCCATCCCTCAAGCAGCCTCTACATATGCTGCGAACCTCTGGGCCACAATGCAATCCCACCCAAACCCCAGCATTAAGGCCCTTGCCAGCTTCACCCACAAGCCCTCCGACCGAGTCAGAAGGCCCTGCCACCTGCTGCCATAATTAGCACCCTCCAGTTTCGCTCCTAGCGCAAGTGCCTCTCCTCCAACGGGAGGCCTCAGCCCCTTCTCACGTTTCTTTTATTTTCAGGTAGGGAGTCTTAGTCTAACGACTGTGCCCCGCTCTGGGAGGGGTTTTAGTTGGTAGGCACCAGCGATAGCTTGAAGCCAGCTCTCGCTAGGAGTCAGCTTCCGCTGGTGAATCCGACACTACCCTCTAACATCTTGGGTGTCTTTAGAAGATTTCCCCTCCCCGTGCCAACAAACACAAACAAAAAAAAAAAAAAAACAAAAAAAAAAATTATGGAGTCATTTCTGTTTTGCACTTCATAGTAATCGTAAAAACAAAAAGAGAAAGTGAACATGGAAGTGATTCAAAAACGGCTACTTTTACTATACGAATTTAAATTAGAGCACAACGCAACGGAAGCAACGAGGAATATCAACAGCGCATTTGGGCCTGATACAGTTAGCGAACGAACCACTCGGCGGTGGTTCGAAAAATTTCGATCCGGAGATATGGACCTTGGAAATATGGACCTTGGTAGACACCCAGGACCATCGATCGATAACGACGAGCTGCGTGCATTAGTGGAGTCTGACTCTCGCCAAACCATAAGGGATCTTGCCGAGAAATTAGGCGTTCACAATTCGACAGTTTGCCACCACTTGCAACAACTTGGAAAAGTGAAAAAGCTTGACAAATGGGTTCCGCATGATCTTACCGAGCAAAACATGACGTGTCGAATGGAGATTTCAAGTTCTCTTCTCTTCCGCAACAAAAAGGAACCGTTCTTGCACCGAATTATGACCTGCGATGAAAAGTGGATTTTATACGATAATCGTCGCAATCGATCGGCCCAATGGCTAGATGCCGATGAAGCACCAAGACACATGCCGAAACCAAGCCTTCATCCAAAGAAATTAATGGTAACTGTTTGGTGGTCTGTAGCTGGAGTTATCCACTATTCGTTCCTGCAACCTGGCGAAACCATCAATATCAAATCAGCTAAGAAATACTGTGTTCAACTGGATGAAATGCATCAGAAATTGATAGTCCAACGAGCTAGGCTTGTCAACAGGGATGGAGTGATACTGCTTCATGATAACGCACGACCTCATGTATCAAGAACAACGGTCCAAAAATTAAACGAGTTGTGCTATGAGACTCTTCCTCACCCTCCATATTCACCAGACCTCTCACTAACAGATTACCATTTCTTTAAACATTTGGATCACTTTTTGACAGGAAAAAGATTTAATAATAAAGCTGCTGTCAAAAATGCCTTCGAGGAGTTTCTTCGAACCAGAAACTCCGACTTCTACAAAACTGGAATAAATGTACTTGTATCTCGTTGGGAAAAGTGTGTTGCGTCTATTGGTACCTATTTTAATTAAATAAATTGTCTTTATAAAAAGTTACAGCTGTTTAAAAATTTATTACTAAATCGGCCATTTCATCTGCAGCAACCTAATAGATGTTAAGTAATATACTCTTGATGCTCGTGCGTTGGGTTCATCGGTATACGCGCAGATAGTTTTTTAAAGTTGAATCGGAGCCCTGCGTACGTAAAATGTTCATGGATTATCGATGCGGATGGAATAATTAGTAATTTTATTCGCGTTCCTTTTGTATTTATTTACCTGAGTATTAAAATTTTCATATGTTTCAATGTAGCTGATAATAATTGAGCAAACATCATAAAATATCATACAAATTATTCTTCGACAAATATTTTTGATTCCTTAATTGTTATTTGTATGGAAATATTTTTCTTGAAAATCGATTTCATTATGTCATATTTTCCATGTATTATTAACATTATATATAGAAACTTTATTATTTATAAAATTAACGCATAAATTTAGCGCACGTTTAAATTGTTTTAAAAACATTTTAACAATTAAATATCATGTTTGTAAAATCGGAAAATTTATAATAATGCAATTTCGCTATTGTTATTTTAATATATCTTTACGTACACAAATTTTGCATCAATATATATTTATAACAAATAATGTACAAAAATAATTATTTTACAATTAATTCAATTTTCAAATCAAACGTTTTTTAATTTAAGCTATTTATTATTTTTTTTTTTCGTCTTTTTTTTTTCTCATTTAAATCCTTTACAGAGCTATTATAAAGAACTACCCTTAATATCGCATAATAATTCATCGTCGAACAATCAAATCGTCTTTACGATATCCCGGCAACGTTGGGATAAACCGCACAATTTCCAATGATTCTTAAAGCAGATTCTTAGAAGCAATCCTTGCGCCCACGCAAACATACAGACATACACACACACACGCACGTACACTCGCGATTATCCTTACGGAGGAGGTCGCGCGTACATGCGTGGAATTTCACGGTGGCGCGAGCGTCTACCTTCAATTTTCCGTCCACATTGTATCGGGCAGGTAGCAATATGCATTCTCGAAGTGGCAAATCCACTATGGTTTCCACCTGACGTCTCTCGCTCTCTTACGCGTTTTCTCAGCCCTTCCTTCGTTTCTTTTTCTTCTCTCCCTCGTGTATGTGCGCGCGCGCGCATTACGCAATGAAGAAAAAAAAAAAAGAAAAGGAAAAAATAAAAAGAAACGTTGGACAAAGAGAGATTCCTTTCGCCTCGAGCGCGTGTGCGTCTTTTTGTTGCGGTCTATCTCGCGTGCGCCCTCGTGTTTGTGTATAGCGTCTTGGAAAAATATAATGTGTGTTACTGTTACACGCGAGACCCAAAGAAATAATATTTTCTTCTTAGGTTTTATTGTGATCCTGGTTACTACAATTTACACTCACATAAATGCAATTCCTCGCTATAGCATATGTGCCATGAATTTTTTTCAAAAGGTGTACTCCCAAATCGATGATATTTTTTATTTCCCTTATTTTTTATACGTACTGATAGATAAAGGATTGTCGAATGAAGTGGTATAAGCTCGTAAATCTTTATCATAGAATGATCGATGATGGGGCGTCGGATTTAATCAAAACTGTGTGGTCGTAATGAAATGTCTTATCATAAAAAAATGCTTGCGTTTTGTAAAACGAATAGATAAATAGTATAGTGTAAAGAAATAAAACCAGCTTTATAAAATTTTTTAAAAAAAGTTTATATTTTAAATAATTTTCATTCTCAACCTTTCAATTTAATTAATTACAATGTATCTTAAAACAAAATTAAACAACTATCTTTTACCCAAATAATCATAAAAAATGAAAAAGAAATTCCTAGCAGCAATACCTTCTACCAAAAAGTATATTTACAAAGTGATAAAGAGATTTGAAGTAGTTCGCGGTAGTCGAACGCGCACGAGATTCACACACGTGGACATCTATAATATTTACTTATTTAAGGTCCTCCTTAAAACGTACTGCGCCTATACATGGAACGGCAAAAATGGCCCTTGGTGATGCGGGAGTACATACTTATACACGCGAAGCGTGGCTAACTCGCGCGTGACAGGTAAAAGGAGAGATTTCAAAATGGCCCTATACATACGCTTATTCGCCCGATTTCATTGTCAGCTGGTAAATAAGCCCATAGGCATTGTGTAGCCGCGCGATCTAACCTAATCGATGTTGAATGTGGTTTGTGTGTATACACGGTGGATTTTTTTTTTTTTTTTTTTTTTTTTTTTTTTTTTACCGTTCGACGTATATAATGCAATTATCTTACGGTGCACGCGTGCGTCGCAAGGGATTTCGACGATGAGAATAGAAAGAAAATACGCGAAGGTTCGACGACCGCAAAGACCACCAGAAGCGATTTTTTTTTCTTCTTTTTTTTTCTACTTTCCTCGCGCGCTTACTGCACTTCTTTTCGATGGATTTCTTCTTGCTCCCTTGCTCGCTGGGGCTTTTTTTCCTTTTCCCAAACTTTCTTTTTTATATCGATAGAGTTTTAAATTTCTCAACTCTTTATTATTAGGTTATCGTGGATAAATATTTATTTGGATTACCGCAACAGTCGCTCATTTGTAATGTTAGAGGTTTTCGGAGCGACTGACTGGGCATCAAAAATAAGAATCATTGTGACTTTTGAATATAGATTAAACTTTTTTATTTAATAATAAAGCATTGTACAGAGCTTTACATTTTGATCAATTTGTCACATTAATTTGGTTGGTTCGTGAAATTGTTTTCTATTTTTCATAGTATTATCATAAATATTGACATGAATTTATAAGAATATAAAGATATAAAAAAGATTTATTGTTAGAAGATTGACACTAAGCATTTTCCTTTTATTCACTTGTTATAATATACGTTATAGGTTATAATATTTTCCTAGAGTGCGATATTAAAATCCAAAGTTTCAAAAAAATTTAATTTATTTATTCTTAATACCCAATGAGTGATACTATTGCTCAGTATTAAAATATATATATTTATAATAACTATTTCGATCAGGAAATACATTAACAATCCATCGATAATCCACTCCTCAAAGAAAAAAAAAGGTAAAATAACTATTTACACATCAAACCGCTCGTATCGATAAATTTCTCGGCAAAGCGTGTGCGCATATCTCTCGCACGCGCTCGCGCACGTATAAGAAATGCAACGCTAGCACATATTCTCCATCAACCTTATTTTTCCCCTCGCGTTCGCGTGTTAACTATCGTTTAATTTACGGTGGCATCGGCGCGCCTTTTTAACGCGCGTATATTTCAAAGCCGAAGAGGAGAAAAATAAAAAAGAGAGAAGAAGAAGAAGAAGAAGGGAAGACCCATGAAAGTCGTAACTTTCGTCGCCCTCTCGCTCGATCGTCTTAATATTCCAGACGAATGGCGCGTATACAGCGTCATCGAGTAGAAGAATATATCTGTATACATATATACATATACACGTATACGTGCGCATTCGATACGCGTTCTTTAAACGTGTGGGTTAGCCCGCTAGCGCCTAATTCGAGCTGTTTACCCAAGCGTTCCCTCTTAATTCATACGCGCACTCTGTTGTTGCAGCTTAGCGAGCCGAGGCAACAAATTTATTATAAATTCCCTCTCTATCTTTACCTCCTCCTCTAACTCCTACGTCTCTTCTCTCCTTCTTCGCTCACGTATGGCGCCTCTCTTATGCGTACGGCACGGCTATTTCTTTCCTGTACCGCGTGCCTTCCTCGCGTGCGCGCTCACACACACACACACACACACACGCGCGCGCGCGGATACGCATCGTAGCGGCAGCTAAGCGTATATGCATCGAGAGCGATTGTTATTTAGGCGTTTGAAGATCCAGCTCGTGGTAAGAAGAAAGCACTGTCTACGTGCCTTGAAGAAATTATACTCGCGCGATAGTTTAAAGATTGCTTGTTAAACGCAGTGAATTTTGTAGCTAAAAATTACAAGAACTTCAACGCTCGAAATGTTGTAAGTTTTTACGTGCATTGCATGATTCGCGCGCCCGCGCGCGCGTGACTAGTAAATCACCCGGAAGTTGTCAGTCTTCGGTTTATGTTAAGAATTTCTGGTATTACGAGTGATTTCTTTGACGTCTATGTCTATTTGGAGATCGAGATTAATTATAAAATTTCTTTATCGAAAAATATTAAATTAATTTGATAATTATTTTTAGTCGGATTTTTATCTTCTTTTAAATGTTAAATATTGTTGAAAAATATTTAAAAAATTAGAAAATTGGTTAAAAATTATAAAGACGATCGTCATAGATCGATTTTTCATATATTATACTAAAATTTTGAAACACTCAATCGAAGGCACTATCTACTTTCAAGCGCACCTATACAAGTTCATTCGCGATGTCTCGCGCTCGCGGGGGCACATAATTCATTCTTAAAATTCATCCGAGAGGCGAAATATTCTTCGTTAATCCAAGGAACAAACTACGACGAGAAAATGTTTACACATCGCATTCGTGCCTGACGTTTCCTGACTCAAGTGTACATATATATATATATATATATATATATATATATATATATATATACACACATGCGAACACCAAACTTATGCCACGAGAAAAAGAGAGAAAGAAAAAAGAAAGGAGAAAAAGATGAGAGAATAGACTGACGTCCGGTTTCAAAACTGCATCGTTATACGGGGAAAGATTCGCCGTATATAGACAACGAGCGGACGAAACTTACGCGCGTTATATATGTATACCAAATGCGGTCTGTTTATGTGCGGGCCTAAGACAACATTTAACAGGGAAGCTTATTCGCATTGAAAATCGTTGTCGTTATTATCCGTCGTGAATATTTCGGTCGATTTTTCGTCCTTCTTGCTCTCTCTCTCTCTCTCTCTCTCGCTCTCTCTCTCTCTCTCTTTCGTCGATAATGTATATGTACCTTAACGCGCAGGTATTTTAACGGGACGTGACCGTTCGATCAATGAAATTTTTTGAAAACGGGTGACACGTTTTCTAACGAGTTTAAAATAATAACAAGGCGTTTCGTTTTGATGAAATAAGAAAAGGATGGGAAGGTATGCTTTGAACAATTCTTCTTTTTTTTTTTTTTTTTTTTTTTTAGTTTAATTTCATGGATAAAGTGCTAAGGAGCACAAAGTTTGTTTTTTTTTAAAGAAATCGAATAGGATTATTATAGGGTTAAATAAGTTTGCGGAAAATCGATGGGTACATCGATGCGTGGATTTACTTATTTGTTAAGCGAAAATTATGACTTGCAATTTGAAGTCACACAGTAAACCTAAAATATAAAGTAACTATAATAAGTAAGTATTAAATCAAACGATATAAAAGTCCAGTCATACGTACTAAAAAAGGAAAGAAAAAAACAATATCTCCCCCAACTTACTCAACGAAATTACAAGAGTAAAACTTTGCAAAGTTACAAACTTGACTTAGTCCGTGGTATAAGCAAGAGAGATGGAAAATATTGAGTTTCACTTGGTAAGAAGAAGAAGAAGACGGACGGAAGATCGTACGAAAACGAAACGCGCGAGCCAACGTAACCTACCGCCGCGACGGAGTTCCTGGAACTCCTCGAGATATATACCCATATGTTGTATGTTTAGTACAGCTCTGCCTCCCCCTCGCGCTTGTACGTGTGCATGAGAAAAGGGAGGAAAAGTCGATGAGAAAGAAGGAATTTTTCATTTTCATTTCTTTTTTAAACCAGTAATCGTTCTCGTCGCTTATGTCGCCAAATCTAAGGAATTTGTTAGGTATGCACGTCGAGGTGTGACCACGTTTATTGATTAGTCATATTATTTTTTGATGTAGGAGTAATCGAATTCGTTCGTTATTCATCGTAACTGAAGTTTAAAATATTGTTAACACGATGTGATGCAAACAATTTTTCAAAGATGTATGATAAAAATCTATGAAAGAAAATGACAATATTTTGAAGATTAATAATTTAAGATGCACAATAATTTATTTCATTTTCGTGAAAGTTTTAGAGAATTATGTCACTTGCATTTGACTTCCCAAACATTATTATGTATATGTACAAATTTGCAATATGCGATTAACTTATATATTATGACTAAATGGTAGTTTTATCAATTTTAGTAATCCAGAATTTAGCGAATATTTAATAATATTTTTTTACAATAAGTTACATTCCATGTTCAACGTATCGCGCATTGATAAGAAACAGTATGTATAAATATTTGTATGTCTGACTTGTTTCATGAATTTTTCAATTGTTTTTTGAACGATAATCCGAAGTTAAATCGGAATTTTCACAAAACATCTTTTGTGCTAACACTTTTTTTTTTTTTTTTTTTTTTTTTTTTTTTTGTCAAAGGGTTTATTATCATTTGCGAAACATTTTAATGAATTTCACAATTTTTTATTCATAAATAATTTGATGAATCTTGTAATATCGGTAATAATTTGTATTTGTTTTTATTATAAATAACAATCTCAGATAACAACTTATCAGATAGGTCAAAGAAAAAATTTTTTACGTTGTTTTCTAGATATAAATTGCTTTTATTACGTGAATCTTATTCATTTTAATACCAATAATAAATTAATTAACTATTGTCAATACACTTCGCGATACCAGCAAACGATTCGTTATTTTTTTTCTTTTTTTTTTTTTTCTTATCGTTTATTTTGCTTAAGAGAAAAAGCTTACGATTCGTACACGGACATTGTATGCTATATTCGCAATATTTTTCCTTGATAACAAAACATCGCCCTTATCGTTATTTACCGCACACATAGTTATAAATAAAAGAACTTTCGCAAAACTCAGAAAGCATAATCCACAGCACTTAGGCAAATTCCCTCTTCCGCATTCCCGGCGAAACAAACGCATCGACGGGAGCGTAAAAGCCCGAGAGATCGAGGCCGACAGAAAAGTAAGGCACTTCGTATGTATAGACGGTTGATGCATTCGACGTGTAAATCGGTTTAACGCACGCGTTCGCCTCTTCGCTCGCGCTTGGGATTCGACCAAGTTGTTCCGTAAAATAACAACAGACTCGTTTCCATATACACACATATATGTACATGTGTGCGCGGCTTTCTGTAACTCTTGTCGTACGGCATGTAACTTGGTTCGTTCCATGTATGTTCTGTGTGCGATTTTCAAAAAACTCACGCTTACTGCGAAATTTTATATTTTTTGCTTCTTTTTTCTTTTTTTTTTTTCGTTTCTATTGAAGTTTGGTTTTTCCAAATGCTTATTGCGAAAAGCGCTTTTCGAATTGTTCAAATGCATGAAGAATTTTGTTTTGCGTCATCAAATAATTAAACAGAATAGTTTAGTAACTAAATGTTAATATTACCAATAATCTATATGGTTTTTTTTTAGATGCTTTTGCCGCACTGATAAATATTTCACAATGTACAAATTTTTTTAATTTAGTAAAATTTTAATATTTACGATTCAATGCATCATTTTTATAAATGAAAAAATTCTTTTAAGTCTTAAAGTAGATACACAATTTACAGTTTATTGTTGATCAACAAATTTCAATCGTGTAATTTTGAAGCGAAGTAGGTAATATATTTATTCTCTAGACAAATAAATTTTAAGTTAAAAGCAGTTAGCTGTTTAGCTATTATTAAACATAAATAACAAAAATATAACAATAAATAAATTAATTTATTAATTTATAAAATTATATATATATATATATATTATATAAAATAGGTTATTTATTTAAATCTATTTATATATATTTAAAAACACGATAAAAATTTTTTTAAACTACAAACTCCCATGATTTAGAAAGATATATAGCAGTTAGACAGCTGAATTACACGAGCAAGACCATTACACGCGTTTCAATCTAATCGTACTTGGAGCCAAATTGAAAAAAGATTATGTACCAAACAACCTAATTATACGTGGACGGGATGATTCGAGGTGTACGCACTCATGTATTAAAACCGGGATAAACAAAGAGAGATAAAAAAAACGAGAGAGAATAGAGCGACGGCGGCAGTAGTTATGGAATACAGGAGCGGGCATGAGAAAGAGAGGCAGAAAGAGAGACAGAGAGAGAGAGAGAGAGAGAGAGAGAATCGGCAGGAAGGAGGAACGTGCGCGCAGTGTTTGTTCAGCCGCAACTTCTCAAAATCTTTTGTGAGATGCTCTCTCTCTCTCTGTCTCTCTCGTGGGTTATACACAGCCGTGGGGGTTGCGGTCCTATGTCAGGGCGATAAGTAGATACGCCCGGCTGACACCGAGAATAGACGAAGATCTGCCGCGAAAAGACTACTGGGAATCTTTCTGGTAAATAATTCGGCCTTTGGCTTTTCTGCGGTTTTCGTCTCTTTTTCTTTTTCTTTCTTTTTTTTCTCTTTTTTTTTTTTTTTTGTTTTTTCTTTTAACGCTTTTTTTTGTTCTTTTACGGATACTCGCACATGGGCGTTAACATCGCATTAATTTTTATTTACTTTTTTAACGTTATAAGATTTGGATATTTATCAAGAGCATTATTTTATTTATAAGTGGTGTAGAATATATTATAATATGATAATTATAGTAATTTTATAATTCGAAGTTAAATGATCGTCGTTGTACTAAAGATAAAATCGACATAATAAAATTATATGATGACTAGAAAATAAAAATTTAAATGCGTTTAAAAATCAAAAATAGTATATTTTATATAAAATCCCACAGTTATAAATTATGAGTGAAAATTACACTATATAGATAAAATATATTTTTTATGTAAATAAAAATATTTTGATTTTTTGCGTTCATCATAATATTGGATATTTACATATTTACAAGCTCCTTCAAGCATATAACTATCAAAGAATCAAGAATCTTTTGACAATTTGGAATAGTTTGCTCTGGTGTCAACAACAGTATCCCATAATCTCCTTTATCATGTAGCTCGTAAGTGTAAACAATTGGTAATTTCAAATTAGACTTTACCTAATCGAATGACGTACCGGAAGCTGGATCTAAAAAAAAATTCGTAAAATTTATAAACGTATGTTTTTATTTGAAATTTCATGAAGTAATTTTATTGTTAAAGTATAATTACAATATTATAAATACTATTCAATTTTGTTAAAGTAATGGAATCACAATATCAAACTTATACATTGTCCGATTTTTTATGTTATATAATAATACTCAAATTTTTTTCTTACTATATTCTAATTTATTAAACATTTCATATTAAAATTTACCCATCCATTTGTAGCCTTAATTTCGGTTAAGATTCGATACTTTAAACAAATTATATAGTGACGTATGGATATAATTCGAGAATATATGTAATTTAATTAAATCATCACTTGTTTGAAAGTGTATTCTACTCTAAAAATGCAAAAAGTCAAGTACTTATACTTACTGTCTTATGCGTATGGATATAACTATCATATGGATATCGCTATTGGTTAAAAATTCATTTATCAAATACGTTGCAGTTGCTGGAGTAATCCGTTTATAAGAATGAATGCCGCCCATTTCAATAAAGATGCCCGAATTATTCATCCGGTAAGAAATTTTAACGCCTTTGTTACCTCGTTCTTTGTAAGTACTACCACCGATGATGACTCCAACGATTCCTGGATATTTTTTCGGAAGGCTATATACAACCAATCGTAAATTTCTTGCAAAGTATGATAACGCATCCAATTAAAGTCTTTACCGGTACCAATACCAGAAACTTGACGATCGATCAATGTTTGTACATTATGAACAATCGTTTTGTAATTTATTTCCGATGAATTCATATAAGTAATGAATTCCTCTAAACTTTTCGGAGCAAGCATAATTTGCGGTTGAAAGTGATGTGCTTAGGCCACTCTAGTATGTATACTGCAAAGATTGAGAAAACAAAATTGTTTACCATCTCAATTAAAGGATTACGATACTTGTTTTAAATAAATATACGTAAGATTTTATTTAATCTATCAGTAAGTACTATACACATACTTTAAAAACAGTGTAAAAATAATCGTGAAAAATCGTGAGACTTAGTTTTTCAAATAAAATAAGTTTTATTAATTCAATTTTGATTATAATCTTGATTGTGAACGCGCTATGTAAACTTTGTTAATTAATACTGTCGTGTATTTTAAAAACAATTTTCATAATCGTACCATTCAGAATGATTTTGCAAATAATATAGATATCGATATTTCAAAATGTTATTTTCCTTAACGTAATTGCAATTCACAATATTTGATAAAGTTTTCATTTTGACATATAAAACGTAACTAACGTTTTAATGTTGTTTCGAAAATTGCAAAACATTAGGAAAAAAAAAAAATAAATAAATAAATAAATAAAAATTTTATAATTATGATAGAAAGAGATATTTTTCAAAAAAATGTATGTGTCTAAAATTCATTTTAATTGTGATTTTATTGTATAATGTAATTAACCATGGTATATTCGTGTTTACAATGTGAATTATAATATAAAATAATAAAAATACAACTAAATAATGTATGTATATATTGAATTTATATATATGTATATATATATGAATAAAAAACATTTAAATTTACTTATGTCTTCGTTAGATTCCACCAAATTTTTTTAAAACTCAAGTTCGTCGTCAGTGTTTACTATTATTTTGAAAACTTTACAGTTTTCATAGGTAATTTCATTTGCAATAGTTTAATATTAAGAAAGAGATTATCAAAAGAAGACACATTTTACTTAAATTATTTAAAGCGCTTGAAAAATTAAATACAGTAATATAATTAAAAAATTAAGCATTCAACAATTCAATAATATAAAATCAATACAATAGCCTGATGAGTGTCGAGGAGCAACTTTGATTAATAAACAGGTTATCGTGATTCAATACAAACAAAAAGTTGTCTCGTAAGCGACCCTCGTTCAAATACGCGTAACCAGTACCCGCTCTTTTCTCAAATCGCGATTTATGCGATTGTATTTTCAAACAATGAGGTATCTTATCTATACAGCGAACGAACAACGCCGCCCTCGAGAGAAAATAGAAAAATTGTCATATTGCAAAAGTATACCAAGTTAAATGATTATATTAACGGATTATTTTTGCAACTATAACGTTTCAAGTATAGTACAATCTAATGAAAACTAACTAGTAAATAATTTATTAATTCTTAAAGAATTTATAAAATTTATTTCCATATATGATTTCTATTTATTTTTATATTTTGAATAAAAACACATAAGATGAAATAATAAGTAACACAATTGTTTGTGTATTATTTAGAAATATAGGTTAAATAAGATAAGCAAAAATATTATCAGTCATTAATCAAGATTAGTTTAGTATTATTTCCAATCGGTGTAATGAAGTAAATGTGCATATTATTTAACGAATTATTTAAAAATAAATAATTATTTTTAAAAGAAAGCACAAATTATTATAAAAATTATATAACGTACAATTGTACAAAAATATAAAAAAAATTCTGAAACTTACTTAATGAGCACTAAAAATTATTTAAAGATGATTATATATCGATGTGATTAATATTACTACCGATATTGATGTCAAATAGGCAGTTATTAAAACTTTTTACTATCTGTTTGTTTGTTTCTACGTACACCCCTCAAAAGCTGCTGGCCAGATTTTTATGGAATTTATTACAGTGATAGCCTACTTTTTGCCTCAATAAATTAGCTTCATCTCATTAAAATTGGATCATAAGAAAAAAGATATGTCGATTTAAATTTTTTGAAGAATACAAAATTTCAGGCACAGTCATACTTAACATAAGCGGGTGAAACAGCTACTAATTATTTAAAAAGATACTTTTTGTCGAATAACAACATTGTATACGAAATCAATTCTAGAAATGCACATCAAATCAATATAATTTAGTCTCCTATCCTGCGTATTATTCTTGTTTATCAATCGTGCATTATGGTAATGGCTACTATGTAATCAACGAAGCTTAGAATTTATAAGACGTTGAGTATCTGTCACTTTTATCTAAGATTTCAATTATTTTTTACTTTCAAGTGATGTATTATTATATAAACTCAGTTCAACCATGATTAATATCATGAATTTAGAATTTAAAAATCTGGTAATATAAACGGTGTAAAAATTATATAAAAATGTATAAATATACATATTTAAATACTATATCTAGTAAATATCAAGCAATTGCATAAAAAAAGTTATCCCTTAATACAGATTAGAAGTACATAAAATATAAGAGCATGCACTGATTGTCGTAACGTTTCAAACAAATAATTGTTCAATTGTTAATTATACATGAAAAATATTAAATTTAAATAACATCAAGATTTAATTTATCGTAAAGTCTCCCCTATAGCAGGAGTCGCCTTCCCCCCGCAATAGCAGTTGTTAATGCATAAGGCAGATATCGGGAGGATAGTCCTAGCGGGGAATCGTCGTCATCGTCGTCGGCACCTCGTCACCTTAGCCGGCGGTATAATACGACGCGCGTTTCGTTTGGTCGGAACACAGATCGGCTGTCTAAAAGACACGGAGCAACGGCCAAGACAAACCTTAAATGCTTGCTAAGCAAACAGTCGAAATTAGCCGCGTTATTCGGTTCGCGTCACGCAAATGGATGCGACAGACGAAGATGGAGATATGGACTTTGGATGGATGCTTCGTTAGACAAGAGCCAGCCAGAAAAGGTCGTTTTACTTATCTTTCACTTTCTCTCTCTCTCTCTCTCTCTCTCTTTCTCTCTCTTGGGTGGGATACCTTTCATTCTCTCACCTCTCGAGATTCCATAACTTTCGATTCTCCACTCGAATTTTGTTATTTTTAGATTTTTTTTTATATTGTTCGTATTTTGAGATGGAATGTCTCGTAGAGTCGATACATTTTTTAATGTAAAACAATTTGTTTATAACTTTTTTTTTTTTTTTTTTTTTTCTTCAAATAAACAATCATGAAAATTTTATTTACGAATGAGTACATTGTTTGGTGAGAGCCTATATTTCGTATCGTCTTATGTTTTTTGTTTACAAGTTAAAAATTATTAATTTTTTATTTTTTACAATTCTTCATGCAAAAATATTCATTATAAACTTTATAGTTCATAGTATCTCTGTTTTAATATAAGTATATTTTAGATGAAAACTCATAAAATTATCATCATTAGTGAATATAAAAATAAAGAATTATACAAAACAATAAAAATTATTGAATCGACATATCTTTACTGGACGAAATTTTTGTCTTATCATAAAAAAAGGCTATCCATACGGATATTGAGATACATATTAAAACGTGTTTGCTAATACAATGTTTCATGCTTCGTAAATCACGCACTTGTGTACACCGTTAGCTGACGCATCGACGACACATTGTTTTTGATGCTTTATTGAAATAACTTTCTTGCGCCTTGTAGTTGAACTTGAAAAAGCGAAAAAATAACAGAATTGAAGAAGTTCAAGGTAACGATTCTTTTGCTCCTTCGTTTATAGTTTATTATTCTCGATACTCTCATAATAAGCTTTCCGAAACAATGTGATAAAGGTTGAATGTGATGAATGAAGAAAAAAATTATAAACCGTGATTGAAAAAAAAAAAAAAATCATAAAAATTTGCGTGAAATTAATGAAATTTTGGTAACTACTTCTAAATAATTAAAATATTTATTTTATAAACATATACATAATTTATAATATTGAATTATTATAGAAATGAAATATCGATACATCGTGAAGATAAGTATGAAAAAAAAAAAAAAATATTATTTTAAATGTTTAATATTACCAGATAAAAGTGTTTATTTATTTAGTTTAAAAATATTAATAATTATTTAAAAAAATTTATCTTATGATTTAAAAAATTTGTATTAGAAAAAAATTATCTCGTCATCGTAAATAATTACTATAAAGGTTGAATAATATTATAATTTTTTATTAACGGAATGAAATTCAGATTTGCGGTATGATAATAATATACCAATTGATATTATGTGAAATCATACAATAATAATTATAAATCAGTTATAAATAATTAAATATTTTATTCTATCTATAAATATTCATTCTTTTTATTGATTCTAATTGAAAATCAAAAGCTTTAAGTATAGGCGACATAAGGTACATTAACCGACTTCATAACGAAACTTTCACAGCTTTCTTAACGAGAGTAGCAGAATCGGTTATTGGATCGATTGTGCAATACAATAACACAACGCAATATATAACATCGAAATCCACGCATTTTGTGCAAGTCCGTCTATCGCGTATACGCACATAAGAGAGCATTCAAACGTCTGATCTTCATCGAGCGGTCGTTGCGAGAACGCGTATATATGTATATATATATATATATATATATATATATATATATATATATATATATATATACACTCGTAACCCTATCTACACGGGCCAACCGCAGGAATATCGTCCGGGATCGAGATAATCCCCCGGAGCTCCCCGCGCTCAACGAGCCATTGATATGCTGATGCGCGGTACTTGTCGCGTGAAATTGCCACCCGGAGCTGAGGGCATTGTGCGCCCCTCCCCCTACCCTGCGACTATATACATCGCGAGCCTTCGATTCCGTTAGCCCCTTTCACGCCTCGGATTCTCTATTCTATCCATCTTTCTCTCTCTCTCTCTCTCTCTCTCTGACTCTTTTTCGATTCTTTTTTTTTTTTTTTTTTTTTTTGTTCTCTTCGGTCGGTGCTCGCGCAATCCTATCGTCGTCATCCAGCTACGCGCGATTTTTCCGCGCGGCAATTTCATGGAGCTCGCGAGCCTTTTTTCCGACTTCGCAGCCTCGCTTTATGCGATCGCTCGATGCAAATCGCCGAGAGATCGGGAAATGTGTGCGCGTGTGGAGATTCGTAAAACGAGATAGCGTATGCGCGATTTTGCGCTGCTTTCGATCAAAAATATTATAATGGATTTGTTGAAAGAAAAGTTTTTTTTCAGTTGATTTTTTATAATGCTTTTTGCTTTTGGTAACTTATATATATATATATATATATATATATATATATATATATATATATATGTGCGTTGATGAATAATTTTTAAAATGGAAAATTGTAACGATAGTTTCAAATAAACAATTGAATTTGATTTTTGAATTTCTCTTTATTCGTTTATTTTTTCATATTTAATTGGAAAATTACAAAACGAAAGAAGTAGCAAATTAATATTTTAATATTATTTTACAATTCAAATGAATTAAAGGAAAAATCGTATAGTGTCAATTAAAAAAAGCTCATTCTACACGATTTATGTATCCAAAACTTCGAAAAATGCATTGACATAGATTATTAGAAGATTTATTTTCGGAATAAAATATAACGTTTAATATTTAAAATAAAAAAAAAAAAAAAATAAAAAAAAAAAAGCCATTGAAATATTTTTTATGCATACATCTCGTAAAATCTAGGTTATTACGTAACGTTATAAAAAATTTCAAATCCAACGAATAACCGAGCGAGCTACTACGAATTTGCTCGGCTCTCGAAAGTTATACGCAAAGCTGTGGTCTGTTTGTTATCTTTATATGCCGCGCGTATAACGGGGAAAAGAACGTCTCTCGTGCGCCGATGGTTAGAATTTAAAGCGCAAGAAGCGAGCGAAGTGAAAGAGAGGGAGAGAGGGAGATAGAGAAAATCCAGGCGCAAACTTTAGAATTACGAGTTTTAAGTGAGACATGACTCAGACCGCTAACTTACAAATATCATTCGACAATTGAGCTTGCGCACGTAGTCGTTCTGATTTTATTTTCAAACTCTTTCGGCAATCCTGTGTGTATATACGTGCGTGTTTTAAGAACGATTGCGCTTATAGTTTTGCAAAACGAGCGAACTGCCTTTTACGATAATATTTACGGACTTCTATGCATAAATTAACTCAGATATTATGATGTCTGCATAATTCAACGCGATTTTGCTTTAAACTTTGAACGAAAAAAAAATGTTAATCTAATTAAATTTTTCTTTTTTTTTTTTTTTTTTTTGTTTGTACTAATTTTTAACTTTTATAGAATGGAATTTTCTTTTTAATTTTGATTTAGTTATAATTAAAATACCAAATGAATTTTAATTATTATATTATAGATTGAACGGTAATTATTGTTCTACGATTTCATGTAATTTATACAATAGATGAAAATAAGTTTTCACTTGACTTACCTTAACAAGATTATTTACAGGGCATTCATTTTATTTACAAAATGCAGTGATTATTCAGCTATACAAATGTTTAAACATTTACGATTAAAAGTCTCAAAATTAAATGATCCAATAACGGGTGGATGATATATATATATATATATATATATATATATATATATATATATATTTTTTTTTTTTTTAATAAAATTTTCTTATACTTTTTTTTCACTTGCGTTATGTTGTATGTGGTAGTAATAAACAGTTTGGAATTTATCGTACATTGACTCGTGGGAGGAAAAAAACACCGAGGTTAATTGCGGACAATAGTGTTTCTTTAAGTTCAAACACTTAAATATTTTTTCTGATAACATTAAAATTGTTTTAAAATTTGTTGCTTTAATGAAAATCAATTACATTTATTTACAATCACAATATTTATTCGTTGGAAATTACCATAAAAAGATATAATTTAACGTCAAAACATTGATAAAACTTAACAAATTTCAATGAAATATTTTTAACGGGCTAGTTTTTTAATATTCGAGTCAAAATCATTATTAACTCGATTCGTCAAAATTTGTCGAGATAGTTTTTGTAAAATTTTACGGCCATCAAGCAGACGCAAGATTTGGTTATAGCATCTGGAATAAGGGTAACTTATATAGTCAGCCTATAGTAACGTTGCTTCTTCTTTTTATGCTTCCTACTGTCGCTCATGTCAAATGTGTCGCGAGGTACTAGTAAGTATAGTATTACCACCGAGAAATTTTTGAAGCTCAAGAAATATCTCGAGGATGTAAAAATATTACGCGTGACTTGTTGAGAATGGGTTTTTTTCTTAAGAAAAATGTTTTGATAAGAAAGTTGGATTAATAAATAAATTTTAATTTGTTATACATTGTATAAATAAAAGTTTTAATTTTGAAGTTTAAATATATATATATATATATATATAACGACATTCACATAAAAAATACCCACAAATTTATGTTTACGTTACTTAAGAGTAGAAAAAGTAGGAAACATTAATTTTTCATCCTCATCAAGTATATATTCCTCGTTTTTCCCGCGGCAGGAAATGATCCAACGTAACGATGTGCTGCGAAAAAGATAAACAAGGACGGCCGCAAGTTATCCTCGGCATTGAGCGGTTTATCGTTGTTGGCTGGAAAAAAGAAGCATCGACACGTGCTTCATTCCGTGTTTTTTATATGTGTATGCGTTTGTTGTTGTCTTGTGCGCGGCCCTAGGTCAAGGTAATATTGTAAAAATTTATATGTTGTATGGCACAACAAGATTTTATAAACAATATAGTTTGTGTAATCTTTGGGTTTAGTTGTTCGAAATAAAAATTTTAGAATTTTCATTTTGATGAAAAATTTTTCTAAATCAATTATAGTGTACTGTTTATAATAATTCTTAAGTACTGTAATTTGTCAATAAGAAAATTATATTTTTATAAGCAGTTTAAAAAGCCTTTCAAGTAAGTTTACATCATTATGATTTAACAGAAAAAAAATTATATATTTGAAAATAAAATATTCATTAAC
Organism: Chalcis sispes; assembly: GCA_949987625.1. Lineage (NCBI taxonomy): Eukaryota > Metazoa > Arthropoda > Insecta > Hymenoptera > Chalcididae > Chalcis > Chalcis sispes. The sequence continues at coordinate 52,137,331 of OX465097.1, read as the reverse complement.
AACAAATTCATAAGAATTTTCGATTTTAAAATAAATTAAAATGTGCTACTAAATTTTATTACAAATTACAAAAGGATGTTAAGTTAAAAGCTTTCGTAATATAAATATTGATTGTTTATTTAAAATTAATAAAAATCATTGAAAAAAAAGTTACAAGTATAAATACTAGATTTTTAAATCTTCAAATGTTCATATAAATATACTCAATGGTATGATCCTTACTCATGAGACTATTCAGGCTAGTAATTAATTTTAAATATTTTATTGTGGAGGTTTTATTTCTTTTTGTGCAAGTTTAATCTGTATGCAAATTTAAAATGATTAACAGTAATCGTCAATATTTACATTATAAAATCATTCATCATTTATCGTAACCAATTTAAATAAATAAAAAAAAAAAAAAAAAAAAAAAAAAAAAAAAAAAAAAAAAAATAAAAGTAATAAAAAGAACTGATAAATGCCTGGCCTTTGAATATCTAACAAAGAATCAAAAATGCATAAAACAAAAAAATAAAGAAAGAAAAGAGTCAGTTACATCAATTGTATTGTCGCATTTGATTCTGGCTAACAAAAGACAATTAAACTTGACTAAAACTTCAAAGCGAGCGCAGAGTACGTCGCCGTCTCGCGTAGAGAGAGAGAGAGAGAGAGAGAGAATATGCCGACGGTATGGTCGCAGCATAGCACTAATGCCGCGGGCCATTTCCTGAAACCCGGCAAATTGAAACTCGCGCTCTGACGACGTCCGGGAGAGAGCTCTTCCATCTTCTCTCTCTCTCTCTCTCTCTCACTTACTCTTGTTAACTGCATTTAAATGAAAATTAGACGCGCGCGTCTTCTCCACAGAAGACTAGAAAGAGAGGAGAGAGAGAGAGAGAGTGAGAGAGAGGCGACGTATAACCGCGTCGACGGCACAACCCCAATCATCGATCCTGCATTCCCGGGGCAGCCGTTACCTCGCTTCTTCTTCGAAAGCCTCTCGCATGAATATTTATACGCGGCCGAGTATAGCGGAAAGTTTAAACCTCGTTAACGTTGCACGGAAAGCTTTTTACGCCTTTTGAAAATGATGCGCTAGTCGTTTACGGAGAAAAATTTTTTTTATAACGTCGCTTATACTTTCGACAAGAAAAATTATCTCTTTATGTTTTTCTTTTTACGAATTAATTTGATTTTTGTAAACATTTTTGTTATAATTTTCAAACAAATAAGGTAATTATTCTCGGAAATTATTTGTTGCATGTAGTTTTTTTTATATTTTTCTGACATTTTTTTGGAAATTTATTAATTTTTATTACTATTGCTCTACATAAATTTTACTGTCACGTCAATATTATCCATTTGGTAAAATTGAAATTTAAAATACAAATTTTTCAGAAATCATGTTTAAATATTAAAATATAATAAATATATTCGAAATATGAAATTGTAATGTCTAGAATGTATCAATATTGAATCAAATTCATAATTATTCTCTCGATATTCTCTACAAAAATCAAATAACTTAAGTTATCAAATTTTTCTAATAAAAGGCAAAATCATTATTAAACGAAAAAGGAATAAACAAGAGTCCAAGTTTTTTGGTATACAGAAGACGAGCGTTTAATATTTCGAATTGATTGGCCAATCGAATGAAGAGTAGCGCGCGGCTGCCAAGAGGATGATTAGACGATTACTTTGTCCGAGATGGGTGAGCTATCCAAACAAAGACTCCCGTATATACCCTATAGAGAGAGAGAGAGAGAGACAGAGAACCGCGTGAGGAAGATAGAGAAAGAAGAGAAACACGAATAGGAAAAAGAGTGAGAAAAAGTGTTCGAGAGAGAGAGAGAGATATATATAAAGCATAAGAGGCAAGGAATTCCCGAAGCCTCCCTAAATATATATATATATATATATATACATACATATACGTATGAGTGCAAAGGAGCTTTCCCTCTCGCGTTCGCGCGAGAGCTGAGACGTGCTGGAACTTTAAGCAAGATGGAGGTGTCCTCGAGTGTTTTCGCAAGGCGGGAGTCGGACCCTTGGAAAAACAGACGCCAAATTGAATCCCCTCTTGCCCCCTTTTTCTGTTTCTCAAAGAGAAACTTTCTCTCTCTCTCTCTCTCTCTCTCTCTCTCTTTCTTTCTTTCTTTCTCTTTCTCATCTTATAGTGTATAAACGTAGTATCCTTCGTCTGCCTTCATCATCTCGGCTCTTCTTACTTCGACCTTTTTTCTGACGACTGTAAGGGTTGTTCAACTTTCTTTTTTTTCTGTCTCTCTTCCGTCGTCATATTTTTTATATGGGGAAATATTTCATCAAATTCTGCAAAATGCTAGACTCCCTTTCTTATATTTTATTGTATTGTTATCAGTGTACGAAGTAAAAAATGATTGATAAAATTTATGTTTTGATATTTGTTGTTGTAGAAAATAAAATTCAATTAATTTAATTTATTAATTTAATCTATTTGCGTTTTTATATCATAATTATAGTACACATTATTTATTAATTTTTCATCTTATAAATACAAAATTTACTGATAATCATTTTTTATATCAAATTAAATAAATTTAATATATAAATCATTACATAAAATTGTTAAAATATGATTATTAAAATTATTATTATTGAAATTATTACTAAATCCAATTGAAATGTGTTTAAAGTTAATTTAAATGTAATTTAAAGTTACAATATCAATGATGTTATCTACTTTTTCGATTTGAATTTTTTTTTCGCAAAAATAATCAAACCACAACAAAAAATATTTAAAAGATCAGTACTATTAAAAATATGTAAATAAAAATATGAAAGTATCAGTAATAATTTAATAGTCAACGAATATACAATATTTAATGCTATAATTATTTTCAAAATAACTAACTTAATTTTGATAAAAAAGTTTTTAATTTACCATAAATGTTTTCCCAATTTTATTATATTATATATTATATTTTATAAAAAACGTAATAGAATAAAAATCAGAATAATAACGAACGAAATCCGAACTCAGCCTTACAAGTCCAACTTCTTTCCATCTCCTTCAATTCACGTAACTTCGAGATTCCACGGATTTTCTCCACACCTTAACACCCGCGATACGCAGAGAGAAACTCTCTCGTTTCTTTCGCTTTTCAGCTTCCTCAATCGCACGTCACCGTCGTATAGCAAAGAGAGCAACCTCGTAGCGAGCGCAAAAAAAAGCCGTCATCTCCTTTATCGTGCTCCAAAACGCACATTAGCATTCGGCGTCTCATTCTCCCTCCCGTCCCTCTTCGTCGAAAACCGCGAAACCCGCTCCCTCGCATTATCTCCCTCTCTCTTTCTCACTCTTCCTCGCTGACGGGCGCCGAGGGTGTGTCTCGAATCCGGCATTCTCATCTTCACCTCGGCAACGAACCGAGCGAGTCTCGAGTCGCTTCGAGCTCCCGATTGGCTCCTCGAGCCGTGCCAGCGTCACGTCCCCCGTCCCGCCCTCCAATCGCGATCGCTGGACCCTTCTCCCACCAACGAGCGGTAGGTGGCGTCGTCCGAGGCGCTAGCCGAATTTTTCGGAAGGGGCGCGCTCGCGCGAGACCTTTCGTTAGAAGAGACTCGGCCTCTCGACGAGAGAGAACGCGCGCGTGCCTCGCTGCAGAGCCAGCTGCACCTATACCCTTCGTTCGATATCCGAGCAGCAGCCAGTCTGAGCCAGAAGTGCAACCGCACCGGGAGAGCAGTTACAGTCTGTCGGCGAAAGTGTGCATCATACGCATGTACACGCGCCGCTCTCGTCTTCATCTTCTTCTTCCCTTGAGTGTATTGTTATTGTTGTTATTGCAATTCTCTCTCTTTCTCTCTCGCACGGTGTGTTTTCGTTAACCGTGCGCGAGGGCGCATACGTTAAACAAACCGAGCGTTCATTAAGAGAGTGAGAGAGAGAGAGAGAAAGAGAGAGAGAGAGAGCGAAAAAAGAGAAAGAGAGAGAGTCGGAAAGTGCGCGCAGACATTGTTGTCTTTCATAATAAGACGAGCCTTGCGATTCTCGTACGCGAGACGAAGTGAGACATTTAATTCGGTTACCTCGTTTCGCCTTTCGGTGTATTATGCGTGTGTGAATGCTCGAGTTGTGTGACTAATTTGTGCCTGCCTGGTTAAGAGATAATACCATCGAGAGAGCATTCGCCGAACGCCCTTTCTTTTGTTAGATTGAAATTGTGAACGTACGTTAACGAAGGGGGAATGTTGAGCATTGAGATAAAGACATTAGATTTACCAAGTGCTAGGATAATTAGTGACGAGCGGTGTTATTAAAAAACAAATCGAAAGCCGCGTTTATTCGATCGATAATAAATACAACCTTGTTAGATTTGAACAAAATAGTCTCAAGATGCATACGCTATTCAGTGAGCAGAACGCCTACTACAGGCACGCCACCGCTGTACCCATGGGCATGGGTACACCCTCCTATCCAAGCGTAGGAGCTGCCCCTGGCTACTACGAGGCCCAGTATCGTTACGGTGGTTACGCAACTGCCGCCGGCTACCCCGTTACCGGTATAACCCAGCAACACATTCATCATCCTGGCAAGGATATGGTGAAACCTCCTTATTCTTACATAGCTCTCATAACCATGGCGATACAAAACGCACCCGACAAAAAGATAACGCTCAACGGCATTTATCAGTTCATTATGGAGAGATTTCCGTACTATAGAGAAAATAAGCAAGGCTGGCAAAATTCCATCAGGCACAATCTTAGCTTGAACGAGTGCTTCGTCAAAGTACCCAGGGACGACAAGAAACCCGGTAAGGGCAGCTACTGGTCCCTGGACCCGGACAGCTACAATATGTTCGACAACGGATCGTACTTGAGACGCAGGAGGCGCTTCAAGAAACAAGACGCACTGAAAGAAAAGGAAGAAGCCTTGAAACGACAGGGTCTCCTACAAACGAAACAGCGCGTGGACGATAACAAAAGCTCCCTCAACATCGTGTTGCAATCGAACGCCGCCGACACAACGAACTCGAGCACCAAGAAGCATCTCGACCAAAGCAGCCTCTGCAAGCCCAAGAGAGAGCCCATGAACGATCCGAACTCCGCGACGCACTGCATGGTCAGCAGCAAGTATCACAACCATCACAGTCCGATTCAAGATAGCAAAAGCGCGAGCAACAACAATTCCCAGAGCGTCATACAAAGCTCCTTGGTGCCCAATCACCAAAACGCGAATCCTCACCATCAGCCGCATCATCAGAACCCCGCGATTCAAGACGTCACGATGGCCGGACTCGACCCCGCGAGTTTCAGCGTCGACGCTCTCATGACCAACAATCGCGAAAGCAACGGCCAAATAATGAGCGCTCAGCTCGCTCGGGATCATCCTCATCAGCAGCAGCAGCAACAGCAGCAGCAGCAGCCCCAGCCCCAACCGCATCATCAGCAGCACGCGATCGTTCAGCACAACATTATGACGTCGCGGCCGGAATCGGCGATAAGTAGCGTCGTATCCGCCGTCGGAAACACGAGAGATCTGTCGGCCGTCGTGGCAGCGGCAGCCGCGGCGACGACGACCGCGACCTCAACGACCGCGGCCGTCGCGGCGATGATGGCATCCACCGGCTACGGTCACGTCACGACCAGCAGCATCGCCCGGGCCAATCCATCGCCTACCTCGAACATGTATCCGGCCTACTGTCCGTCGGGATATATAATGGACCACACCGAGTACAACTCCGCGACGAGGAGCCACAATAACGTCGGCCACGCGCAATGGTACCAGGAGGCCGCGAGTCCCGACACCGCGGCAATGTATCAGGAGACTCAGTCACCCAGCTGCCAGTTGTACAGGTAAACGTTCTTTTCAATTGAGATAATGCTTGTTGAAACAAGTTAATGTAGAAAAAAAAAAAAAAAAAAAAAAAAAAAAAAAAAATCAATGGAAATATGAGAATGTTGATAAGAATAGTTGTTTTAATTTTTTTATTTTAATAAATAAATTCATACATTTTTCATTATGATACTGTTTGATATTAAAGAGTATCTTAAAATTTTGCTAATGAAATATATTAAAAATTAAAAAATAAAATTTTGAATATAATCTAGTCAAATGAACTGTATAAATCGATAGGATTGATAAAGAAAAAGCAACATTATTAGCGAAAGAAATTTTCTTCGTGATGTAAATGTTAAATATTTATTTAGTAGAATTTTAATCGAATAAAATGTGATGAAGAATACAATTTTAACGAGAAACGCAAAAGCGTCGGTCGCGCATGGAATTTCAATAACAATCGGAATTTTTCGACATTGGCATATTAAATTGCGTATAAATGCTTATGCATTACGCGTTATCGATTGGAAAATACATATCATTATTTTTAAACCATTCTTTATACGTTCGAATGGAGCAATTCTCAATTTTGCGAATTTCAAACAATAATTTGCAATCGTTTGTATGCGACATCGTTTGTCGAATTTGTCGGTATTTTATAACATCTCTATAAAATAAATTAATTATTGAATCAATTTAAAAATTGATACATTTAAATGTCGATAAAAAATTATCGACCTCATTATTTAATTATTGATTTTAATATAATAAAGAAGTAATTATAAATAACGATAAATTATTTCAAATAAAACTTCTTCTTCGATAACTCCAATAAATAAATAATTTAATTAATTCAAGTAATACAACTGAAAATTTTTATTTAATTTACGTAAAATGCAAACGTTTAATGCGAAAAATTAATTTATCAATACACTTCATAAATTATTCATAACTTTGGAGTTAAAATAAAAAAAAAAAAAAAAAAAAAATACCATTAAAATTTGTACAACCAGTATTTTTATAAAAATTATTATCTTACAATTGATTAAATAGTTATTTGCTTTTTTTTAATAAAATTCATAACTACCCAACGATTAAAAAAAAAAAAAATTTTTCATCACAACATTTGAGTTTAATCGCATTCTCGAGCTTATCAGCACATGTTCTCATTCAATCGTCATAAAGATTTTTTAAAATCATCACATCATTCTTCACCAACAAAAAAAAAAAAAAAAAACTCGGCGTTACGCAAAATTACGCACGTTGCAATCGTATCCAATGAGCGACCGCGTCAAAAATATTACCGCTTTGTCGCTATAAAGGAAAGCCGCCGCTGCCGCCGCCGCCGCCGTCGCACACGCATGTGGTCCCTATATATTTTTCTCACGCGAACGTAAACGTCTTCACCCTGGTATAAGTACTCGAGGGAATGTTTTTCGCGCTGTTTGATGAAATATTTGACGGGACGATCATTTTATATATTTTTTGTTTTTTTTTTTTTTTTTTTTTTTTTCATCTTTTTCGGTCGCGTCGGTAAATTTTTACCGTGAAGTGATAGCGATGACGAACGAAGCTCGTAGGTCGATTATGTATGTGTGTAGCGATTGACGCTGTATTTAGCAAGGTTTGACGACCTTTTAATTACAAAGTCGCAAACTTAGTGCACTTGCTAAAGATAACAGTAAACAAATAATAATCCGACCAAGGTTTTTTTTGGAAAATTTGTTAGATTTTGAAAATAATATTTTTCAGTTTTTTTTTTCTTCTTTTTAAAAATATTTATAAATATGTTTGTGAAATTATTTTTAAATGTTTGTAACGAATAGTTATTTCTTTCTTTTAAAACTTTAAAGCCATAAAAAAAAATATTTTATATTTAAATTTTAATTACATTATGAATAACGTATTTAATTTGTGAGGAAATTGCATTACACGTTGGTGCGGTTGTTTATTTAATTAAAACATTTCATTTATTCAAATCAATAAATCATATATATTATTTTATGGATATAAACAATTTGCTTGTAATCGCTCTACGCTCGCAGTCGCCTTTGTATAATTTTATATGTAATAGATGAAATAATACTAATATAGAATTGATTAAAATTTATTTGTTTTGGATAATATTTAATTTTTTAAATAAATAATTTACATGTAAAATTCGTTTCAAGTATAAAATAAAATAATAATTATAATTGAAAGTAAGTTTATTTAATTACATACTTGAAAATGCGAAGTAAACATAATATTTTTGTCATCTATTTTTGTCTTCTTAATATCTGCAAATATTTGAAAAAGTTATTATTTTAATTTTTAATCAAAAATACTTGACTATCTTTTAATAATTATTTACGTTCTCATATCTTATTAAAATAAATATTCATAATCATTAATTTTTACAATTAATTTACCAAGAAGAACATTAAAAGAAAAAAAAAGAATAAAAAAATGACGCAAAAATGTTTGTTTCGCAATTGGCAGGTCGAGTCCACCGACGCCATTGTCATCGGGCGCGGCGCCGTCGCCTCCTCTCTATCACCGCTACTACCAGGACTGCAACGCGGTAAACACCAGCGGCAATTTACCGATAACGCTGCACAAGTACTGAGAATACCGAAACTCAAGGCCCCACAATCCGCGGGACCTTGAACAGCGACAAGCCACCAGCCAGTCGAGCGCCGACGGTAACGCCGCTAACGCTGGCAACCCCTACGATCCTAATCTCGTCTACGTTAAGCAAGAGTGGATACCCACCAACGATGACTTCTCAAAGGAATGGAATTGAGGCTCGAGACTCGAGGAACGCGATTCTGATTGAGGTTTTGACTAGGGGACGTTTATTACCTATAGATTGCACCGTTGACATATCGTTCGCGCGCGTACGAATCTTCTTTGATGTCTAGCGAGAATGTTAAAAGAATTTTCTCAATCGTTTAATTTTTTAAACGCTTTTTTTTTAAATCGCAGTCACCATACGGAAATAAACGATCTATGTACGAGGCTAGCTTGTTCGATTTGTCGAACGATAACTAGCGCGGACAAGATTTTTCTTCTTCTTTTTCTTTTTTTTTTTTTTTTTTTCTTTTTCATCGATGCTTTACACTACGAGAAACGACGAAATGCTCGATCTACTCGACCTCTTAGTGTGAGTTGAGGTAATAAACTTTTAACTCTTTATGAAGTTTGAAAATTTACCGATGCAAAAAGTTTTAATTCAAGAATTCGTTATACAACGGAGCGACGTATTAGTTCAGAATTTTTACCGAAATTAACCGAACCCGAAATATCGTTATTCCTCATAAATTTCTTACACTTCGATATGAAAATAGTAGCATAATGTAACAAAGTTAATAATATAAAACGTAAATTTCTAAATATTTAATAATAGATTAACGAGTTTCTGTAAATATTGAAAATTTAATGTTGTTAATCTTCAGTTTATTGTAGTTTTTAAGGGAAATATTAAAATTAAACGACGTTTATTGCACCTTACGCTACGCATTCATTTACAAGATAACTATTGATAAATTTTTTTTAAATTTATTAAAATTTGTTTGGAAAAGTTGAAAAAATGACAAAACTTCAAAAAATTCCGCGCAGTCAACAGACAGACTTTAAAAAAAATAAATAAATAAATAAATAAACAATAAAGACGTTTCTCGTTTAATAAATTCAATGCTAATAATTTAGTTTGTAAAAATACCCTTTTATATTTTCGATCACACGAAGAACGAGAAAAATCGAAAAGAGAGAGAGAAAGAGTGTGAGGAAGAATAAAAGCGGGAAAAAACAAAATGTAATGTGAAAAAATCTTAATGGTGTCCCTGACCTGAACAAATTTTTATCGTTTCAATTTCTGTGTGATTAACCAATTTTTCCGGGGCACGTGCCATCTGTGCAAACGATCGGCAAAAGCGCGAGGCGCAAACAGCAACGTTTCTTATATTTATTGATTTTCTGCCGGTACGAGTAATTTCGAGGACGAATTAAAGTCACAATCGTGTCCTTTGCTTTGGTTTCTCTCTCTCTCTCTCTCTTTTTTTTTCTTTTTTTTTTTTTCGTTTGACCGATGCAATCTTTTTCTTTCTCCACCTTTTAAAAGCCGCGTTCTTCGAAGAAATTTTGTTTTCCAGGTGAAATCTTTGATTTTGTGATAATAAAGCAAGAAACGCGATGAATAATGAGGTTATTACACTTTTCCTGCACTCGTTTCGTTGAGCGAATTCCAATCGAATGCGATTGATTAATCGTTTGAATATGGTAAAAAAAAAATAAATAAATAAATAACGATGTAATTTTACGCTCGATGAAACAATTGTCAAACAAACAAAACGACTGCAGTTTTAATAAAAAGACTTATTATTTACGCGAAAGTCGTTTCAAAAATTTTATATGATCTCTATTTATTCGCTAATAAATTATTATTACGGATAACGAAGTTTCCATTAATCGACGATTAAAATCCGGCAAAGATTAATTGTACTTTAAACGATTTTCGCTCAAGATGTTGTATAAAAAAATATATAGATATATAAATATATAAATATATATATATATATATATATATATATATATATATATATATATATCCTCGGTGAATCGTTATCTTCCGCTCGGGAGGAAACGAACTTTGTATTATAGGACTGTAATAAATGAGAATCAAAAGTCGTATGTGTATAACTCGAACCACGTGCATTTATATAAAAAATAAAAAAAGAGCTGAGATATATTTATTGATATGTAGTTGATAAAAACGAACGACATGATAAATTACTAGTGTGAATAGATAAGGAAAATCAGGTTAGGAATATATAAATAAATATAAATATACATTATATACAGTACGCATTGGCGTCGAATAAATAAATGCGGTTCTCGAACGCATTTTAGTACGTTGTGCACTGTGTCGAAGCTTGAAAAGGTGAATATCTTTGACTCGACGATGGGGTGATTGCTTTGAAGAGCAAGTTTTGGGGGAAGGGGAGGGGGAGGCGATCAACCGAATGACGAATGATACGGGAGAATTTTTTCTGGGATTAAGCGACGAGTATTCGACGAGTTGCGCGCATTGTCGAAGAAATTTATAAGTGTCATCAAATTCATGACTTATATAGTTTTAAGCCTTTTGATTTTGTAAAATACTTTTCATTTTCATGCCGTTGCGAGAAAGTATTGTAAAAAATAAAAAACGATGAAAATTTGGTATTTAAAATTTGTTTAGCTTATTTTTAATCTTATTACTCATTATGTTTAAAATTCATTGATAAAATAATAAGTATATTATTTTATTACAAAGAAAATATTTGATTCGATTCAAAGCTGTTCAAAGTTTAACGAGTGATTAATATACAATGATGTGAATAACGAAACGCTAAATGTTAATGTGTCATATTTAAAAAATGTGTCGGTTTTTCAATTTGCCGTATTCACTGCATTGACTTGTAAAATGAGGGGAGCTGTCATCTCCTTTTTACAAGACGATCGCTCTGGCGCGTGAATCAAAAGTTAATGTCATCCTCGTACGGTCAAAGATAAACGATTTTTCAGCTCGAAAGTAGTTAGATCTCTGTGTGTATTATAAATAAAAAAAAAATAAAAAAATAAAAAAAAAAAAACAAGCAAAATTGCAAATAGCTATAAAGAAAAATTGTATAGCGAATGTAGCGCGATGAATATGGAAAAATATTATTATTATGAATATTATTATTAATAGGACAAAAAATAGGTGATTATATATATATATATATATATATATATATATATATATATATATATATATATATATATAATTGACACTTGAGAATAGCAATTTCTTGAGATGCGAGCGTTATTATTGTAATATCATCAACGTAACAAACATATATTAGGAGATGAAAATGTTCAAAAATAAATATATTACCGATCGAAGTTTATTAATTTATATTTTCTTTAACCAAGCTCACGTTATATTCCTTACAACTCTTTGCTTTTGATATTGTTTATTCATTTGATTTAACTTTTTAAACTAAATACTATTTACAACAATATTTTTTGCTAAGATCAACGAAATTAATACATCTAACCATCGACTTATTAATTTATTTTCAATTTATATGTTTTAGTAAACTCAAATTTATAAATAAATTAAATTGAGCCAATTATTTTTTTATTGTTAATCATTACATATACAAAAATTTTTAAGTATATTATAGTAAGAATTTTTCTTAGTCTATAAAAAATACTAATTTTTTATTTAATAAAAAGTTTAAATCATAAATGAATTATCTTCATACGATTAAAGAGGAAGCTATCATCGTTTTAGTAAAAAAAAAAAGAGAGAGAAACAAGCGTGAAAACGGAAAGAAAAACCCCTTTGAAACTTGTCGACTTACGCACAATAAGTGTAACGATATCGAATTGACAAACTCTTGAAGCGAGCATAACAGAGAAAGAGATAAAACTAGAGCCAGTGCTGTAGCGTAGACGGCGAATATAATAAGGGGCTACTCTAGGGGCCATAATGCCGCCGAACAATGCAACAATCGGCCGCACGGACAAGTCCTCTCTCTCTCTATCTCTCTCTCTCTCTCTCTCTCTCTCTCTCTCTCTCTCTTCCTTTCACCGCCACGATAAAAAGAAAGCCTCTCTCTCTTTCTCCCTTCTCTTTCTTTCTGCTTTATCCGAAGCACGTGTTTTGGCAGATGCACCGCAGTTAAATCCAAATCTCGTCTCGTACGCGCGCACGCACACACACACACGCGCGCGAAAATACACGCATACAACGTGTATATAACGAGAGCTGCAATATTACTCGTGCAGCGATCATCTCCCCCCCCCCCCCACCCCTCCTGCTTCTTCTCTGTCTCTTCAAGTTTCAAACGAATTGGGGACTTTTCCCAATTTTAAAGCCACGCGCAAGACTATGTACAGAAAGGACACCGTGGCGCACTTATTCTTCTCATTAACGCTCTTACATCCCATCGAATGCGTTAGAAGTGTTGCCGCTTTTATTAGCTTAAGAATGCGTTTTCTGAATATCATTCCTGATGGTTTTTACGTTTAAGCGCAAGTTTTTGTCTTATCCTGTTACAAAGGTGTGATATATTTTGAATATATAAATATATAGAAGATTTTTATAAATTCTTTTTATTATGAATATCGTTTTAATGAATATTGTAAAATATTTATAAAAATTTTAATTATGATTTGTATTAATAACTGATTATAAATTAGCAAAATAAATAATTAATTTACTAAATGCCGAATGGAATAAGTCACTTGGACATATATATTTAATCAATGTTAAATTTCCTTTGAAACATTTGGAATGAGCAGTAAAGTCTCAATTACTCGGAACGCACGCAAGCGCGATTAAAAAAAACTCTTCCAACATCCAAATAACTCGGAATTTCAAACCATCGCTTACTATTTATTTAAACATACAAAAAAAAGAAGAAGAAGAATAAAAAAGAGGAGAAGGAAAGAAAGAAAAGAAATTATCCACAAATAATTCGAAATTGAAATTTCGAAAAAGGGAAAGACAAGGAAAAAAAATACCTTTCACCGGGGCAAGCGTTCCCGGAAAATTCGAGGGCGCTGTACCTATATACACCGAGTATCTCCAAAAATAAATTTTCACCAGCTTCCGCTCCCGATTTACGACGCGGGTCGCCGCGCGCATAGTTTACAGACGCGTTAGGTGTTGGTGTGTAAGGGAGAAAAAGAGAGGAAGAAGAAAAGAGAGCGAGAGAGTGAGAGAGTGAGAGAGAGAGAGAGAGAGAAATAGATGTTAAAGAGCTAAAATCATATGTGTATGTGTGTATCTGTACGTAAAGTAACAACTTAGCCGATCGAAAACAAAATGTTCGTGGATTGTTATACAGAACTAGCGGTTAACCGTTTCTGCCGCAGCGCGAGAATCCGCAGAAGTAGAGTAAAGTATAGCGGGTGTTATCTAGATGTATACGTATCTTAAACTCGGGATTGTTTGATAATAAATTTCGATTCGCGGGCAGACCTAACACACCTCAACGTGTTTGTGGAAAATCGACGCCTCCGTGTATTATATGACGTCGAATGATTGCATTTTCGCAATTTCCAGATAAACCGTTTGTAACATAAACATTATCGCGTGGGGTTTCTGTGTATATGCGCGCTGGAATTAAACATCGGTATACACATATATTTCAACGTAATTTTTTTTTTTTTTTTTTTCGTTCCTTATGTCCTTTTTTGTTATTAAAATGTTTATTCGCAGTCGAATAGATAATCGTCATTCGAATGAATTATAAAAAATATCTACATCCTAAATGGTAAAAATTATTACTCAAAAATATTGAATTAATTATTGTTATTAAATTTTGTGAAAATTTTGAAGAAAAAAAAGAATCAACTCATTAATTAATTTTCAAGCTACAATCAAAATTTTAACATATGCACCTCTACATGTATATCTGTATACACATTATATAGTATCTGTGTATTTTAGGCTTTCGTTGGATGTTACCATTGGGGTGCAAAAGTCGCGCGTCCCCTTAACTTTAGCGCCGCCTTTGTGTTCTCTTTTCTCGCAAACACTTTGTGTTATCCTTTCTAATGCGTCGTGCAAATAAGTAAAAATTGAGTATATTGGCATTTATATAAACTCTTAAGAGTAATGTGTGCATAAAGTATTGCTCTTGATTCTCTCCTTCGAATTATTTTATCCAATTGTTATATATTGTATGGTGATTATTTTTATATTATACAAGTACAAATTATATTATTATAAATAATAGAAGTAATTTATGCAATAATTTATTGAGTATATAAAATTGTAAATAAATAAAAATATCTACAGCACAAATAATTTGGTAATAAAATATACATTTTTTAAAATCAATGAAATTACAATTATTTTTTACTTAGTTCATTAATAAATCGAAAATGCGTCAAATTGTATTTTTTCATTTGTAAATCGAGTCCGTTCAGTTTGTACGCATAGGGTTCGAAATATATACGGAAGGGCTTATATATATATATATATATATATATATATATGGACCATGATCGAGCAAAGCTATTTCACAGTCCCACAATTCGCCAGGGGGTTTCTCTGGGAAACCGACACTCGTCGTCTTTGGATGCATGTCTATATGTGTATATATTGTGAGAATATCGAACAAGTATAATTATGTTCGATTCCAATATTAAGTTAAAAGTGAGCGAGGTGCAGCAATCGTAAAGGTTTTTTGTATTAAATTTTTTTTAAATGTTCTGATAAGTTTGTTAGTTATGTGGATTAAAACGTTAATGATATGAATTATTTACGAATTTTTTAAAATTTCAATTATTGTATAAAAAAAGGAACGAACAACTTAACAAAATATCTTATTTCTCAAGTTGGCATGAAATATTATCAGGTAATTACTCTTATTTTCTTTAGGCTTTATTAAAAATCTACTCGTAATAAAAAAATATAAATAAATTTGAAAAAAGAAATGAAATTATTAGTGATAAAGTAAAAGAATTAAGCATTAGTACGTAAATTAAATTTTTTTGATCTTATAGTATCGCTGGTGACTTATGAATAATCGTCTACATATATTTATAGAATTTGTACACATCAAAAAAAAAAAAAAAAAAAAGAAAAAAAAAAAAAGAAAAAAAAAAAAAGAAAAAAAAAACAGCCACACATAAATAAATTGTTTTAAACGATATATTTTTCCGCGTTCCCTTACAAAAACAATAAAAATTTTTTTCCAATCGCGCCGGCGCTTAATGTCTCAATAATTCGCGATGTAAAAACAATGATAGTTAAACATTGCAAAACGATTATCACAAGCCGCAGGAATCGGCCGAACCGAGTGACGCTCGCGCACCCGACGGCTTAATCCAAAATAAAGCAAACAAAGGGCAGAGCCGCGGAGAGAGTTTCCCCTCGATTGTCTGCATCCCGCATACGAGCGACATTATGACATTAAACGCTAAATTGCCCGGGCGCGCAAACCCAACGGTATATAACGCACCGAACACGACGCGTCACAATTTTCGAATTTAATTGACCCGCGAGTATAACCGTCGGCCAATATGTGTATGTACACTCGTGCGCGCGAGAAAACTCCTACGGCCATTTTGGCGCTTCGTCCTCGATGCTTCGCTATTGTCGTGCATCTCTCTCTCTCTCTCTCTCTCTCTCGCACGGTACATACACGGTATATTTCTAACCCAGCGGGCGCGAATTTCCACGATATGCATGCGCTTCCGAGCTCGTTGCTGAGGGCTAGTAAAATTATTCCGGATGGGATACGTTTTCTTGTTTTTTATTTTTTTCGTTTTCCACGCGTCCACTCTACTATAGGTTCGTTGCTATTCGAAGCGATGGTCTCGTTTACTTTTTTTTTTTTTTTATCTCGTTGTGTGTTTTTGTTACCCCAAACTTTATGTTTTTTATAAAAAATACTTCCACGGTTGATTGAATTTTTTTACGGCAACCTACATTTTTTGTCTCTCTTTTTTTTTTGATTGAAGTAAAAATCGAATAATGTTTGTTGAAACTTAATCGGTATGGTGAATTTTTATAAGAGAAATGGTTCGCATGGTTAGAAATACGTTTGATTTTGATTTGAATTGAACTGAATTTACACTCAACCAAGTGTTTCTCAATGTATTTGAATTTTACATCAGGATATATATGTAAGTGTATTATTAAAGTTTTCATAATGTATCTTTAAACACATGTCGTGATCTACAACGGATATTGGGAAACTTTTGAATGCAGTACAAATAAAGGTTCGACTGATTAAAAATATACATTTTGTACTTCCTTAAAATAAAAAAACATTATATTATATTTAATTATTTATATTAATAATTGTTTATTGATTATCTGCAATAATCTTTAATGTATAAGTTAAAATATTTTGTAATATTTCATTTTATAGATAATATAATATTTAATAAATCAAAGATATATATATATATGTATATAGATCAAATATATATATATATATATATATATACCCGTTGATATTTAAACAACCATATAAATTTTACGAACATTTGCTTTTCTCCGACAGTTTTATTTATCGATGCTGCATATAAAATATTATTCTCATATTAATACTAAAATATAATAATATTTAGAAAAATCTATTATACGTAAGTTGAGATAAAATATTGTTTCATTTCGAGAAATTTTCTCCCAAAACTAGAAACTACTCTACTTTAAATTTCAACAAATATTTTACAATACAGTAAAATTTTTCTAAATAAATATAATCGAATTCGTTTAAATTTAAAGTATCTATTTAAAATATAAAAACTCCAACAAAATTTAACATAAAAATACCGTTGATCCTACAGTTATAGAATATGGAATTAAATTTTTTGACTTTTAAACCCTCGCGACAATCCGTAGTCATCAATCATTCTCAAAAATGTAAGAAATTCTTTGAATAAAAAAACAATATACGTAACAAAAAAAAAAAAAAAAAAAAAAAAAAAAAAAAAAATGGCCATAACTTCCCCGTACGTTTGTTTATGGAACAAGTAAATGTAAAAAAAAAAATTACGTCAAGTCCCGAGTATGTATAAGCACGCACTGAGAAATTCGTACAATCAACGGGACGCACATATCTCTACGGGCCACCCGCAACGCGCGCATGCAACTCACGGATGAAAAAAAAAGTGAGAAAGAGGTCGAGGAATAAAAAAGAGAAGAGCGCACAGAGCTAAACTATATATATAAGGTTCGAAACCATTAGCTGCGACCGCGGCTTGTTTACAAAATTACAGATGATAATGTAAGCATTTTTTCACGCACTCTCGCGGTCCCGCATATGTTCCTGTACAAGCATATATATGTATACCACGGCTCGGTTAATTTTAGGGCGCGTTCAACCCTGTCCGCGAGCCGACGGCTATGTGTATAGTATACATATACGCGACTGGTGCGTATAGATATACGACGGATATACGATGCTCGCTCTTGTTAAACGACGAGCCTGCGTTACGAGAGAACGATTGCGTGTATTATTTTCACTTCCTGGAAATTTTTTTCGTTTTTTGAAAAAGTTACTTTTTTGTTGCGGCAGTAATGCTTTCCTTTTTTTTTTTTAACGAATAATTGCGTGTAAAGATTAGTTACAATTGGTGTAATTATAGTTTGATTAAAAGATTAATAAAATTATGGCAGTAATCAATTTTTCATAAAATAAATTAATCAACGATCTTTTAAGTAAAACAAAAATTAAGAACGACATATCCCTTTTTAAGTTTAATTAAATCATCTAATATTATTTTCATCTAAATCCATTTTCGAGTCTTTGAAAAAATCGCGCGAAATCCAGCGAACGAATAAAGAAAATAAATAAAAAAAAAAAAAAAAAAAAAAAAAATAAATAAATAAAAAAGGTTCCTCAACATTGCTCTCACGCAAAAATGAATACAAAGAAGATAGTCGAAGTATACAGAGAGCGATTGCATACACCGCGGGAGGCGAAAAACCTGCGCGCATCGAAAAAGAAACCTCAGCGCCTGTGTATAATGTGCGTGTAACGCGCTCGATTTAACGTCAAAGTATATAAGGAGCCGTGGATTGCGTACGAAAGAAAGTCCGATTTTACTCTCTTTCCCGCGTATGTGTATACGTCGAGCTTTGCGCGGCCCTCCGTTATTATGATACTTTGATACGCTTCGGTTCTTCGCTCTCCCATGGTATGGCGTCGGATTGATCTTTTTTTCAAGGAAATTTTATGCGGTTCTGCACAACGGGTGATGCGTTAAATTTAGGCTTCTTTATACACTGATTTCTGATTTTTTTTTTTTTATAATGGAGATGTTATTGCTTGGTAATTCGATGTGCATTTTTCGAATTTTTTTTAAGAATACTTTTAAACTTCTTTAGATTTCGTTTTAAACTTTTTAATTCGTTAGATTTCGCGATTATTCAATTTGTAAAAAGTTATAGATAATTATTGAAATATAAAGAAAATATATAAGTATTAAAAAATAGTTTAATTATTGCGATGTGCAATGCACAGTAAATTTTTTTAAGTTAATTTTCATAATTCATTCTCACGTTCAATGTTGATCAATAGTTACATATTTGTCTATTTTTTTTTTTTTTTTTTTTTTTTTATCACAATTGCAATTTATTAACTTTGTAAAAAATACCCCTTCTCTTAAAATACACCTTGCGATACCGAGCACATACATAAATTTTCACGAATTTCTCACGTATAAAATCCACCTTAATCAAACGTACGCTTGTTCGAGCTCCAAAAAAGAATCTTGCATCCACGTCCGACCAAATAATATACCCTACGATTCACCCACCATCGAATGAAAAAAAAAAAAAAAAAAAAAAAAAATTCACACACGCATACACGCGAGAACGATTCCAAATGAAAAAAAAGAAGCAAACCCAATACTCACACACGCATGCGATGTACGCGTACAAGCGTACGTATAAGGTATTAACGTTCGCAGACGAGCGGTCATGTGAAGCGTGTTCTCTCCCTATAACGCGCAGTGTCGCCCGGGCCATTATGTTCCAATAAAACGATGCTCGCCTGGCAGCCTTCACATATACATATGTACGCTGTATATATGTATAAGCGAGTCGCGCGCAGTTTAGAAAAGGCCTCGGGGCGCCGAGCCGTATTAGCGCCGGCGGGATGCGAAAGTACAATGCCTGGTATTGTTTTCCTCAGCGGTTTGGCTTATACATAGTGTACGATGCCGGAATACGAAGCGAAATCGAGCGCGTGTGTTGAGGCAAAGGGATCGATGTGAGAGGAACTGGAAAATTTTTTAGAATGAACGAACGATTTGAAGATGATGAAAACTATCGGACGCGCATTCCGACAGAGTTTAGAGCCTGTAATTGTTTTATTTTGTTTTTTTTTTTTTGTTTTTTTTTTTTTTTTAATTCCATTATAAGATGAATGGCTTTCTTCAAAATTTATCATGTTTTTTAAATAAAGATAATTATAAGTGTTAATTATTTTATTTATAAATCAAAACATTCGGCGATATACAATGGAATAGTAATCTGTACAACTGTACTGTAGTATTAAAAATCTGTTATTAATTTACTCGTACGATAAATTGGATTCTATTATCACATATATGTGATTTGAATAACAAAAAAATCTCACCTATAAAATGTTAAGCTTTGGAAAAATTAATTATTCCACAAAGAAAACGAACAAAAAAAAAAAAAAAAAAATTATCAAAACTACAAAATTTTTAATCCTCGCTTGTTATAAATTTTTTATTAAACATTCATATCGCTCAATTTAACGAATTTGACAAACGAGACGCAAGAGAAATCGCGTTCGAGCACATAAGAGAGAAAGATAGATGGAGATACTGGATTTTCTCTGAAAACAGAACATTGACACTGGAGCCCATACGCAGCGCAGCAAGTTACCGGTACGTATATGTGTGAGCGCGACAACGCAAGACTCGTTGGTAGAGCGTACGTTAGCATTAAGCTCATAAAGACGAGCAAGTGAGAGAGAGAGAGAGAGAAATAGCGAGGATCCGCGGGCAACGCGACGCTGATTTAATATTTTTCTTGTTATGAGTGTAAGCGCGCCGCGGTTTGTTCTGAAAACAGCCTTCCTCTCTTCACTTCGCTCCTTCTCTTATACTCTATATACCAACTCTGTACCCATACATGTATAAGTATGAATGTACGTATATGTATGTATGTGAATCGAACGACCACCTGTGCCGATTTCAAGCCTTCAACGGAGACGAGGAATAAGATTTGCCCGACGGTGCGCGTTACCGGGGTTGATGCGATTTTGCCGCGCGATAAGACGCCGTATCGACGAATGACTTAATGCATTGCTCATGTGTCGGTAATGTATTCGCACGTCTTTGCGCTAGCGAACACGTTGCCATCGATTTTACGCGAATCGAATGAAGGTTGAGAAAAAGTCTATTTTATGCGGATAAGCTTATAAAATTGTTCTTTAACTTTATATTCATTTAAGTTCTTAAAATCAATTTTTAAAAATAAAATTTAATTTTGAATAATTTTAAAATTGTATTCTACAACAGAACATCTCGAATTAATTTAATTTGCTGCTTAAAGAGCACCAAAGATTCAACATAAATTTAATTTTATACCTCAACGCGACATTTTCACGTTCAACTGAAGCAGCCACATATTCCTACACGTAGTAAATAAATCCGAGCGCTAAACGAGTTCAAATTTCAAACACGAGGGCAGCTAAGACTACGACGAGCTTCTAAAACGTTAGCGATCGCGTTAAAGATTCGCGTGACGTTTCACGCGCGATTATTTCGAGTTGCTCGCAGTCAAGGCGTTCGCGTCGTGCACGGGTACGAGTCGTCGCGCTAACGACTCGACGATTGACGAAATATTCTCATTTCGGAGATTGCAGGGACGCAGCGTTAGAGCGCAAGAGCGACGAATTCCTCGCTTATTTTCCGCGGATCGCTCGGAATTTCGAGTCGCGCTGTTGTCTTTTCGGCTTGTGCGTTTGCTCGCTGGGGATTCTCGATGAAGAAAGTTTTACGCGAAGGCTGGATAAATTTTGATTACGTTTGAATTGATGGGAATTAAATCGACAAGTGGAAGTAAAAGAAATTTTATGATAAATGATTCAGTTTTAATTAAATGATATGCAAAATTCTTTGGATATCTTTTATATAGTTAAACATTTCGATTGAGAAACGAGCAGCAATCAGTTTCTTCTAATATTATATGATTATAAAACGTAAAATAAATATGATACGCGATGAAATACAAAATGTTTGCATTATAAACATTCATAATATATTTTTTTTATGAAATCACCGCAAACAGTTCCAAAAACCATTTAGTGTTTGATGTACGCATTCGAGATATACTTATAAAGTATCATTTTCCACTCGGACCTCTAAAAAAAAGAAAAAAATGTAAATCTTGATTAAAGAGCTACACCCTTACAAAGTATCATCTAGCGCTTAAGAGCATTTTGTTGATGCTGGCAGCAAACACAAGACGTATATATATAGTATATGTACGCGTATACTCGCAAAGCGTCGTATGCAGGAGTAGTAGTAGCCTATGGATGTTGACGGAACATCGCGTTGGGTGCAATACTCGGAGCAACGTTGGCGCCTCCACGATGGAACATCAATCGAGTTCGCGATTTCTTTGATTTCTCCTGTACTCGGCGATTCGCCGCTTTGCCGAAGTATCAATAAATGGGAATAATATATACTAAACGGAGGTTTTAGGATTGCCTTGGTTGATTTAATTGCGTCTTTGGCCTTAAGTACTTTGTGCATCCGGCTGCAGTTAAAGAATTTTGATATTTTTACTTTGTGTAGAGAATAAAATATTGAAATTTTACAGTTGCCATGGGATCTCTAATATTCATCGAGATAATAAAATATTTTCTATAATGATGTATAAGAAAAATAATTTATTGATTATATTGTTTAATTTTTATACTGGTATAAAGAAGTATGTCGAGTTTTTAAATTTATATTTAAATTCCTAAAAAATTATTGAAAATGAATCCCAAGCATTATAACGAATATAATTTTCTTTTCGGTTCTTTGAGAGTTTTTGAATTAACAACAATTTATTTATTAAAATTTCAAATTATATAACCCTTATAAGCTACTCGAAGTTATAGGGCAATGACAATCGACAATCCGCCCAAAATATTCTTCCTCATTGCCTCTCAATTATCACGGTATTCAAGTAAAACAAACAATTCCATACTATCGCATTGTCACGGTTCAAAACTCAACATTCGCTGGTGTTAATTTGTAGGTGGAGTCGAGAGAGAGAGAGAGAGAGAGAGAGAGAGAGAGAGAAGACGCAACACCGAGAGAAGTGTATAATAAAATTAGTAGCGCGAGCGTGAAAAACGAAACGAAAAGCGAGTAAGTCGAGACTCGAACGAGCGAGAAAGAAGAAAAAAAAGCTCGCACGCGACACTCAAAGGCGATGGCAATGAGGCTCGAAAGTGTACACACGCTTACGAAAGGGAGAAAGAGAAAGAAAAAGATGAGAAGGAAAAAGACCCGTGTCTCAACGGGGGGTGTACGGTAGAGCGCGAGAAGCCGGAAAAAGGAAGAAGAAAAGTGGGAGGAGAGGAGAAAAAGGAGAGCATAATACAGATGTAGTAAGAGAGAGAGAGAGAGAGAATGAAAGAGAGCGTTAAAGTCAAAAGAACGCGTGAAAATACGTTACACGAAGGATCGCGCGAGATGCGCGCGGCTCGTTTGTCTTACGCGCCGTTTAAGCTTAGCATCTCCTCTGATGGCTCGATTTTCTTTTCTAAACTTGTATAGAACGAGTTAAGTATAGCGAGTGGTAAATTTTTTAACAGATTTTTCGTGACCGTATGGTTTATTTTATTTTTATATAATACGATCGGTGTTATCTTCGCGATTCAATTAAATCTTAAGCGGGTATAATTGTTTAAATAAATTTTTGTAAATAATTTCGTCAACAAATTATGATATTGAACGGATTTGAAACATTAATATACATTATTAATAATTATACTTTATTACCTGAGACTTGCACAAGCAAACTAAAAATCGGTAATTATTAAACGTTTAAAAAAATTAAGTACAGAAACATAATGAATATTCCCAATATCTGAAAAGTAGAGAACTATAAATCAGCCTTACACCGATGTCAGCGGCGTCAACGTGTCTAACGCTCGTTTTTACATTTAATCGGACGTATAACCTGTCGCACGGTAAAACTTGCCCAAGGGATTCGAGCTCGAGAAAAATCACGCATCCGAAGTAGCTACTGCTTTTTTTACGTGAGAGAGAAAAGTTTGAGGAAGTTGCTCGCTCGATTTTCTTCGGTTTTCTACGCTTTGACCGATCGTCGAGCGACGAGATCTTATGAATGCGTAAGGAACTTTAAAGAAGGCCTTTTTTGCCGCGATAATCACGTACTCGTATGATCGATTGGAAATTTTCGTGATATTTTTCGATATAAGAATTGAATAATTTTTATTGTATACGACATTTATTCGATGAATTTAACGAACTTTAGATGTTATTTTAAACTAACGAATTATTTTAAATGCTTTAAAGAAGTTAAAAATTCTATAACCATTGTGGGTGATATTTTAAAAATTATATTTTTATTTATTCTGTAAAATATTTTTGTGAATAAATGATACAGAGCTCGTTAACTACAAATGAAATAAACTTCAAAGATGAAACTATACAAGTTATTTAGATATACAAAGTGAAAATTTTTTTTTCTGTTTTTATCATTTTTTATACGACGATCCGTAACTTTTAATCAAAGCTTCAAATTCTAAACTAATCTTTGAAACGTTCTTTCAATAATAATACCATTTTATCTGATACTTATTTGTAAGATCGATAAAAATCAAAACCACTAATTTACATCATTCACGATAATTCTATCAAAGCTATCCCAGCCATCAAGATATACAAAAGTGCTGATTAATAAATAAGAAACATATCAATCTTGCCGGGGCTATTTACATTAAAGAAAGTCGACCTCGGAATACTTCCTTCTCCGGCAGCTATTCGAAGTAACAATATTTTCACGTCGAACCCAATACACGTACACATGTACATGTAGGTATATACATGCATGATTCTCCAAAAGAAGATAAAGAAGAAGAAAGGCAGCTTCTGACCGTTTCTCTCTCTTTCTCTCTCTCTTCCTCTCTCTCTCTCTCTCTCAACATTCGAAAGAATTGTACAAGTGAATCACCGCACGGTACGCGACTGTTCTTACCAACTTCCCCAACCTGTCTCTCTTCTTCATCGCGCGGACGTCAGAACCTCAAGAAGCCGTATCCCTTTCAAAACGCACCCAATCGAGCGATGATTTCGTATACACCCGCCTGAGCGAGTCACGCGTGAGTTCGGGAGGAGGCTGCGAAGAGAAAGAGAGAGAGAGAGAGAGAGAGAGAGAGATAGGCGTCGAAGACATGGAAAAACGAAAATAAATCGTGCCTTGAGTCCCATTATCCTCTCGCTCGCGCGGCAATGACATGGCAAAATACCGAAGCGCGCACTTGAAGCCGTGAACGGGAGATGAAAAAGATGGAAAAAAAAAACGTCAAACATCGGGACAGAAAAATACCGTGAGATGCGACAATGAAAAAGAGAGAGAGGGAGAGGGAGAGAGAGAGAGAGAGAGAGAAAGAGAAAGGTATACGTGTGTTCGATCATGGGAAGAAGGAACGTTTTGTAGAAAGGTGGCGATGGAATATTTATCGGTAACTGTATCGTGTACACGAATAATGTTTCGAATATTTAATAAGATTTATATCATTTTTATCGTTATTAGAATCTTTACTAATAACGATAAAGAAATTAAACGAGTAAACTATCGGAATTTGTTTTGATTTTATACTACATGACAATTAGAATTTTTATTTTTTCATGCCAAACTTTAACGCTAAATAAATTTCATAAAAAATTACAATCAAAGTAAGAGGCAATGCATTGAATTATGTTGAAATATCTTGTTAAAAGTAAACGCACATGAAAGACATTACCAAAGAAACGTCTAACGTTAATTTTTCATGTAAACGATGAAGTCGAATAGATTTGAATGAAATTCTAACAAAGCCTGATTTAAACAACAATACAAACGCTTATCCATGAACATATACCTACGTATGCATATACTGTAATAGTTGAGCAACCGACGTGACCAGAAAATTTCGTTGCAAAACCACTGCGTCAGATCGGCACTCCATCGGCAATTTTTCGACACTGCCTTAAGACATAAATATAAAAGTTGAGAGAGCCAAGGATACGAAGGAAAATAAAGAGAAAAAATTTCTACGCGTATGCACACACACACACACACACGCGCGCGCGAGTGCGCGCGCGTATAAGCGTGTCGATATCTTTCGCTTTTCATTGAGAAACACATACGCATATAATGCGCGAGTTGAAGAGGCCAACTCGCAATGGCATTAGGTCTCGAGAAGTCACTTCTCGATTCGTTCTTTTTTTTTTTTTTTATTTATTTTTTATTTCTTTCTTGCGTTATATCCTCAGCGAGCATCGATGCTTCATTCATTCATTCATTCATACCGAGGAACTTATGCCGTCGATCTGCCTCCCGCACGAAATCCTTTCTTTCTTTCCGTTGACTCTTCTTCAAGTGGGATATATATATGTATGTAGACAGAGGCAGAAGTGGATATCTCCAAGTGGAATTTCGTTTCTTACTGTAAGGCTATAGGTGTCATTTTGCGCCTTCAAATTTTACTCATTCAAAGTTCAAACATCTTCTTTTCAATTGAGATTCCGTAAAAAAATATCGATGGCTCTCTGATGCAAATATATCGGATTCTTAGAAAATAGTTAAATGTATTTTTAGATTTGGATAATAATAACTTGACGCTGTGAATTGATCATTTTGTCCGGTAATTTAGGTAAAGACTTAATTTTTTTTCAATAAATTGACTGTCGGTAAAATTCGATATATTTTTTTCTAAATAAAATCTTTTTTTACCAACTAAAAATGTCTAAATTTGAAATTAGTGTTTTTTAAAACTTTCGCGTTGAAATTTTGAACGAGACACCATTATTAGATATAGTCATACTTTTCTTCATTTTTTATAATAAAAAGATTTTTTGAAAGGCAAAAATAACGTGTTAAAATTAGAGCTTTTCTTTAAAATCTAGAGTTGAAACAACGAGACATGTTTTCTAAAATCCAGAAATTTTTATACGTGACACCAAAAATTTGAATAAAATATAAATATTGAAAGTAATTAAAACTTACATTTGAAATATATATTTTGTAAAAATAAATATTTGATTAATCATCTTTTATGTTCGTGAAGCTAATAGAATTCTTTATTACACTTTTGATGATAATCATTGATAAAAATGGAGTATTTTAATTAATTTAAAGATTATTATTACAATCGAATTATTTATAAATTTAATTGCTTAAATATTGAACGATCTTACGGAACAATATAACATC
This sequence comes from Chalcis sispes, assembly GCA_949987625.1. Classification (NCBI taxonomy): domain Eukaryota; kingdom Metazoa; phylum Arthropoda; class Insecta; order Hymenoptera; family Chalcididae; genus Chalcis; species Chalcis sispes. The sequence continues at coordinate 52,110,575 of OX465097.1, read as the reverse complement.
GGTAGTATTTGTTATTTCATGACAAAACACCGTATAATAAATAAACTAAGGGAGAAGAAAGAAAGAGAAAAAAGAAATAAAGAAATCGTTATAAAAACAATAAACAATGGAATGTTGAATCAGATAAACAAAAGACTAAATAGAACGCACCGTTATAAAGATGCAAAGCCGAGAAAGGAAAATCGAATCGAAAAAAGCAAGGAGACGCGAAAAAAAGCCGACGAAGAGGCTAAAAGTGAGAGAAAGAGAGACGAGCGGACACACTCTCGGTAGCTAGTGTTGATTTTGGCTCGAAGCCGAGGTTTGCGCATTGCGTTTAGGTGGCAGAACGGATGGAAATATGGGCCGCGAAAATAATTCGACGCCGCACGCATATATATATATATATATATATATATATATATATATATATATATATATATATATATGTACACACAATGTGTCTTCGGTCTTTTCTAAACTCATGCGCACACGCGCACACGCGCACACGCACATGCATATATAAGTACATACGAGTATGTGTAGATCGTATATTAGCAGATGATTCTGAAATTTTCAGGTCGATCATCGCTATACAGGATTTTCTTTGACTTACTCTTATTGCGCGATTTGCGAATAATCAAAGGCCGAAAGATCAGATTTTGGCACGAGGGCTCATTGATCTCGTTTCGTGATTTATTTCGGCGCTATATAACTTAAGTACTCGTATATGCGCGGGCGTGTAAGCGGCTTGCGAAATTTTACGATCGAACAAATTTCGATGCGCGCAGACGTTAATGAATCGCAGATATATTCGCGAACGATTTAAGATTTATGATTTATAGCGTATATGTGTATATCTATGGCACGCATGGTCTTGGAGAACTCGAAATAGAATACTGTACGCGGATTTGAATTTTATTTTCTATGTGCTGGCTCAAATTTTATTAAAAATATTGAGAAAAAAAATGAAAAATTTGTTTTTGCAAATTTTGACAAAATATAATATCGTCAGCATAATCATCACTTATCTGTATTTGGATAAATTTTTCTTACATTATTCAACATCGCCATTGTCCCCTCCGTATGAGTGTGCCTAACTTCAACCGTTATAAAGATGAACTCCGATCTACCTAAGCCGCATAGTGTCTAGTGAATAAATTTTATTCGGTAAAGATATTAACGCTCTTCTAACGTTCTACTACACTTCCTAATTTCAGAAAGACAAGGTAATACAATACCAGAGAAAAAAGTTTATACGACGCGCGTCTAATTACCGAGGTGTCTATTTTAGATCGGTTATACAGCTAGAGTATACGCGTACAACGCATGCGTGCTTCGAAGCGAGATGAGAATTAGGAGGGAAAAAGAGGTGCCGTTGCCGCCACTCGCGTGCACGCGAATTCCAAAAACTCCCGAATTATAACGGATCTCCAAACTTTCTTCGGTGATGTGCGCTCACCTCGATGAGAACGAATTTATAAAATAGACGACGATTTATCGCAATGGTTTTCTACGGAAACTTGGCAATACTGTGCTGGAAAAGGTTTATAGGTGACTTGATATATTTTCAAAAAATTTTTTTAGTTGTATTTGAGGCTTTTTTCGATATTTCGGATGTTTTCGATGTTGTAATGAGCCACTGATTAATGATACTGCCTCAATTTAAAGGAATTTGTTTTGTTTTTTTCTTTCTTTTTTTTTTAAGTAAAGCTGCAGAATTTGTATAACCAACAAATTTATTTATTGAAATATTTTTATTCTGCTGATTATTTTTTTTCTTTTTCAATTATTCAATTATATACATATCCTTATCATTTTTTTTTCACAATTTAAAATTATTTTTCTATTCACGGTCATAAGAATTTTAAAATATAATTGATTAAAATTAATATATAATCTATTAATTTTTTTTTTAAATGAATTTTTATCGATCTTCGTTAATAAAGTAAATATTACCAAACGAAAAAGTGTAATCCTTCATCGAATTCTAATGCCCGAAACAGTTCGAGAAAAACACTTCAAGTGTGCCTCGCGCATTGCGTAATACGTAATACGTATCGCGTAAGCGTCGGTAAAGCACAAATTTCAAGAGTGAGAAAAATCGTACTTAGAGGTTTAAAGGTTCCGAATAAAATCCCATACGTACGCGGAGCGTCGGATACAGCTCGATGCAACGGGGCGAAACGTGGGAAAGATCGCGGCTGCGCGTAGGATATCTCGCGTCGACGTACGCCCGGGTGCACCATTCACCTGTCAACTCACTCCTTTCTCTCTTTCCTTTCGCTATCTCTTCCTCTTTCTTTATTTTCCCGGGGCAACTCACCTCTCGGCAGCTACTCTAACCAAAACATCTTCGTGGTGCTTCGTGCGCCCCGCGCTATACACCATTTGACTCGCCATTCATTGGCTCGAAACCTGTGCGTTCGAAACAGCTTAATATAATCCTATTCGACGCTCCTTTTTATTTTCTTTCTTTCTTTCTTCGTTGCGAGCTCGGTTCATTGTTAACAGCAGAAACGTGACCGAAATTATTTACTCGTTTATTAGGAAATCGAAGCCGTGCGCGCACGCGCTCCTTTTTCGCGCGAGATATATCGAGAGACGTATAACGCTTTCGGCTCTCTTTTGTGAAATGCTCTTTCTTAAACGGCGGTTTTACGCCTTTTTGTTTGATTCCTAAAGAATTGAATTTCTTTATTCTTTTTTATTTTTTGGTTGCCGCGAGATTATGACTTGCGTAAGTGAGAGTTGATCGATCGATTGAAGAAAGAATTATTGCGCTTCTTGATTTATATGAGATGTGTCAATCGCGTTTATTTACGCGTGTGAAACGTTGAGCTGTTGATGAAATTATAATTGAAATTTTTTATTTTTTGTTACATGAAATAACTTTTATCGAGTAAAATTTAATCAAATTAATTTTAAAATCAACGCTTATCAAATGCCATTTATTTTTAAATCATAATTATTTAATAATTTATTTAATAATTTCGTTTAGTTACGATAAATGTAAGAGAAACACAAAACAAAAAAAAAAAAAAAAAAAAAATAACATTTAATAATTTTAACCAATTACAAATAGATAATAACAAGTTTCTCTTTCTTTTGTATCGTGAAGGTAAACAGTTTAGACGAATGACAACAGTAATTAAGAGTTTATCGAAGAAAAGATAACAAACAGGAGGGCAAACAAAACTCAACAGATAATTCTCCGATCATTATTCATGTTATCTCGCGTAAACTCGCATTGGGTCCTACGCGCTGTCTAAGAATGTATACAAGCAAACTGTAACGCCCACATAATGACCGCAACCCCCTCTGTGTGTGTGTGTGTCTGTGTGTATGTCTGTGTGTGTGTGTGAAACGCCTCGTAAAATCTTCATCGCTCTTAGATCTGCGCAACGTTTGTTCTTTGAATATGCGTCAAAAGTTTGTTTTAATTTGTTTTAAATTGCTTATTCCATATGCATGTGAAAACTTACAATTGTAATTTTAAATTTTAAATTGTGTTTTTTTATTTTTCTGTGGTAAACTAAAAATTTATAATTGTATAGTTAATGTAAAATTTGTACGAAAAAAATAACGACATCGCTTATTAAGTAATTATATTTTCAAACGTTACATTTAAGCAAAAGGAACATATTTGCAATATTTACGACACACTTGTAAAGTATATCATATTAGTCACACTTATAATTTTTCGACCTTATGCATACAACTCGAGAACTCTCTTTTTTATTTTCATAAAACTTTTTACCCAAAGCATCTCATGCACAAGCCATAAAGTTACAGGCATGCAGCAAAAAGAAGAGAGTAAGAAGGGACGTTTAGCTACGGCTACTCGAGAGCGGCAAAAACAAGACGCACATGTGTTGCGCGCGGCAACAATATACACACACGTGGTACACTGTAGTACGGATTTCGTAGATAAAAACCGGAACCGGATGCTCTATTAGCCTGAAAGAGATTGTTTCTTGAAACGGTATATAGGAATGCTCGGGTGAAATATCTCGAAAAGCTTGGAAAAAAAACGCTTCGTTGATAAACTTTCGCGCTTTGGGTTTTTCTTGATCGTCTTGAGTTGACGAGGAAAGCACATTTTTTTTAACTTTTTTTTTTCTTTCGGCGTCACACCATGCCTTTGTTTTTACTCTATACTATTTTTTATTTTACAACTTTACGATGTCGAAGCGTCTAACTTATTTTCAAGCAAATTTTGTATAATACATTGATGCTTTTTTAAAAGTCTATTTATTAAGATTGTATTGAGTGATAGACAACATTTTTTTTTTTAAATGTAAATTTCTTATAAAAATTGGAATCATAAAAATTAGTTAATAACGGAATAATGAAAATTTATACACAAATATCCGGATTAAAAACGTATCATCGATTTAAAATTTATATTCGACGCGACCTGGATTTTCTTCCGCTCAACTAGATATACTCGAAACGCCGCTGAGAATCCCCAAGGAAAAAACATTCGACACCCCCTCGTCGGACAAGTGTCGGATACGCGCGTTTACACGAATAACATAAACAAACATCGCATGCCTCGTTTATCCGTGTTAAGTAAGCCACAGTAGCGGCCGATTACGATAGCGAGAAATAAAAAGGAGCAGAAGCTTAAAGTCGTTACGTTGATGTTTTAAGGCAATAATAATTAATATGTTTATCTATATTATAAAAATGTTGCGAATCTATTTGTTTGCCGATCGGCGGACAAGTTGTTTTAGGACCGATTTCGAGTTTTTAAATATCCGTTGGCTTGATTTATGCTTTAAATAAAATTTATTGTTTTTGAAACTCTTTTATGTGCTTTCTTTATTTACGTCTTTATTAATTTTAGATTCGAATGAACAACGTGTAAATTTATAAATCAATTTTAATTTTTATGTTATTTTGTCGATAACATTAATAATGAAGAAAATTTGTTTTTTTTTTCTTTTTAATCTTCTTTTTTTTTGTTAACGATGCAATAAAAATTAAAATAAAATTTATCGTACAATAATATATAATATTATTGGAAATTGTAATATTTTTTTATCAAATTCTTTGATAAAATAAGAAATAAGTAAACTTAAATTTGATGAATTTGATATGATTTATTGGATCGTATTCAATTGTATACCTATTCAAAATATAATATTTGATCAAGAAAATATTCCTTGATATTTTTTCTATAACTTTATAAAAGATGTCACATTCTGTTGAAATGTTTGGAAAATCATTTTGAAATTATAAGCAGGACTGATATTATGAAATCTATTTGCGAGTGCTCTTACAGTGTCGATGATTTAATTATATTTTTTTTTTTTTGAGCCAATAACAATTATTTTACTAATAATATTATTATCTATAAATTATTCATCACGAAAAAAAAAAAAATGTCACTCGAAAAAAAAAGAAAATTGCATACGCCGTTAAACAAAATACATATTCTATTTTTACAAAGTTATTCGCGTATAGTTTCGACATTTCCCAGCGCGTAAACTCATCAGGTGCCGTAAATGTAAACCATACGACGAGCGCACCGTTGGGTTGCTCTCGCTATCAACGAACGATCTATCGTCGATGGGAGGACTAAATAAACACGCGTATAATTTCCGCACCTGACGATTTCCTTCTCCCTCGGTAGTCTGGCTTCCGTTATCTCGTTCTCGCCTACGCTTCGATTCTCTCTCCTTCTCTCATTCGGCCGCCGGATCCACTTCACGAGTCGCGCGCGTATGTACACGCATACATACGACTACGCACATATCTGGGAGGCGAAAGGTGTCTTGAATAAATGTATATATAGAGTGAGAGAGACGGAGGAGTAACCGCGATCGTTGGGCGACGGATGCCTCCTGTCATTCGAGATATACACGTCGAGGGATATATTCCAAGTGGAGAGAAAAATAACGAAGAAAGAAGCGAGGAGAAAGAATCAGACTGAGCCGATGGAATAAAAGTGTGAAAGTTGTGAACGAGAAAAGAAATGAACGTGTCGATAACGGTTATTTAAAAAAATATATGTGTAAAATGTAGCGTAGAGATACATAATGTCATGATAAAAAAAAACTCGTCAGGTGCGAGTTTAAATATGAGATGATTCAGTTACAATAAATAATTGATTTTTGAAATTTGTTTATAATTTGTAAAATGTTGGATTATTTCAAAGTTTTTATTATTACTGAAAAAGGCGTTTTTAATTAACTAAGATAATTGTTGTGACATTATAACGAAAGAGTGAAAAATATTGTGCTTGATGTAATCGTCTTTCAAGAAAAATATATCTTCCACAATTTCATTTATCTTGAATATATATAAAATTACTTATCGCTGAACTAAATTGTATATTTTTAAATAAATTAAATCTCATAATCAAGTCAATAAATAAATTTGAAACAATAATAAAATAATTAAATTTTTTCATGTGTGATATATGAGTAGATATATACGTATACAAATATACAGAAAATAAATAAAGAAATATAAAAAGATGATAAAAAGTCCGTAGAAGACAGTCGGATAAAAGAACGATGGTAGAAAGAGAGAGAGAGAGAGAGAGAGAGAGAGAGAAAGAGAGAAAGAGAGAGATAAAACTTTTAATCCAACATGACCATGCAAGATCGACGCCTACGGATTATAATTCGTCGGTTATGCTGGGTGGCTCCGAGGCACTTACGCTTGACGTTACTCGCGTTCGTCAGACGCAAAGAAAAAAAAAAAAAGAAAAGAACGAGAAGAAGACGAAGAAAGAAAGAAACCAATATGCACGATCTTCGCTAGGAGTTAACGCGAGCGATAAACACTGACTTCTTTGTTGTCCATTGAGGATACCGTACACGTGCCCAAAATCGTTTGAACGGATTAAAAAAAAAAAAAAAAAAAAAAAACGAACGCTCTTGTAATAAGTGTTTGATTGAATTAATAAAAAATACGCTCGCTTAGTTAAATTGCGCAAAGTTTTTTTCTTTAATGTGATTTGAAATTTTTTGCTTTATTTATGATTATTACTTTGTTATTAATGCTATATTTGTAATTAATTAAACGTATGTTGATTATATGCATAGCATATAACTAATTAATTTAATGTATTTTTATAACGTTTTTAGATTTCAGTTTTAAACAAAAATAGTTTAATGTACATACTATTATACATGTGTAAAGTATCTTTTAAAAATTTATAAAAGCATATACTAGTCTACACAATTAAGTTCTCGCAACAGTCTCCTAGCAAGAGAACCAAGTTAGCATACTCGCGCATTTAGGAAAAATAATCCACCAGTAAAGAGTAAACACGAGTGCGACTGGTGACAATCGCGAATCGTTAATTTTTCGGTACGGTATACTTATATCGGCATTGAACCAAAACGTCAATCGTCTTTACGCATTGGGAATTCCCTCGTTCACTAATCCAACCGAAAACACGCCGATACTTCCAATGAAAATTTCCTTAAAATACATGTATATATATGTATACACCGACTTATGAATCTGGCGTCCCCATCCGAAAATCCGAAGATGCCACCAGCAGCAGCGGCAGCGAGACGTTTTAATACCGAGGCTAATGCGGCCGTTCGTCCAGCGCACGCGCGCAAGTCCGATTTTCCGACGTCCTCTCCGGAAAGTCCGCGCGTCGCGCGCTTCGGGATTACGCGCGAGAGACTCGTGCGCGCGGAGATCTGCGTGCGTATAAAGGGGAACAAATATTCGAGAGAGGGTAGAGAAAGACCGCCCGGCGCGCGACGTTTAACGGATTATCCCCCGAGGTGCCGTCGTGTCAAAACACACCGGTTTTCCCTCTATTGCTTCTTGAATATGCTTTGACTTTGTTTTAAGAAATATTTTTTTCTTTTTCTCTTTTTTTCAAACCTTATTGCTAGAAAATTTGCCGGGTATTTTGAGTTCGTCGATCGTTGATTTAATAAAATTATAAGCGTCTAAATTGATTCTATCGGAGGTAATGATCGTCTGAGATTATTGAAAATTATATTTTGTAGGATTTTAATCGGTTAAGGGACGTTGAAAATGTTTACTATTTGAAATTTAACACAAAATTCAAGTTGGAAATTAACGAAAAATCTTGTTTTAGTAATTAGAAAAATACCAAACTTAAAGTAGGTTTATAATAGTACTGATTTAAATGAAATATAACAAGCAACATTTTTATGCGATAAATTATTATTATTTATTATTATTACACTTTAATTATATTTAGATCATTATATTTGAAAAAAATTAATTTTTAATTAAATTTATCATATTTTTATCGCTCTTATACGCCGAGGAAAAAAAACTATATAAAACCAATGAATTATATTTGTTAATTAGCCAAGCCGGAAATAATGCAAGAAAGCGAAGAAAATAATATGTGACACAGGACAAAATAAATACAAGAAGGGACAGAATAGAATGAAGGAAGGAAAAGACCTACTGACCGCGTCAAAGTCTTAGCCGTAGCTGCGGTCGGCTTTTTCGTTTTTCCGCATTGTCGTAAGGATGGACTTTTAAGCCAGAGGCTAGCTTTTATCGTCAGATTTTACGTACAATGGAAAATTAACTTTATTTTTTGGATTAACTGTGTTTTTGTTCGTCTTTTAAAGCGCTAATGGGGCGTGAACGGTGAATGGCACATTTTAGGATAAAGTTGAAATTTGAAATGCTTTTAGCATAATGTAGTTTAGCACCGATTTAAATGGCACATTTAATATTATTACTTTTCTCGTTAAATTAGTTTTATCGCACTTTATAGTTTTAATCGAAATTTATAGTTTACGATTATTGTCAGGTTAAATCAATTTTTTTAATAATACTAAAACTACAACCTCGTTGCATCGATTTGAAAAATGTTTTTATTCTTCTTTACTATGATGTAGAAATAATGTCAATAGTAAATATAGTTTTGAATTAATTCAGTAATTTGTATTATAATTTTTTTTTTTTTTTTTTTTTTTTTTTTTTCTAAAATTCGTATTGTAAGATACTTATGAATTTAAAAAAATATGAAAAGATTTAATTTATAAATAATAAAAGTTCAAAGTAATATGTTCTGCGCTAATTTCAAAATAATTTTTCACATTAATTTATATTATTAATATACAGGAGAAATTACGTTAATTATTTTAATATTAGCCAACGAGTTAAAAATTTCAAAAGTCTAAGAAACAGAAGCACGATTGACCAGCATGCATAACATATGGGAGGCAACAATTGCACGGAAGCATAACACACAGGACTCGCGCGCCCGTTCGATACGTATATAGCGACTACAGACGATGTTCGTGGAGGCGATACAAAAGAGCCGAGGATGCAATGGCAACGGATCGAGGGGTCGACGAATGAAAATCGCCGGGCACTCCCTCGCCGATGGTGCGCAACAAAAGGCTCGCGGCGCGCGCCATATTATTTTTACTCCCGCTCGATCGAGAGAGAATACTTGCGTTAGGAGAAAAGAGAGAGAGAGAGAGAGAGCAATTACGCGGCGCTTTCACGGCACACGTCAGTTCACCGGAATGACAGCGGCCCGGCTACCGAAGCTCGAGCAGCGACGAGAAAAAACACCGACGAAGCCGAAGCGCTCGGTATTCTTCTTTTATATTTTTATATATATTCTTCTTTTTTCACCTCTCGTTTTAAAACCGAGGCGAAGGAAGGATGGCTTTATTTGAGCCTCAATTAAGGACTCGACTTTTGCGTCTTTGTGCACGATCGATAGAGTTATGTATGGCCTCGATATAAATATGCATTTTGGCTGCTATATTCTTTTTCTTACTTTGTATCTTTTTTTTTTTTTTCCTTGGAGTGATTGAAGACTGAGAGACGGAGTCGGTTGGAATTTAATTTTTTTTTTTAACTTTAGATGTTTAACAGACTCGAACAAACTCGAAGAAAGATTCTGAATTTTAATTTTTTATTTTAAAAAAATTTGCTCGTCTATTTGTGCTTGTTATTTATATACATTTGTTGATTATAGATTTTATATAAAATTTACGGTATTATTTGCGATAAATTTTTTTATTTAAAATAGATGCAAATTATAATAATTGAAGATTTTAACGATTTTTAATAAATCAATGTAAATTAGTATTAAAGTATTGCGAGAAAACAAAGGTAATGCTTTTCAAATTTTAGTTTTAAATAAAAATCTTACACGAGAAAAAAAAATTTTATAGAATTTTGTTATATGAAATATTCATAATAATTAATCTTCTATATGATACATATAGGACCTTCATTTCCTTTGGAAGTCGAATTTTTCATCCTTCTCAAAGAAAAGAAAAATTTCCCGAGGATTTTTTAAGAAAAGTCAAAGTCTCGGATTTTCCACGCGCTCACGAAGATTTTCAGATATTCTAAGGAATAAACTAAACTACGTAAACTACGTAATTTGAGAACTAAACGTACACGTTTGAGGAAAGGAAGTAATCATGGACATTGTGGGCTGATAAAATAAATATGAACTCTATCAAGTTGAGAGATTCAATACTTCTGATAAGGCATTTTTACAAGTAAATAATTAAATTTTCTATTTTTCATAATGCATAGTATTGAAAAAATTTATTACACTATTTATCGCCAATATTTAAAAAAAATTTTCATTTTAAAAGTTCATATTTAAAAGTAAAAATATTAAATTTTATTTACATTAAGATAAAAGAAAAACATTATCTTCAATAAAATTTGTAGCCTTAAAAGAATAATAATTTTTTACATTTAATAACATTTACGATTGTTATACAAAAGTAAACATCATAATTTTAATAGCTCTGTAATTGACTTTACTGGATATGTGTCATTTCAATTATAGGGTTTCATGTGCCTAGTAAATATCAACCTATAGAGATGTTAATTTACTCATTAGCACATTACTATTATTTCCATTGTTCTAATTAATAGAAACGTTCATACTATGTACTTGAATGAGAATTTCAGTATTTCAAGGATTATAGATAAATTAATGCTATTATAATTTAATAAACTAAAGCCAAATATCTACGGCATTTTCCTACGGCATAATTAAAAAGTAATCAAAATTATAGACATTTTATTACTTGTTTACAAAAATTATTAATGAAACGAATTTTTTTGTCCAAAGTTCCTGTAAATAATTGAATCATCGTGTCATAAAATGAGAGCACGGATATTGCCCTATAATCCTGTATACATCAACAGTCACACACATGTTTACAAATGACAGTGGGCCGAATGAAAGAGAAAAACGATGTCCGACCCTCCACTCATCATTGACTAGGTGCCGACGTACTTCGATTCCCTCATCCTTCCTCCTCCTCCTCCTCTTATGAGAGAAAGAAAGACGGAAAATTATTTCGGGGTGCCAAGCTGTCTGGCCCAGAAAATTCAGGCGCACGCCCGGCTCCAGAACGTCTGGCCGAGACTTCACTCAATGAACGAAGAGACGCGATGCGTCGTCGGATAATGCATGCGTTGTGAGAAGACAGAGAGAGAGAAAGAGAGAGACTACAGGATTTCCCTGGACAAGCGGTGGAATTTCTCGGGCTGCGTAAACAGACCTTTGCTCGGACTTTTTTAAACGACTCCAATGGTGAGTGTGTGGATCTTTGGTTGTGAGCATGAGAAAAATGATCGTTTCCTTGAGACTCGATGGGCGGTGTTTTCCTTTTTACGTTGATATGGTTTATGTTCAAAGATAAAACTTTATTTTTACCTTCTAATTTATTAATTTACGATCTTTGATTATTCTTAAATATATTTTTATTAATTTTTCACATATGAATCATATTAATTGTATCGATTAATTCTTCGAAAATTCTAATTGACGTAAATATGTAGAAAGTTGTAAATTGTAAAATCACAAAATATCTAAAAAAATGTTTAGTTTTATATTTTTTTCAAATAATTAATTACAATTGCAATACATTTTTTAAACGCTGCTTAATGCATGGGTATTATTTACAATTATTCAATTCTATATTTTCAAATGTTATCTACCCACGGAGGTATGCATTACAAGAATCATCTACGACTTGATTCCGTCTAAAAAAAAATCTTAAACAAACGAAATCTTCCACAAATTATAAGCGTTGCCTACGGATGAGATTTTTTAAATATGTGTGTGCGTGTGCGTGTGCGTGTGCGTGTGCGTGTGTGTAAGTGGAAGAGAGTCGCGCGTCCACGCGACACCGAGAAAACACGGCAACTATGTTTTCTCAGGCACACGGCCTATCCGATATATTAGCGGGTCTCTCCGTTGTTTTTTCAAGCGCAGCGGGCCCACTTCCTTATTGCTACCGCCTAACGTCTCTCTTTCTCTCTTTCTATCTTTCTTCCGAGGTTTTCGGTGCCACGCTGTCTGCTCCACATATAGCGTATTTCGGGTGCCATCTATATACATATATAAGTTGCCGTTAATGGCCCGATTCCGGTATACGTCGGGATTTTACGATGTGACAGGATGGTAAAAAAAGTGCTATCCCACAAATTGGGCATAAGACCTTTGACGCCGAGCTCGCAAGAGTTTACTTTGAACTTTGACCGCGCGATTTATTTTGTTTCAAGGATGATTGATACACCGTTGCCAAGCAGAATGAAGATTTCGCTTGGATTATCGAAGAGGCGTGAGAATGTATTTTGTTTGATTCCAAGTTTTAAAAAATCTTGTTGAATTTTTACTTTTAAAATTATCAAATAGTTTTCTTATGAAATAATCATAATATTTCATTAAGAATATGCCGATTGAACTTAAAAAGATTGAATATCAATCAATATCTTATTTCAAATTTAATATTAATTTAGATAAAATGAATAAAATGCAAAATTAATTTTAAAAAATATTAAAAATACGAAAGACGGAAAATTAAAGTCAGTGTAACAAAAAAGCATCAAATATAGTATTAACTAATATCGTATTATTTTTAATAAATAAATTTTTATCTTTATCCTCGTTAAATATATTCGATATTGAAATTAAAGCGAAATAAACGAAATTCAGAGCAAGCAAAGGGAAAAAATATTAGCAAAAAAAAAGAAAAAAAAAAAAAAAAACGCGAACGAAAGAAGAAGACGCAAAAGCAAAGAAGGAATATCTTTTACGGTTTGCGGTTCCTTTGTTTTGTATGAAAGCAGCCGCAGGGGTGACGGACCGTGGCATCGAGGCAAACCGAATATTGCACCCGCATTTATTCGAGCAAATATATATATATATATACATATACGTGCTATATGTATATGTATATATCGAAGGATGAGAATTCACACGGAAATCGTGGAAAAAGCAGATAACTAACGATCGATAAGATATCGTCGTTGTTATACGTTTTTAATAAAAAATATTTATACCATCGATTTTTTGCTTATCGATTTATTAATACTTTTTATAATAATTATTTTTTAATCCGATTAATTTATTAAAACGAAGATAGATGGTTAAATAAATTTCTTCAATATGAGAATTGAATGAATTTTTCTTTACTTCTATTTATATATGGAAATTTGTTCATTAAACTCCTTTAAAAATATTTTATTAGCTTAAGACAGTTTTTAATTTATAAATTCTGGAAAATTATTAACAATGTCAGATTTTTTATATTTGTGTTGTATAAATTTTCAATTTACGCATGATTTAACATTAACATCATGGAAAATTTTGAATATTATCACACACAAAAGTATTCTACTTTATTTGTAGTTAAATGTTAAAGCCGGCTTATAATAATTAATCTGCACTGTATTACCTTTTAAAATTTCTATTTTTATTTTGGATTAAAATTTATAATCCTAAATGATTTCTACCTATTAATTTTATCTAAAATAATTTATACCTATTAAAGCAGAGTTTATTCATCTTATTAAGTCTTCCAGTTCATCACGTAAAAAAAGATATTTAAAAGTGACAAAATACTGTTAAGAAAGAAAAAAAATCATTTCCACGAGTATACCTCCATATAGTCCTTCATTAATCACAAACTCCTGTGGCAGTGCGTCGAATAAGTAGTTTATTTTCTCGAAAAACATTCGCGTGTTTCTTTTGAAAACTCTTAAAAGTCCACAATTGAAATAGAGTACACATTTCAAAAGAAGCAATCACGGTATCCTCGATTGTCAAAACTTATCCGCTAATCGTTCGATCTTTCTTAAAACGAGCAACATTTAAGATAAAATTGAAAAATAAAAAGATAAAAGGTAACAATAAAAATCATAAATAAATTTTATACAACTCCACGTATCTCTGTCTTACATAGAAAAAAAAAAAAAAAAAAAAAAAAGTGAGAAAGAAAGAAAAGCGGCGGTAGAAAGACGTAAATCAGCCGGCAATTAAAATTAGCGACGGCTTCACGCTAAACGGCCGCTTACATTTATCCGTCCGCGGGTCTTTGATGAGAGCGCGTTCGCGGTAAGAAGCACCGACGCAACGGCCGAAGACTTCATCAGAGAAAGAGAGAGAGAGAGAGAGAGAGAGAGAGAGAGAGAGAGAGAGAGAGAGAGAGAGAGAGCCGTTTATATGCATATCCGTTGTCGCCACGCCTTTGATCTCTCAGGAAACGAGGCGACCGCTTTATCGACTGCTTCCTATATAGACACGCCCGATTTCTTCATCCGCTATAGTTGCACCCAGAAAGGATCGCTGATGTTCACATCTTTAAAGTTGATGGGCTTAATTTTTATCCTTAATCTGAAATTGTTTTAAAATTAAATTTTTTTAACTCCGCTAATAATCTAAAATCGTGATACTTTTATTAATTTTATTGATTAAATATTAACTTTTAGATTTAAATTCATCGCAATATCATGAATAATTCATAAAATTATTATTAAAAAACTTTGAAAAAATCAAGATAAGACGCCCTTGTTTAAATTGCCTTGACAATATCAAAAAAGTTCAAGCGTTAAGAAACATTTAAAGTATACCTACAATCAACGATAATTATTACTCGTCCATATAAGAGTGGATATAACCGCGTTTGCTCCGCCCTTTAACCGCAGTCGCTTTAACGTATATAACCTTGAAGCGAAATCGGTAGGCCGCGCCTTTGGCGACCGTATAGCTTTTAACTGTCGTGTATATATATATATATATATATATATATATATATATATCTTAGCCACTGGTCAACGTTTAACGTTTGCAAAGTGTCTCTTTGTGCGTCGGCTTTGTACGGGTGTGAAAAACACCATTAGCGCCTCATTGATGCCGTTTTATTGGCCAAGATTTATTGCTTGACTTTTACGATCTCGGTGTTTCATCTTAGCGCGCGCGCTCGTTATTGTTTTGGAGGTTGGAGAGGGGAGAGGGATTATGGAAATTAGAGAGTCCGCGGAGAAGTCGAATAGACGGCTTTGTTTTTTGAGAAAACTATCCTTAATAAGTCATCGAAACTTTTGAAGCTGACTAATGATACTATTTTTGTACTTGCGACAACAAACCCAAAAATATCTATCGAAGAACCTATAAATATGAAGTTCCAAGGATGAGACAGAATACAGCGGGGATTCGCTAAAAGATAACGTAGTTTTGGTAACCTCTTGAAAAAACAGTTACGCTGTAGAAATAGATCTTTGGTATATACGGCCGGCCGTAAATATTATATAAATCGCAAGAGGCACCGATAAAAATTAACGAGCTGCGTGGATATTGTACCGACAATTATGATTATTCGAACGAATTGTTTAAATTATTCGTAATAATTATTTAAATGTAAACAGCCTATGTATTTGAAGTTTATAATTGTTGCTTTAATGAAAATAATAATCGATAAAATTGCTTTTTTTTTTAAGTTTTTTTTTTTTTTTAAACGTTAATCTTTAAAATTTATCTATTAAAACTATATTATTATGTTGAATAATATTTTGAAAAAAAACTATTATTAAGTAAAGTGAAATGAGATTAATCATGTATCATTTGTAACTGAATCTAATTTCAATAAGAAGTATTTTCTGAAAGAAAATGTATGCATTCGTAGAAAATTATTATTACAACCTAAAATTCAACTGTTCTTTGTTAAATATAATTTTTTTAATTGAATTGAAAAAACAAGTTTTCTTTAATTATTAGTTTTGTTGTAAGTATTAAAAATGTCGTATCACTAATAAGATATAAACGCTAATTAACGAAAAGCCTTTACGATCGGTAAGAAAAAGTTCTGTTTTCCAAAAACAACGATCAAACGAAACGAGGCAAAGAACCGCTTAAAAATGTTTTTCCACGTTCGTTGGTGTATTTTCCACCGTGCGCTAACATCTTTCTCGGACATCCATCAAAAATCAAGATTTTCCCGGCTTTAAATCCCAATTAAAACTGCCTCGTTCTTCGTGTCGACTACGTCAGGAGTTATTAAAATCCGGGTGTATCCGAAAGCCCTACGGCCTCTCGCAAGGGACTTTCCCTCGTGATTTTTCACGGAAAACTTCGTAATCTCGAACAAGTTGTCCGAGAACGCGAAAAGGACAACGAGTCGAAGGAAAAAAGATTTGCCTCGAATCTCGCTCGAAACGCATACATATCGGATTAACAACTGGTGGCGCCTTCTCTTCCACCCGTTGATAATCCACCAAGAGCCTAATCTACATCGGTGCATCACGAGTGATTACCCCGTTAACTCTCGGAAATATCCTTGTGCTCTCGTCTCTTGCACGTCTCTCTTTCTCTCTCTCTCTCTCTCTCTCTCTCTCTCTCTCTTCTTCGACTTTGCTCTTGCGCCGATTGTAAGTCCTTCCAGATGTCCTGCGAGGCGTGCGTATTCTCTGCTGCGCACGCGCGTTATATACCTTCGACGGATCTATGAATCCTGATGGTAAGCCGAAACAAATGTTTCTTGAGGATATACGCATGTATATGTATTTACAGAAACGTTTTACGTGGGTTACGTACATGTGCCCGTTACAAAAGAAAAAGAGATTGAAAGCACATGCATGTAGAGGTATATATATATATTAGCGGGTTGAGATACAATATAGAAAAATAGTTCTTCTGGAGGAGAGATTAAGACTTTTTTTTCTTTTGCTTTTTTTTTTCAAGCAGATTTTTTTATTTTGAGGATTAGTTAAGCCGGCGCTGATACTGATAACTATCTTTTTAAGGATATGTTTTTAAAAACATGTGCACAGCAGACATATTAGTTTTTGAAGATGACAATATTTTGAAAGTTCTAAATTGAAAGGATAATATCCAGTATTAATTTTCTCTTTATTCATGTATGAAATTATATTATAAAGTTAACACAACAAAATACATTAAATGCAAATTAAATACACATTTTTATCTTATTTGTAATTAAAATCTTTAATTATAATTAATAAAAATGACTCTCAAAGGCTCTTCAAAATATCCATCTTTTATCATTTTTTTTTTTATTAACTTTTTTTATATAAAATAAATGATAAATATTTTATTCAGATAAAAATTTAATAGTTTACACAATTATTTCGAACGGGCGAATGGTTTGAATTAAACCGATTGCCGAATTCCATTAGTACATAAATCGGAATGTAGATGTAAAGAATCATTTTGTCAGAATTAATATTGTTTTAAACAATTTTTTGTTGTTGTTTTAGTGTTTTAAAAAATTTTTTACTAAATGAAACTTCTGAAAGATCTACCATTTCTATAGTATCTCTTGATAATAAGAGTATGAATTGCAATAGATATTAAATCTGATTAAAGTTGGCAATTTAGTATGAAATCGATGTTCGAAGCGACGAAATTCAGTATTACAGAGTTTTCGAATATTGTTAACGGAATTGTGAAAAACTGCATGTCGTAAAAACTGATTTTCTCGGCTCTGTCGCCTCGTTGCGAATGCAGACGCGTCATTAAATTCGATTTTATTTCTAGAAGGCTATTTTAATTACGTTCTCGTTAATGTCTTGTATCATGGAAGTCGCATGTTTGTTGATTTCTAAGGCTCAAAATAGCTTACATGCAGTTCAGCTATAGTTTTATTGTTCGTTACTTGAAAATTTTTATAAAATTTATATGTTTGCGCGTACAAATATAAGTCGAGTGCAAGGTTGATTTTGTATTAAACGCGTATCTTCCATGCTCTTTTTGTATTCTTAACAAATTCAATTTAATGAATTTTTGAAAAAATAAAAATTGAAAATATTTTTACTTAATTGTAAAATTGTACAGATTCGATATTGTTATAATAAAAAATTATTGAACTTGAAAGAATTTAAATTTTTTGTTTAAATAGCTATTATTAAATCTATATTGTGTAATATAAGTTATTATAAATTTACTTTATTGCTATTATAATGAAGAATTTAAAGAGGCATTGTCACGCTCGCCATTATTCTATAATAATGATGTTTTTTATAATTATTAATAAAAAATAATAAAATAATTATAATCAATATAGCTATTTCAGTGAAAAGTTCATTTTATGAAAGAATTTTAATAAAACATATTATTACTAGCGCCACTTTCCGCTTGAATGAAAGTGTTAATAATTTTATTTTAAAAATTTTCAAATCACATTTTAATTTACATTGGAAATGAAAATTTTTAAATATTATGAAAAAAGTAGATCAGTAAGAGTAGTAACTACCTGTTACTTCAAGGCTGTGTAAGGACTTCAATATTGATTCAGAAAATATACGAAGGGGTCCAACAATGTTTTTATTTAGTCTGGGATAAAGCACGTAAGGTTGACCGCGTCAATTTCATTTCATTCACATGAAACGTGAATCTAATGAAAATTAATTTTCAATTTAATTATTATTAAATTGAAATAAATATGTTGAATTTAAAAATGAATTACCCATTTTTTTTTTAAATTATAGTAACAATTCATTTGTTCTAACAATGATTACATATAGTGTTTAAAAAATGATTTTTTCCTATGCAGTAAAATATATTATAGGTTTATTTACTATTTTTGTTAATTATAAAAGTTGATTTTTTAAAGAATTAGTATAATATATTAGAAAAGGAATTGAAAGTTGAAACGAATTCATATGGTAATGTAGATTCCTACTAATGTTATCTACCTTAACAGCATACCATAAAAACTTTTGAATTTATTTATATTTTTTAATTTTTTTGCTAAAAACGTAGACTTTTACATTTGTTGATATCGAAATAATGAAATTTATAAATCTATATAAAATTATAGTTAACACGAGTGTATATTATGCATCATATGTAAATCGCAACTATTTCAATTCATCTTATTTCGAAATATTATTGATTATTATTTTCTTATATAAAGTATTGATAAAACACAGTACGTATACTATAAATAACATTTTTATATAATTACAAAATTTGTAAATTTTATTCATGTATAAGAAATCTAACATCAATCGCCACCTATTTGAGAACTTCAGTACTATGTATTTGAAACTCTATCAGGACTATCGCGCTTGGTAAGAGTATATTTGTAATTCTTAGTAACCAGTGTATGGTAAAGAAAAATATTTTAATTTTATTTAAAATTTAAAATTAATATATATATATATTGCAATTTCAAAATATTTTATAGTATTTGATGATTATGTGAGTCTAAGTTCTATAGTAATTGTCGACTGCTATAGTAATTAACCACTTAAGGAAAAAGTCAATTTTGATTATTTATAAAAAAAACTAATAGGCTATAATCTTTTTATAAAATAAAAATTTATTAAAAAAAAAAATCACTTACTTTTTTGCAACAGGTCATTTTTACTTATTATTTTTTTTCTTTAATATGTAAATTATCGACCGTACGATGTCGTGTGTCTAGATTGCTACTTGGTAGGCCTATTATGATAAACAATTATGTGTAAAAAATATATATAGAAAAATTAATATAATTTTCCATATGCACAGTTCGATTGTTTGGTTTGACAAAGATGACGTGAATGTTTCAAGGGTAAATAATTGTATTGCAGCCAATTACTATCTTTCCTTACCTTGTTTTCATAATGCATAATATATTTAATATAAAAACAAGTATCTGAGCGTTTTTATATATTTTTGATTGTTTTATAAATTAACATTTGAGGCATTAATGAAAGTATTTAAAAGGCTATAAAAAAAAAGTTGCGTAGCTAAATTTGAATTTCATCTTTAAATTCACTATAAGAAATGTGTATTAAGCTAAGAAAAGTTTGAGTTATTTTTAGTTAATTTAATATTTATGTTAGACTAATTCCTTCCTTCGATTTCATCTATGCAGATGAATAAAAGAATTAATTTGATCAAAAAAAAAGAAATATACGAAAAAAAAAAATATATATATATATATAAAATCATGCCAATGAAAAATATTTTTTTTTTGCTCAAGAAATACTGCTCTTGATTTTATATTAATGTACATTTATATAAATTAAAAACTCAGAGTAAAAATTCTTTATAATTGAGTCAAAAATTAAGTAAAAAAAATATATTTTTGTTTAAAATAAAATTTTTTTTTTTTAAATAAAGCTAATCTAACTCTTCTATGGGTGTATATTAAACATAAATGTACAGATGCTTTCACATGTGTGGAAATCTTATATTGGGACATCTTTTTTCCTGTGAACCGATTCTTAAGAAACCTACCTTATATAGTAAGAGTATATCGAGCTAAAAAATATGCGTTTAGTGTGAAGTTTCATCAAAATCTATCATGTAGTTTTTTCATATTGCATAGACAGACAGAGGCGAAATTCGATAGTAACGTTTAACACATTTATCAATTTCAAGTTTATTTTAAAAAGTAAATCTCATGCACAATCTCGGGCCCGTTACAATTTTATTACATGTATAAATAAATATACGTACACATACATGCGATATAAAAAGAATTCTTAAGTTCCATTTAAAATATAATAAATTTTAAAAGAATATTACGATCTTGAAAAACAATTTTTGAAATTTATACTTTGAAACTGTTTAATGTGAAAAAAAAAGATGAATAAAAATTTTGTACACTTAAGATCACGTAGAAAAATAAATGAAAAAACAAAACGAATGCTTGTTTATAAAAATAATTTCAATGTTTAATTATTGATATTAAAAATATTAAAAATAATTCTTTTTATTTTCTTAAAAAAATTTTCTAGAAAAAAAAAAAAAAATAATTTTCTATGTTTCTTAAATTGTGACGTAAAAAGTCGTCGCAGTTTGAGAATTCAATAATTAATGGGCAGGTTGATCTGATTTCTTAAAAGCATGGGAGGGCTGTGATCGTTATGAGTCAAAACAAGGAGAAAACGAAGAAGCAGCCCCAAATACTTCAACAGCATCGTGGTGTACGTTTAATCGAAGAAAGAACGACGGGGAGGTTTTCTCCCTTCAAGGAGGCACTTAACGTTGCGATATCGTGCGGTAGTCAGCGTCGTTGGTGGCGCCTGTGTAAATGGCGCCAAAAGTTGCCTTCTCGAATTTCTTTAACTTATACACGGATTACGGTAGTTTCAATGTTAGCTTTGTCAGAAGATATAGGTTGACGGACGGAATTTTTAAATTTTAAAAGAAATTACAAAAAATTTTAAACAAAAATTTAATAGTTATACGTTTATTGTAAGCACTTTTTTTTTTTTAAATCATAAACTACATATTTTAAATTAATTTTATATTAAATAGTAAACATATTATTAATATATTGTCATAATTAATATTGTTATTTAAAAAAAAAAAAACAAAATGAAATAGCAACTCTAAAATTTAAATAAATTATTAAAGAGCGGCCGATCAAAATGACTTAATGACAGATTGCGTAAATGGATATTAACGCAACGATCTATCGAACGTACGCGCACGTATAAGTCTTTCGCATCATTCAATCTCTTCGCTCACATTCCAACGGGACGATCATTTTGTAAATGTTTAACAGAAGACTGTTTACTACGTCGGGAGTGAAAATAATATACAATAGTAAAGGAGCGGCTTATATACGTGTATGTAACGAATTGCGGAGCGCCTTGCGGGTAGACGGCGACGAGACACGCTGTTTATCATCATCGGACTCGAAGAGGAAGAAAGAGAAAGAACATGAATTGGATTATGATTCACTTAGCGGTCTTTTGACTTGACCGTCGGACACCAAAACACGTTATACCCGAAACCTAATACGTATGGTTATTTTTATTTTTATTTTTTTCGTATTTCTTTTTCTTTTTTTTTTTTTTTTTTTTTTTTGCTATCAAATTTTGCTCAAGGGTATTTACTTTCATTCGTTTAAATTATTTGAATTGAATTTCACTATTGAAAAAATTATAAAAAGTTTTTCAAAATAAGTAAACGATAAATTCAATCGATAAGAGAAACGTTAAGTTAAAACGCAGTCAGTTAATTATTTATATAGATATTTATTTATTGCCTTAAAAAATTAATGCCGTGGGAAATATATGTGATAAAGAAAAATTTTTCTTATTAAATGAATAATAATCTGATTTGATTTTAAAATTGTAAATATTTATTTCTGTAAATATTAACTCTAAAATAATTATTATTTTTATATTTTATTGTATCAATTTTAGCGTATGTATCAATTAAAATAAAAATAAAAATTTAATGCTTAACCGTAGTTTTATCAAAATAGTAAATACAATTGTTTGTCTTATTTTTATTCATTTTTTTGTTTGTAAGAGTCAAAGTTAAATAAACTATCTTTAATTCAATTTCATTCACTCAGAATTAGAAAAAAATTTACTAAATAAATATTAATGATAATATAATGTATGAATTATAAATAAAAATAAATTCTTTTTTCTTAAACTATATATTCTATAATACAACAGCAATAATATTAAAAAAATTTTTTACTCAAGAAAGATGTTTGAACTCATTTTTCCAACATGAAAATAATGCATTTTCTTTATAAGAACAATAAATTTTAAGATTTATCACCGGTCCTATCCACTTTTACGTGTTTATTTGCTTATGAGTTTTCTTGAATCGTTTTGTTTAAACGGCCGTTTATCTCATCAGTTTCCTTTCTTATTGTAGAGCTGTCCCGTTACACTAAGAATCACAAAAATAAATGTTGTACTTGAAGAAATAAACGTTTGAGTAAAGATCGAGTATTTAATATGCCTCTAGCTTACAAAATTAAAAATTTAACAAACCATTAATATTTCAAAATATTACACCGCATTTCATTTGAGTATTTGTATCAATATTAAAAATAGAGGCTTTTCGAATTAGGAAAAATAAAAGTTTAAAAGCAATCATAAAATTGATGTAACCCGAGAGTCAGCATTGTCGCACTGCATCAGATCGTGTCTCGATTATTCAAAACTACTCTCGCTGTAAGACACTATCAGACCGCTGACGATAAAAAAAGAGAAGAAGAGAAAGAAAAAAAATAGTCAGTAGGGAAGCTCGGTGAGGAAGTAACGTCGTGAAGCGAACACCGAAATTTCAAAGAATTTCCAGGACCACCTATAACCCCTTAGGCGCCTATAAAAGAAAAAAAAAAAAAAAAAAAAAAAAAAGAAAAAAACGGGAAAACAAACAAACAGGCGGCTGCTCCGGGGGCTTCGGATTTCGAAATTTCCTGCGTCGACATCATATATATATATATATGTGTGTGTGTGTGTGTGCGTAGACGTGTACGGGCAGTGCTCGCGTGCTCAATGTAAAGTCGCAGCCCGTGTAGCTCACGCGCTGCTTTTGACAACTGCGCGCAACGGCTCGCGAGCGAGAGCAAGTTTCCTATATACACCCGGCCAAAGGTTTATTATTCTAGAGCAAACCCCTTCCTTCATCGGCTCCGAAGCTTTCTTTTTCTCTTCTCTCGTTTCCTCTCTCTCTCTCTCTCTCTCTCTCTCTTTCTCGCTCTTGCTATCTCTTGCTCCTCTCGGATATTCTATACGCGTTCTGCGATCTTGTATCGCACTGTGCGCGTTTCGATGATTTTCTTCACGAGCTTACTTGCGCACACGTGTCATCGTGGGTTCACGAGTTGCACTTTTTATTTATTTTTTTTTCTTTTTTCATGCGCTTGATTTTACTTTTCTGTTTTGGTGCAGTTTGTTAAAATGTTATCATTACAGGGAAAAATGATTTTAAAGTAATAAATGAATGCTTAAATTAATTAGTAATGTTGGAAAAAAAAAAAAAAAATTAATAATTAAATTCATCAAAATAAAAATAAAAAATAAACACTTTTAATATTTATAATACTAATTTTAAGAATAAATTTATATTTTTTACTTTAATTTGCGAAAATATTTTAATCAACATAAAATTCATTATTATTTTGCATAATTGCTATACAAATGAAAATTAAGTTATCTAAATACAGTAATAATTTATAAAAACATTAAAAACTTTGTAATACTCACAGTTATTTATAATAAAAGAATAATTTCTCATCCGACTAGAATATACTGTCTAGAAGGAGAAAAAATAGCAATAGATTCTTTTGAATTCAGCGTTTATTTATAGACGTTATGGAACATTTTTGTTATATATGCTCCATTATATAGTAATTTTTTATTTCAAATGATCTTTATGAGAAATAATAAAATTACATGTTTAATTTAGTTGTGTAAAAAAAATAATAAAATTATCAACAAAAATACAAAAATAAATCATTTTGCTTCAAAGTTTTTAATGTATTCCAGAGCGGAACCAATCAACGTGAAACAATACAGCGTGAAAAATATTTATTTATAAAATTTTGTCATGAGCTTTAATAATCGAAGAATTCATTGACTATAAGCCAGATGACGCAGCATGACTATACGTGTACACGAATTCGTGCCTTGGCAGCGTCGAACGAAAATTCTGCTAAAGCCAGCGAAGTTTTGCTGTCAACGAGATCGTTGAGTGGCTCAACTTGCACCTCGTTGCATGTATTGGTGATTCTAGGCCAAACTCCGATCTATTCGAGACGCGTATGGAATTTTGATTCGTTTACATGTATGTACATATATGTACGTATCGTAAAAATTTAATGACGAATCGTATTCGTATAATTTTTTAAAGCACACTGTTTTCTTGTCTGTATTTGCAATTACTTTATTAATTATTTTATTAATTTTAAAATTCAATAATTTACTTTTAATACATTTTTTTTTTTTTTTTTTTTTTTTTTTTTTTTTTTTTTTTTGCAATGAACATTATTTAATCGATTATCGTTTCTAAATAAATGGTTTGAAGATCGAGTTTTAAAAAAAGTGCAATTTTTTTTTAAATATTCGTAACTCAACACGAAAACTTTTAATATAAAAATAATCATAAACAGTCACTCAATAACACTTTTTTTGTATTGGTTTAACAAATAGATTATAAAAATTAAACAAATTAAAAGTTCAACCGTAAATTCAAAAGCTGTCAGTCGATACGTTAATCTAAATTTATGAAGGATCCAAAAAAAAAAAGTTTTCAAAGCCTCAAAAGTTCGAGGTAAAAATCACGTGTTCTTTTATGACTCGTAAGGAACAAAAAGAGTCCGCGCTACGAAAATCTGCTAGCAGCATGTTATTTTTTCATCGTTTATTATTTTTTTTTTTTTTTGCTGGGAAAATGATAAAACGGCTGTAAGATTAAAATACTGATCGTGTGAATTGTTTAAAATTTAGTTAAATTTAGTTAAATTTTGAAATTTATTATACAAATGTGTAGAAGAAGATATTGATAAAACACAAAATCTTGTTATGAAATATTCATTTTTAATACGACAAATATTCTTAATACACTAAAAAAAAAATTACTTAAAAATTAATAACGACAATAAGATTAATGTTTCTAAAAATAGATACAACGGAGATTAATCGGCTTTTATTTTCAATAACAACTTCGATTCACAATTCGCAATATTTCATTATCATATATAAAATCACCGTTGCGTTTGATTTCAGTACGATTATAAAAGTACGTCGTTTTGTTTTTAATTTTGCATATAAAAATTTTGCATAAAAAAAAAAAAAAAAAAAAAAAAAAAAAAAAAAAAAAAAAAAAAACTATTAGACAAATAATTGTAAAATAATCGTGTACATACGTGCCAACAAATTTATTAATATTAAATTTTCTTGAAAAATTTTTTACAACATTTGATGTACGCACAAGTAAATTGTTAAAAACTTATCGCATTATTATATTACTTTGGTAATATCTATATTATTTAACGTTCTTTGGCAAACATTTTTGGTATATTTAAAATATTTTATTTTTCTAAAAAAACGTATATATATTTAAAGATGATATAACTTTGAAAAATATTCCTTTAAAAATTATCAAACATTTTATAGAAACGTTTAACTTTCTAACGTACAGAGATAAACTTTTTTACAAAATTAGTACATTATAATTATTTATTTTATTTCTACCGATAAATGGAGATATTTATTAATCAATAAAATAAATACTTTGAATTAATTTTTATGTAAATATGATTTAACTCTAAAAATTTGTATTTGTATTTGTATTTTTTTTTTTTTTTTTTTTTTTTTTTTTTTTTTTTTTTTTAATTTAATATATACAAAATATATTATTAATTGCAAGAATCTTTAATTAAAAAATGGAAAAACAAAGAATTATTTTCTGTAACAATACATAATCTTTAAAGTTTAAATCTTCGTTATTGGATACTTTTTGCAAACGTATTCTTTCTTTTTAAATAAATAGCTGCTTAGATATTTTAAAGAATTTTTAAACAACAATAATTGTTTTACAATTAGAAACAAATTTAAAATTGTTAAATCATAATGAATTTTAAAATTACATATGTTTGCAGATAATAGAACAATATCGAATCACAAATTTACAAACCATATCATTAATATTAATAATAATAATAATAATAATAATAATAATAATAATAATAATAATAATAATAATAATAATAATAATAATAATAATAATAATAATAATAATAATAATAGTAATTTGATTATAAAAAACGTTTCTCTTAAAACATTTTTAATCCGACGAATTTTTAATTTTTTATTCCCAATTAAAGTACTTATTAAATTGCAATAATCATCATAAAATTATGACGAAGAATTTCATAACTCGCACTGACTGGTACTACTCGATACAAATTTTCTTTTTAAATATTCAAAATGCATCGATCTACAATAATTTCATTGAAATACACACATACACCCACGCACGCACGCTTTCTCTTTCTCTCTTTTTCAAATCCGAAGGGCGACACACGGCGTTTTCTCCCCTTCTCCCCCTCCCCCCCCCCCCCCCCCCCCCTCCTCCTTCACCAAGTACTTATCACATCGTGTACTTGATCTGATCGTAGTACATTGGGACCGTAGGCGCCGCCGTCGCGCCGGAGTGGACGTTGCTCGCGACTGCGCTCGGTATGCTGAGACCGCCGATATTTCCCAGGCTCAGTGAGCCGAGCGAGCTCAGCGATGAATTTAGAGTCATCGAGCCGCTTGTGTGACTCAAATACGGCTTCCTGTCGATTATTCCGCCTCCGGAACTGCTCCCCGTACTCACGCCTGTACTCGAGCTCTGTATCCTCATATCTGGAAGAAGCGAAAATTTCGAAATTTTTCTTTAATATAGTTTTTTTTTTTTTTTTTATTTATATATATAGTTTTTTTATTTCTTTTTCAAGCACGTTATTTTATGTTAATGCGTAAATTTTATAAGAAAATTTTGAAGTAAAATTAAATGATCTTTTATGATTTTATTAAATATACATCGATGTATTATTATAAATTAAATGACAATAGAATTAGCGAACATTTTAAACTTATCGTAAGGTCTATTTTTTAAATACAATTTATTTAAAGCAACTTTTTTTCTTACCTTTTTTTTTTTTAATAATAATAAAATTATTTGATTAATATAATGTTTAAGAATTAAACAATAAAATTAATGATTCGTTAGTAATTATAATAGGTAAGTGATCGAACGATTGTGAGTTATCTCACGAATAAATGACTTTAGTAACTAGTGACTGTACTGAATTTCAAGTGCGCTTTAAGTTCAAGTGGACACACTCCAAAGGTTCGACTCTTCCTCTGTCTTTTTCTCTCGTATACTATATTTTTTATTGCCATCTTGATTGTACCGTGAATGACTCAACTACGTCGTACAATAAACTTCGCACGAGCCAAAAATTTTTTTTCCTGCGTTACTCTTAAACTAATCTTACAATTTTTTATCGTTTGTTAAAAAGTATATCGTAATTTTTTTTTCCAACATCTCGCTTTGACATTTCTTTAAAAATTTCAATAATTTTCCATCCTAAGTTGTCTTATTCTCTTTTTAAAAGAGTTTTACTTTTTCTATGTCGCGCAAGTCCGCATATGTTGTGTCATTAAAGGTCTTAAGATAACAAAAACCGAAGCAAGAAAAGGTCTAAGAATATGATTGCAGTTTAAAAATTCGACTCGCGTGTGGTCTATTTCGACAGTGTCAAGCCTGCCATTCAATGTGAGATTGCTATTAGCGTTACAAGTTTACGTTCAATTATACATAAACCTATATGCTTGGTATAATGTAATTAATTTCTTCTTCTTCTTCTTCTTTTTTTTTAATGAAATTATTCATTTAAGTTGCTATTAAAATTTTAACGCATTTAGTACATAAACAATAAAAATAAATATGAAGAATGGCTGTATTTATATGTAGCAGTATAAAATAAAGATATTTTATATTATAAGACAACATTTAATGAAGTGAAAATTTTTAAGTTGTATGACATTTCCTGGTTCGTTTGACAATTCAAATTTTATTATTATTTAAAATTGCTATTTTAAATATTATCAGCATTACTTATAAATAAATTTTCCTTAATATTGCGTATCTATCGTTATTAAAAAAAAAAGTTTCATTCAATTTGAAAACAAAATGTTGTTTACAATAAATAACTGAATCATTAAATACTATGAATACGTTAAAATGATACTTTTAACAGATATAAGTCAGACACAATGAGTAACAGTGCCGTAGTAATAACTGCAATTATATCGGTCCTCATTCAAATGTTTTTCTCTTATGGTTTGAAACACGCAACGAAAGAAAATCCTTTAACGAGCGTTGAAAGCTTTAAAAATTTTGAAAGACAGGCTGTATTAAATTCTAAACATAATGTCAACGCTTTTCTTGTTTTTGTGGCGTTAAGAATGCCACACATGTTCTCATATTTTCAAAGCGCCTGTAACCTGTTGCCAAGAAATTAAACGTATTTTCTACTTCATTAAACTCGAATTACACGATGTATGTTTTTACTTTTTTTTATTATTTCAAAATAATTTTAAATAATTTAGTTTATTTTTATAAATTGAAGAAACTTTAATAGATTAAGCATTGAAAAAATTCAATTCGTAATTGATGTGATATAACAATGTGTAATTTTCATTATTCGTATTAATACTTGTTTTATTAAATCAATAAGATTATTAAAAATAAAATATTTTAAATTTATAAGAAGAGAAAAGTTTTTGAATTCTTATAAAAAAATGTATATTCAAAAATTTATTTATAAAATGAATTTATCTCCATTAATTTGAAAGAATTTTTTAATATACGAGTGCAATATAATTTTTTCAAACATCACATAATTTATACATATTAGATATTTGTAAAAAATTAATTCAAATATTCCATTTAAATCATATTTTTAATTTTTCTAATTTAATTTACAATGTTATTGGTTTTGAAATAATTTCTTATTTATTTTCATAAGTATATTTAAACCTTAATATTATTTAATGCCACTTTGATTTACTTACAGAAATGAAAATTAATAAAAAGTTTATATTTATAATTTTAAATAAAAAAATTAAAAAAAATTAAAAAAAAATGCAATGCTAAATTAAATCATTATAATTTATATTAATCGATATATTAAAACAAACTATAAAAAAGCTTACTGTGATCGGCAACGGGCGTATGACAGCTGCTATGCGGCGAATTGACACTCGCGATCGGACTACTGGAGCCCGTCGGCAGCGCCTGAATCGCTTGTATCGCCGCGTTGACGTTCAACGCCGACGTGCTCGAGGACGCCGTAAGACCACCGTAAGCCACGTAATAATCCGCGTTTTGATTGTTGTTCAAAGTCTGTCCGGTCGTCGTCGTCGTAGTCGTCGTCGCCGCCGCCGCCGTGCTCGAGACACCGTTGCACTTGTAGCCGCTCGTTCCCATATTCTCGCTCTCCGTATCGATTTTAAACGCCACCTCTTGGTGATGCTGCTGCTGTTGTTGTTGCTGCTGCTGCTGGGACTGGATTAGTTGCTGCTGTTGCTGCTGCTGCTGCTGCGGTTGTCCGTGGTGTTGATGATGATGCAGATGATGATCTTTCAAGCTGCTCTGAAAGCTCGCATCCGTCACGGCCGGCGTTCTGAAACCGGTTGTTTGTTCCTGTGGACATCTCGTCGGGTAACCGGGCTCGTTTTTAAAAGCCGTTATCTCGCCGTTTCGGTAAACCGAGGTATCGCCGGTTTTGTACGTCACTTCGGTTGTTTTGTACGTGACCTCGGCTATCGGGGGAGTTTTATACGCCGTCTCGGGATAGGTCCAATCCCCCGCTATACCCGTCGCGGCACCGTACATCGCGTATTCCGGATAATTTTGATACTGGTTTTGATAGCCGTTCGCGTAATCGACGCCAGCCGCGGCCGCTAGGTTCTCGTAGCCGGTGGCTTGCACGCCGACGGCGCCCGCCGCCGTTGGAAAGTACTGCGGATACTGGGGCTTGAGAGCTTGACATTTGCGGCGAAAGCCACGCGGTCTTCGACGGAAGCTCCCCTCCTCGAACATGAATTCACTGGCTGGATCGATGGTCCAGTAGTGACCTTTGCCAGGTCGGCCTAAGCCTTTCGGCAACTTTATGAAGCACTCGTTGAGACTGAGATTATGACGCACGGAATTTTTCCAGCCCTGATAAGAACCTCTGAAGAAGGGGAAGTGCTGCTGCAAGTATGTGTAGATTTCCGAGAGGGTCAGACGCTTGCCCGGACTCGATTGAATGGCCATTACGATTAGAGCTATGTACGAGTAAGGTGGCTTTTCTTGACGACGAGCACCGGGCTTTCTTGCCGTTTCTTGGTTCGGCGAGGTGGAGGTCGACAAAAGCGGGTCGATGTTTTGTGCTTGCGCGAGGCTGGATATGACGCTCGATACGTTGGTCGACGGTCTAGTCACACTGGACATTGAGTAACTTAAAGAAACCGAGGGGTGCGAATGAGCGGACGTTGAACTGTGATGAGAGGCGTGATGCTGGTGCTGTTGATCTCGTAAATGTAGATGCTGCGATGATGTCACTGACTCGGATTCGTTGGTCATTTTAGCGATGAAATTATATCGTCTCGAATAAATTTAAACTAACTTCACTCAACGATTCTCGCACTTAAAAGTCTGTTTTAATTGCACGTTATAAATCAATTCGATTAATCTTATCATTTATAATATATTAAATAATTCAATCGATATGTTATTACAACAATAAAATTATTCATTATTTACATAATCTATAACGCGTTAATCGAACCATTCGCAAATAATTACAACACGCGTCAAAGTGTTCGAAGTATTCGTCATTCCGGAAAATGTGGGCTCACCCCGAAACCGGTACTTCGTCGCAAAGCGTCCATTGCTCGGTGTGTCTTTATTTCTCTGGCTCTTTAATCGTTTATAAGCGAAAATCTTTATTAACCCAAAACAACTTATGATGACTTTGATCCGCCGGCTACAATAATTATTTACACTGAGCCGAGTTGTAAATTGTTTGTTCGGTATAGATTATATCACGGACGCGAGAGATGCTTTTTTTTACGAAGAGTATAGCGGGCTAATCTAGTTGCGTACACGCGCTCGCTCCCTTCGTTTTCGGTTGACTGGAGCCGTGACGCGCAAGGCTGTGCGTAGCGGACGTTACTCCGTAATCGGCGCGCGATGATTTCTCCGGCGCGAGACGTCTCATTGGTCGGTGGGCTGGGCCTAGCTGTGCGTAGGCGGAGCTACGAGCATTGGGGAGATCGTAACAACGAATGCCATTGGACAAATTGCCGTGAATCCTTTCGATGGTGGATTGCCGAACTTGTCGCGTCGTGAGATGGGATGATACTTTGGAAAAGGGATACCCGATAAGTAATGATTTTCAATTGTTTTTAATAATTGTAATTTAATTTTTTTGATTCAACGATGGTCAAAATCTATTTATTAATTTTTTTTTTTCTTTTTATTAATGAAATGTTTAATATATAATAAAATTGATAAAATATATTTAATAAAATAGATGTTTATTTGATTAAATACTTTTGTAAATTATATTGATAAATTTTTAAACTAACGATAATTAAAATGCTTATAACAAAGATTAAAATTTAACTTTCATTTTCTTTTGTTTTTTACAATTCAATAAGTATTTATTAATAATAATTATATCTGAACTAAATATTTATTTGATGAATTCCAATGACTGGAGAAATTGTGTCAAGCTTTACTATTATATCTTAGAACTTAAAGTAATTTAGAAAGTTAACTAAAGACTCAAAAAAAAAAGTAAAAAAATTATATTGAAAATAGTTACTATAAGCACATATGTATAATTTTAATGGAATAAAAAATAATGTATATGTATATTGAACAGTAATTTAATGTGCAAGGTGTTCTAAATAAAAATTTAAATAACGATGAATTTATTGTATTTATAACAATATTATAAGTATTTATAATACAACTCATAGTAATAATTGCTGTTAGTATTAAACATAACCTATAAATTATATTCAGATTGAATTTATAAATACATTATTGTTGAGTAACAATTTAAATTGTTAATATTTTATTAGACTCATTACGATCTATAATATTCAAAAACTTGGAACAAATGTAATGTACATTTTAAAAAATATTTAACTAAACTATTTTAAAAATTGAAAAATTTTGATATAATATAGTAGAACAGAATGTCGTCGGTAACTGAACATTTTTATGATAATATTAAGCAGAAATTAGTAACTTTAGGTACTAATTCTTGGATAATTGTATGATTTGTATCAGAGATATAAAGTAATTATACAGTAAATGTAAATAGTATAAAACCATACTTGTTTTTTTTAATATTTATTACTATTATATCTTACATTTGAATAGATCTCGTTAATTTTTAACTACTGATAAATTATTTCTTTAATTTATCTTTTCTTAGCATTATCAAAGAAAGGCAGTCAAATGTATACTTTTACAATAAAATTATATTTATATCATTAATTTATTTAATGTTACAATTTATTCAGTCGAATATTTGCATAGTACATTGGAATACACTTTTAAGTAAATAATTTATAAATGAATATTTATAAAATATCTTTTATAAATAAAAAACGCAACTTAACTTTGTACAATTTATACGTAAAATTTTACATAAAATTTTAAAATTTATGTTTCAATTATTATTTTTTAATCTACATTTAACTTTTGGCATAAAAAAAAAAACTAATTAAAAGGTAGCTTTTCTGTATTTATATTATTAAAGACGAAAAATGTTTATATAATTTATGAATTAATTTTTGACTCATAAACTATGCCACTAATCACTATATTTTATACAATTTAAAAAATGTGAATAAGTAATTTTAGTTATAAATTCATGACTATTAAAACTTTGCAATTGAAATTATATAAAGTATTTTTATTCAAGTCATAAGTGTGAGAACTTAAATAATGCAGGCTTGACGATGTGAAGTATTTCGTGAGAAAAAATTGATACGCCCGAGACATACTCATCTCAACGCTATTAGAATTTGACACGAGGTCACGTGTCATTGGAAATAAACACTTCCGATATGTGTTTAATTCTCGATGACTGGGACGTTCAACGGCCGAACGACGAAAGATCCAACGTATAATCTTTTGAGTTCTTGCCGCTATCAGTTTGACATATCATCAAAAGTCACGTCTCGTGATGTTCGAAATTTAAAAGTAAATAAAATTCTGTCCAGAAGGATTTAGCGATATTGAGCTTAGTGTAATAGTTTTATTGTTAATATAATATAATAAGCATTTTAATAATATCTAATACGTTTTTTACAGTAATGTTTTATAAAGTTTTTGTATAAAGTGTAATCGAGAATTGTATATTATTTATTATTTTTTATTATAGCTGTACATATAATTTTTTTTAACTATTTCTTTATATTTATACAATACAAATAGTAACTATACAAAACTAAGATAAAAATAATTTAGAAAATTCAAAATATTAAAAAAAATAATTAAAAATTGAGAATAATTTTTTTTACGAACTTTAACATATTGTAATGTAAAATGCAATGCGTTCGTTTGTTTTTAATTACAGAAAGGAAAAGTTCAAAAACTTTTGATTAAGTTCGAAAAACAAATGTAAACTGCAGTTAAATAAATTTAAAAACCGCACTTCAAAATATCGAACACTGTATTCCAAAATTTTAAAAATTCTTCGAGGTGGGCCACTCCTCATAATTTATTGCGGTTTGAAGATGGTTGTTAAGACTATTAGTTTAAGGGTTGATTCATTTGAGAGAAAGGAAACGGAAAATAATCCTGAATTCTTAAAAGAGTCTTGTAACGCTGTGCTGCTGTTTACTGTTTCACTCCCTCAGAAAAAAGAAAAAGTTTTCGTGACGATTTGTTTCGAGTACCACAACACGCTCCAATGCTTAAAGCCTTCAGAAAGTTTCTGCGCATTAAATTTTCACTTGAATTTCTTTTTACAAACTTTCTTAAAATTAATTTTTTTTTTCTCGCTAACCAAATTTGCTTGTAGAATTTAATCGAAGAAGAGAAATTTTTCAATTTGGCATTGTTTTTGCAAATATAACAAATAAATTGCAAAAGTTTCTTTAAAATTTATATGAAAAAATTATAATACATGTAGCATATTAATGATATAAAATATTTTATGATAGCATATTTTTTACATAAAAAAATTGGTCAACTATATGTTATCATCATATTTTTACACTATAATATTATTGAATTAAATAATGAACTATTAAAATTGATTATCATATAAATTTTTATGCTATTAATCTAACAATGATAAAAATTATATAACGATTAGTTTCTTATTCCTATAAAATTTCTTGTACTATTGATATAATAGATATTATATCAGATAAATTCATAATATTTTCGATTCTCCAACGAATTTTAAGAATCTTAAGATATGAATGAATAAGCCGATGCGTTGATCACAGAAAAGAGACATCGTTATTTCAGCTTGCACGTTAGTCTTCGTTAGTTTTTTGATAATAAAAATGAGCTACCGACACATATTACAAGGATTATCGTCTACCCGATGTGGAAAGCTTGACGCTTGCCGGTTGCACGTGTTCCCGGACGTAAAACGTAACCGCGGACGAAAAAAATGTTAATCGTTTGCAGTTTCCTCTTTCTTTCTTTATTATTTAGTTAGGAAACATATTTGATTGGTAGGTTAATAATTATGTACAGAATTTGGCATTTTATTTTTTTTTTTTTTTTTTTTTTATAGTTTTTTGTTTATGTTTCATAAGTACTATATGTATCAAATTTTCAGCAATATTTTTATGATTTAAAACGCGTTTGAATTACTTTTAAAGATACATTGAAAATTTTTACAAATGTAAACTAAAAATAATTTCTTACTGCAATTTTTAATAGTAAACAAATTGAACAAGGGTGTCGTCAGTAACGTATTATAACGTATACCTCTGCAAAGTCAAATAATGCATTAAAATGTACTCGTACGCTAAAAAAAAAAAATTACGAAAAAAGAAAATAAAGCAAAATATCAAAACCGTGCGCACATTCAACCGTTACGAATTTCCGTTCGCAAGATAAAGAAGAAACGAGTTCGGAGCGCAAGTCTAATGAGAACAAAAAGAAAGAGTTCGCGTACGTATATGTATACATGTACGGCTACATAGGGGCGCGCGCGCACGTACACGTAAAGCTTTGTAAGCTTCTGGGCAGCACGTGAAGCTGTTCGGAGCATCGTATCTGCCCGTTGGCAGGGAAACGGCGAAAAAGAAGCCCACCCAAGCCGCGCCATCACACGCGCCGACGAGGATTCTCTGTTTATACGTGCCCCGGCTTAGTAATTTTATACCGCGGTGATCGCGCTTTCTCTCTCTCTCTCTCTCTCTCTCTCTCTATCCCTCTCTGTATACAGCTCGGTATATAGCTGCTCTCTCTCTCTCTCTCTCTCTCTGGCACATTACCGCGACGGATAATTTTCATTCGGTTGATGCCGTTTCCGCGCTTCGTACCGCTCATCGCCTCGAGGTATATCTTTCCGAAAGTCGACACCTTTCCGAGCGATTTGCGACGCTTTTGAAGTTTTGTTTTTCTTTTTTTCTTTGTAACTCTCGACAGTTAAGCAGACGATAAGATATGACTAATAGACATGAATGATTATTTTTATTTATTTTTGTAGTTGTCTTTTAAATGATTGACCTGTTAATGAGAGCTATTTTTCAATTCATTTTATACAAATAATGCTGTACCAAAGTAATAATAGTTTAGTTTTATAACATTTATGTTTATTTATAAATGAGTTCGTTAATGTCCAAACTTCATTTTTTTATACTTAAATATAATATCTTTGATATTTCATTTATAAGAATGAACTAGTTTTCTACTGTAGAGTAGTCCTTTCGATAACTCAATTTTTTGTGAATAATTGCAATTGAAACACTTATTTTAAATAAAAAACGAAATACAGTTTAATTTATCTCAATATTATTCATTTTTTTTTTCATACAAAAATTTTTTAGCAAATTGTTTTTGTAGACTTTTTTTTTATTTCGCGATGTATAGTAATCTTGATTATAAATATAGCATTACGAGCATCCAAGAAGAATCCGTTACTGTCGTGCAGTTTCTTTTTTTCTTCCAAATTTTTGTAGCCAGTTCACTCTCGCGTCTGGTTAATGTTTCTTTGCGTAAAGAACTTACAGAACGGGCAATAAGGTGCGCCAAAGTAGTAGAGAAAGAGAAGAAGAATAGCAAGGAAGAAGATCTGAGAACGATAGAAAAAGACTTTGGGCAAGAAATCTGCAGTCGCGAGATAGAGATGGAGATGAAAGCGCGAGAAAGAAAAAGAGAGATGGAGAGAAGGACCATAGACGATCTGAAAATAAGATTTGTTTACCTCAAGTCGATGCTATTTCGGAAACCGCGTAAAACTCTCGCGATTGCAGCGAACAAATGTTCGGCAGTTCTTGCAAATTAGCCGTAAATTTCGTTATGGGCCGTTCATTTATTTTATGCAAGAAATTTACCGTTAAATTAATACTGAATTTTGGATTTTTTTGCTTTTGAAAAAATGTTAGGATTCTAAATTAGAAAAGAAAAAAAAAAAAAAAAAAAATGATTGTGTATTATTTTATTACAAAATTAATTATACTAAAGCTAATAACTGAGTATTCATATATTTTTATCTACTTTTTTTAAAATTTTAATCAATTAATTTGAATGAAAAATATATAAATAACATTCGAATAGATAAAAATATTCTATTTTAAAATTATAAATTGTTCTTACTTTAATCTATAAAAAATTATAATTCTTTAAGTGCAACTGCGCAGGCTCTCTAGTATTTGAGTAATTGAAGAAACAGTTTATTTACACAAGATACTTATACGATATTTACAAACGCAGGATAAAAATAATAATTTTAAAAATCTTCAGGACGAAATTTTCAAGTCGTCTCCCTTGTTTCGAAAGGTCGTATACAAAATTGTTTATTAAATACGTCGCACACTCACGTAGACGGTGTGCGTACGAAGGGTTCGAAAATTTTAGCCAGCGTCTACCGAAGCAAGGAGTAGAGGATTCATCATTTTGGTGGCTACTGTTTACGTGACGCCTTGTATGCACACACCACTTAATTCAATGTTTTGGTGTTTGGATCTAGACAACCGCAGAGGGCTTATATATCCTCGATACATCTACTCAAAACTCTTGAACAGCACCTATTAACTTCTGGAAAAATTTTTCGGCGCCTATGCGGCCACACGAAGCTTGTTTAGTGTCAAAGATCTCGTTAATGTAATTTTATCAGTGAAAATTTGACTTTTTTTTATTGAAATTTAATTTATAGTTGATTATAATTGTACCCGGCTTGCGCACTAGTGCTCTAATATCTTATTTATTTTTTAATATCAACATAAAATAACAGAAATTTTTCATTCGCAAATGACTTAATGTTATTATTATTTATTAAGAAACAGAATAAATATCAATGAAAATTATTTACAAAATTTATTAATATTATATTGATGTATTCAAGAAATTTATAGTTATATCAAGAAATACTTTTAATAATCATTAATTATTAGTTAAAAAAAATTAAATTATAATTTTACTCTCAAAATATTTTGAAGCTTAGTTATGCACATAAAATAATTGATATAATGTAAGACCATAAAATTTGTGTAATTATCTGCGGAGCTAACGTTATTTTAAAAACTCACTTTTTCAGTAAAAAAAAAAAAAATATTAATTGATTTTATAGATATTTATAAAAATAAAATAACATTAAAAATCTATTTAAATACAGTTATCCATTAAGTAGAGTTGTGTCCAAAAACAAATAAATTTTTAAATTAATTAATTTTTTTAGTAAAAATAAATAATTTTTTAGCCAAGTAAAATGTGTACGTTAAATTTATTTTAATATTATTTAATTAGATATTAAGGCAGATGCATCGATAAAAATAGGTGTGTTATCTTTTATAGAATATTATATTGTAGGTTACCAACTTTATGAATACACCTTTATTTATACAATAAAACTGTCTATTGAAACAAATGTCATAGTGTTAGTTGTGCTTCATACAGTGTATTCAAAAATATAATTTTTGATTGTTACATAATATGATTAAAAGTCTTTTGAAATAATTGTTAGTTTGGATAAATTTATTCATATGTGTTAAGTGTTATAAGAAATAAAATAGTAAATAAGCTAAATATAAAATTGACGTTTTCAAAATAAATTGATTTAACCTCAAAAATAATTGTTACGGTACGTAAATTTATAAAGCATAAATTAAATTTATATCAAAATTTTAATATGTGGCTTGATTTAATTTATATTCATTTGATGAATTCTAAAATTAAAATAGTATAATTTATTTATAAATTCAATGTCTTATTAAATTATTTTAATGCCATCATTTTTATATTTACATACATAAGTTGTGTTAGAAAATAGTTTTTTAATTTATCGAAATTAAAATATTACGAGTCAAACGTATATTTAATTTTTGTATTGAATTATTGCATGAATAGTGTATCTATTATAATATAAGTAGATGAAGTTCAATAAAATATTAAAAATTAATGAATGCTATTAATTTGATTATAATCATCATGACATGAGTTTACGTATCTAGGAAATACTTTATTTTATTCTATTTATTTAAATTAATAAATGATTAATAGATATATTTTTGTTTTCTTTTTTTTTATTTTATTTTATTTTATTTTATTTAGTAATTATAAATATTTTTAAAACAATATGACAAATTTAAAAATCAATATTAAAAAATTTATTTTATACATATACGAAGAAGTAGATGGTAGAATCATAAAGTTGTATTACAAGTTATCATATCTCTGGAGCAAATCATTCAAATTACAAAAAAAAAAAAAAAAAAAAAAAAAAATATTGTTATATTAACAAGGAAAATTCAGCTAAAATGCTAACAGAATTTTCTTTGCAATTCTAAGGCGAGTTTTGCATGCGTCATCGCGTTTAAGCAAAGTAGAACATGTAAGTCGAGGCTAACTGCTACGGCCATCTTGACGCTTTGTGATTTAATGGTGTCATTAATCTATATTACGAGTGTTTGTTGAAGCGCTTTATCCAACAGGAATAGAATGACTGCTTTAAAACTCCTGCAACTTTATAAATAAAAAATGTTTAACGATTGATTTATTTTTGCTCTGTTTCAATTGTTGGTAAATTAATTTGATGAGAAATAATTAAATTTTAGCAGCTAAATTCACGGGTTTTATTATCATAAAAGATGCATTGAGTGCTGATCCATTTTTTAAGTATTATATTAAAAAGTGCTTAATTTTAAAATTATAAGAAGATGTAATAAATTAATGATAAAATATTTTTAATTTTTATTATGCTTAAAGTATAAAACATTTAATTACGATATTAGAAAAGAACTTCCAACTTCTATAAGTTAATGTACATAGTAATTTATTTATTGATAAATTTTTTATCGAATGAAATAACATTTTTCTATTTTTGAGAATTTTATGTATTATTTTAATCAATGCAATTCGTAAAAAATGGTTATAGTTTTATTTATATTATTATTCTTATATTTATATTATTATATTATATTATATTTATATTATTATTCTGGTAAATTTTCTTTTATTTATAAATTTGTAAAATATTATGAATGAATTTAATTAATAATCTCATTATCCGTATGAATGTATTTTTTGCATTAACATATTTTAGTTAGTATTTATCAACAAATATAAAAGAAACAAAATTATTCGTAAATATAATTTAATGTTTATTCATTTAGCAAAATGAAAGTTATGATTTTAGTCAATTATAATGAAATGTATAACTTTGATAATTATAATTTCAATTTTAATTTTAACGCAATTATCAGAGAATTGTTTAACACAATTCATTTTTAAAAATTTTGAATTTTAGTTAATTTCATAAAAGATAAAAATATAATTTTTATTATCTAAAAATATTTCCATCGAATTCTATACATAGATAACAATGGACAAAAGACAAAAGCTTTATGATTTTTCGTTGGAGAGCGCTATTCCGATAAGATTTGAGCCGGAAGCAATAAATTTCAAAAGTTGTTCTTTGCTCACTTTCTTTGTCGTTCCTCGTCTCCGACTCACTCGTTCGTTCCATTTCTTTTCATGTTTACACCGTTGCGAGAACGTATGTGTGTGTGTGTGTGTGTGTGTTGCTTGTTACGATAGCTCGTGCGCGTATTAAAAGCGCAGAAGAGCCGCAATAGCTGTAGTCCACGTCATAGATGAGCGAGACAATATTTTTGCTCCTCACACGGCACCTGTGTTTACAAAATGTAGTATCGTTACACTCGGGGAGAGCCCAGACGTATGTAAGTCATATGCTTGATTGTCGACAAAGATTGGAGAGATGGACAATACAATTTGGCCTTTTTATTTTATTGATATATAATTTAATTATCGATTTGGTTAAATACTTAATTTTTTCATGTATGTAACTTATTTATTTCCATGTTTTTTATTCACATGCAATACGACTACACTGTGTTTATTTTATACACTTTTTGTCAAATATGAGTCATACATTTTTATTACTCCTTATTACTTTATTAGAAAGTAGTAAATCGTTAGTAAACAAAAATTGATAAAAAAAGAAATTAATTTAATTTTTATATTTTTTTCAATGGCGCGTAAATTATTTTTTTTATAATTTCAATTAATAAAATTAAAAAAAAAAAAAAAAATGTAACTCAAACTTTGTTAGAATTAATATTTTGATATTTTTTTAGATGATTTAAAAGATAAAATTAGTCATTGGGCTCTGTAATTTTTAAATATCGGCTATTTTTTCATTTAATCTTTCTCCACTCCTCTTTACTTTTTCATTTTTTTTTTATAAAATTGATACAGTATCACATATTTGTTTATATAAAATATTAGCGTTTTCATATTTCGATGTTAGACGTGATATTGAATTTTATAATGTACTATTATAATTGTGGTCTGGTCAGCTGTCCTGTTCTGTATTTTGATTGATTCAGAGTTTTTTATGCAAGTTACCTCAGTTGCCGCTTTAAGAAATTTAAGCTTTGTATATAGATAACATTTTTCAGATCGGACATAATTCGAACATAGTTGTATTTTCGATAAGTGTTATGGGTGTTTTTAATAAAAACTAAATAACCATTCAAATTATTATTGTTAGTGATTTTTTAATCGTTCAAATGTCTTTTTTTTTTTTTTTTTTTAATACGAATATTAAGATTACTATAAAATTTCCTCCATAAATCCTACTCCCTTTCAGTTTCAATTATCCCTTCATTAAAAATTGCAATGGAGATAAGTTGAATAATGACGTTTAGTCCTGATTTTTTATGATTTACGTATACAACGTTTATTATTAAATTATTCATTATTTCTTGTAATACAACCGTTTTTAAAAGCAGTACTGTTACGATAATTTATTATATAAATTATTTTTATACGTACACACGATTTTTTAAAATAAAAAATGGTAAAACTTAAAAGAAAAGTTTTTTTTTTATTAAGTGGATATTAAAAAATTCCAAAATATGTATCATATTATTCTAAATTTTATTAAGATTATTTATCGTAATAATATAATTCTTATAAGAATTTAAAAATAAATTCGAAACAAAAAGAAAGCCATTTTTAATTCTCAAAAATAAACAATATCGTAAATTTGCAAAAATTGAAGGACGACGTGTTTTAAAAATTGAAACACTTAGTGATGAAGTTATTTGTAAAATGTGTGTTTTTTATCTCAACTTTCGTAATATTCTTGAGGAAAAACGTCGTGGAGTAGCTTCTATTTTTTATATCAAATGTCAAAGTTATATTTATGATAAAAGTATGATGAATGACAGTCAACATCATCATAATAACATAATAACATTTTCATTCTAATTCCAAATTAATTTTTAGTAAGTGCGAATTTTGTGTAAAAAAATTAAATAATAATTTAAAAATAATGTTATACAATTTATTTTTCCAGATGCTTTGAATTGTGGTATAGACAACACTCTTTTGAAGAAGTATCCTCGCAGTATTAAATGTACGAAGACTTTCTTGGAGAGTACATAAAACTTAGAAGAAAGAAGTTGGGAAAGTAATAGAAATGATAGTTGAAGAAAGTTGCAAAGCTGCAGAGTTATATGAAAAAAGAGAAACCTTAAAAATATTAATGAAGAGAGAATTAAAGCTTTTGTAAGTAGCTCGAACGATTGAATA
This sequence comes from Chalcis sispes, assembly GCA_949987625.1. NCBI lineage: Eukaryota > Metazoa > Arthropoda > Insecta > Hymenoptera > Chalcididae > Chalcis > Chalcis sispes. The sequence continues at coordinate 52,067,770 of OX465097.1, read as the reverse complement.
TAAAAGAAGCTCTTATGAGAAATTAAATATGTGAATAAATTGTATAAATTCAAAGTTAAAACATTATGTTGTATAACATCGATTTATGTAAAATTTAAAATTTAATGTAATTCAATTAACTTCGTTTGAATTTAAATTTGTGATTTCTTACCGCAGAAAAATGTTAAATCATTTGTATGTATGATATTTTATAAAATTTTAAATATATTTCAAAATATGTAATTTAATACAGCAAAACAATGTATTTATTTAAATGTATACCTGTTCAAATTCAATAAATAAAAAACTAGAACAAAAATATTTTACTTTGTGATTTCTTTTTCTAAGAAACGAAGTTCATTTCTTTTTATAAGAACAAAAATAATACTTTATTAGTTAATACTTCATTTACATTAAAAATGAAAATTTTAAATCATTGATATTTTTTTATTGGTATCAAAAAATTCGAAGAAACTATCCTTCAAAAGTAAGATTAGCCAAAATTTTGGTTATTTAAGTACTTCAATTTATTATTCACATTATTATACTGTTAATTTAAATTGATAGATAGTGAAAATTAAAAAAAAAAATAAAATTAATGCTAATTTTTTAAGCGTTAGTTCTCTCTTAAATTTATGCTAAATAGAATAATAATTTTATGATAAAAATAATGGGATAAAATACAAAAACATTATTATTAATATTGTGTAATAATTTAATCGCTTTTTACAAGCTAAGTCGATACATTACATTATGAGGAGCATGCGACGCGACATTGGTTAATGCGTGATGTTAATCGCACCTATATTTTACGTCTCGGGGCACCAATATCGAGTGGCATTTCTCCCTTATTACAGAAAAATAAATTATTCATATTACATATTAAATACATTGTCAGAGACCATTCGAGTCACTGTCGATCTCGTTTACTCGCTTATACGATTAAAAATTACACTGGAAATAAATTATTTTATATAAGTATCGGTAATGGAGATAATAATTAGTATAGTATTAACGATTAATAAATAATTATAATATTACGGTATTTAAATTTACATTCATAAAATACGTTGCAAGGCTTACGACAGACGCTTATGACGTCTCCTCAATAAATTCATACAATCTATACACGTAACAAACTTTGCTTCACGAGCGAAAAATTATTTTATCACATTTCATTCGTCGTATGATGAAAAATATTTACTCGTACGATATTATTTATTCGGTCTGTGAGTTATGTGGTTGTATCGTGGAGGGGGGGGGGGAGAGAATAGAGGATTTACAGGGGTAGGTCCAATTTTCTTATTGTCCTTACGCTCTACATTGTCAACGACATTTTAGAAAAAAAAAAAAAGAAGAAATTTCGGGTTAGAGCAGGGGGGAACGGAACGTTGGGACACAAGTTTTAATAAATAGCGTTAATTATTACGGGTGAACATCGGCGTGTATTTCTTGCGTTTAATTTAAGTTTTCGTTTGCGATCCGAGCCGCAACTTGGATTAGAAACGTTCTACACTGACTAGATTTCGCACTCGCCTGGTACTTGGCAGCTTGTTTATAATGCTTTCGCTCTTTTTGTACCCCTTATATAACGAATAATCTTAATTACAAAGGACCTAGTCAATATGTAATGCTCTTTTTTTCGCCTCCTTTTATCCTCCTTCACCGTTTTTCATTTATCAATTCTCTTTATACAAGGAACACGCAAGGAATTTTCATAACAAGGACGAGTCTTCGCGACTCGAGCCCTAGTCTCTTGGTTTTGTAACCACATTTTTTTCGTTTTATTTTTCTTTTTTTGTTTTCTTTTTATCATTAATTTTTTTTTTTTTTTTTTTTTTTTTTTTTTCTATATAAGTTTCGCGTGCGCTTCTCGTTCTTTCTTTTTTTTTTCGGCGCGAAAGAAGAAGAAGTCGCACGTATGGATCGCGGCGCTTTAACGCAACGGAAAATTAAAATAAATGTATACTTAATTATTTATAAATATATAATCGGAAGGAAAGCACGGGAGAACGAATCTCGCCGTACTCGTGGAAATGCTTAATATTTATTCGAAAAGCTTTTTCGCGTAGTGCCAGATTCGGAAGAAGTACTCATCCTTTCGCAGCAGTCGCGCCCTGGCGTATGAGTGAATGTCCGCGTCCATATTATGTTCGCGAAGCCAAGAGCTTGTGTTTTCTGTGCTGAAGCTGAGAGATGTCGTTTCTCCTCGGTCTGGCGCCTCGGCGACTGGCTCTATTACTGTTAAATCTGTTAAGAAATTGAAAATTTATGTTTTGGATAAATAAAATTAAAAGTAGCGTGTACAAAAATGGAATTGAAAAAGTTTAACATTTTTTCAATAATTTTATTTAAATAAATTAATTAAAAATTTTAAGATAAAAAAAAATGCCCAAATTAACGTTAAAATAAAAACTTTTAGAATATGTTAAAATATCTTATATAATTTATAAATTATGTTTCTTTATCAGTTCATTTATAAAACTATCAGGTTGATCGGATATTAACGTCAAATTTTTTACATGTTTTTATACATATGTAAAAGTTTATAATATGTATACGTATTCTATGTATAGAGATGTGTTTCTTTATTTCTTAGTAAAATGAAATGTGAAATTTATGCTGTATAAATGTTTGTATTTAATTTTCGTATTTGATTGTTGTATTTGAGTACTTGTAGAGTTTTTTAATGATGCATTTATTATCTTTAAAAAATTCGAAATAAATTTCCGATCAATCTAATAAAATGCTCGTGCTTATACCTGTCGCTGGTACAATCTTGAAAGGCTCCTCAGATTCCAGCGGTTCACTGAAGCCGACCTCATTCTTTGCATAAATTCTAAAGAGATATTCGTGATTCTCTTGCAAATCTCTTATGATCAGCTTTTGTATGCCAGCATTGACTCGTCCAACTTCCATCCACATGGTCTTCTTTATGTCCCTTATGGCAATTTTGTAGGCTTCGAGTGGAGCACCGCCGTCGAATTCTGGTCTGCCCCAGCCGATTGATATCGTATTGCCCGCTATTTGCCTTATTTCAAGAGGCGCTGTAGGGGGCGATGGCACCACTGGAATTTTAATTATATATTTATATTTGTCTTAAAAAATATATTAAAAGCTTTTTTGACTTTGTTTTATCTAAATAAATGAAATTTTTTTTTTTTTTTTTTTTTTGCAAATTTAAATTGTCTTGAATTGTTGAATAAATAGAAAAATTATCTTACTAGCATGCGATTTAAGTAGGACGGGTTCCGATGTTGCAGGCAAACTTAAGCCTATACTGTTTTCAGCGAAAACTCTAAATAAGAATTCGCTCTCTTTTAAATTTTCAATCACGTAAGAATGTGTTGTACTTTCCAAAGTTACAATTTTCGTCCACCTAGAACCTTTACCGGCTAACGGTCTCTTCTCAATTATATAGCCTAAAAAATATTTGATTTAGAATTTTACGTCATTATAAAAAAATATTTATCTAATAATGTAGCATTATTAAAATACGAAGTTATCAGAGTATGAATTATATTCGCTCTGTTATAATTTATTTGTATCTGTGAAAAAATCGTACGTATAGTAATTAAAATTATACAATTTATTAATGTATATCATTAAACATGATTAGTTTTTTATGCAAACCACTTCAATAGTATACCTGTAAGCTCAGTTCCTCCAGTACTCGTAGGTGGTGACCAATTCAGAGTAACACTTCTGCTAGTGACATTCGTGACATGCACATTAGTTGGTGGCGATGGTGGTGCTAAAAAACAAATCATTGTAATAAATTTATCACTTGAAATATAATAATAACTTTGTATTTTTTAAACAGCAAGCACTTTTGCTTAACTCACTTTTGCATTTAATAACTTTTGTTCCGGGAAAAGTTCCAAGCAAAGCATATATAGTTTCTTCCGAAACTTTTGTTATTTCTAAGCATTATAAGCCATAGCATAATCATTAAGCATTAGCGTTATTATTTTATATATAATTTATATATATATATATATATATATACATTAAAACAAGCAAATAGACATTTTTTCAAATAAATATTTTTATACTCACTCAGCCTTTTGCCCGCTACGATAGGTTCTTCAGATATATATGGGGGCCCTGTGCCTATTTTATTTCTAGCTGTTATTCTGAAGTCATATGAAGCGTCAGTTTTTAAGCTTGATACTCCAATGTAGGTTGTATCGTCTTTAGTTGTTCCAATCTATGATAACATCAAAGAATTGATTGTTATAAAATCTTTAAAATGTTTATTGTTCAATATACACATATAATTCGATGAAAAAGTATATTAATTACCTTTTCCCAAGATTTCTTCGAAGTTTCTTTGATTTCAACAATGTATTCAATAATGGGTGAATCTCCATCATCTTCAGGTGGCTGCCAATTAATGGTAAACGACGTTTTAGTCATTCCTGAAACTTCAAGTGGTCCTCTTGGTGCTCCCGGTTTATTTTCAGGTCTCTTAGCTGTTTGCAATATTTTAATGCTCTTTGATTGAGGTGAAGGTTCACTTTGTCCAACTGCATTAACAGCTCTCGTACGGAATGTATATTCTATGTTAGTTATCAGCTTAGTTACAGTGTGTGAAGTTTGTGTTATTTTTTCTGTTACTTTAGTCCATCTGTAAATTAATTTATTTATAAAATTAAAATTTATATAATAAAATTTATTATTACTAGATTTATCACACATTTAAATTGATTATTTATTTACTTTAAGTTAAGAACGAAAAAATTCATTAAAAATAACATCTATAAAACGAATGAAAAGTAATACATACACATATATACTTTTCATACGTATACGAATACATTCGCGTACTTCATTAGTAGTTTATTATTATGAAAAATAAAATAAACATACGTTGTTGTTCCTTTTTGAAGATATTCTAAAACATATGCAGAAATTGGCGAGTTGCCGTCAGACTCTGACTCATTCCAGCGAAGTGTAACACTGTCATTTGTTATGTCAGTTGGTTCTGGAGCACCTGGAGCACTCGGCACTTCTGCAGAAGATAAAATAAAATTCAATATTTTTATCAATATTTATATTTCAATGGAAGATTTAATTGGTATTTTACATTAAATTTTAATTTAATCAATAAATTTTATTATATTTTCAATTTATTTTCAATTATAAAATAAAATTTATAAATTGAAATTGAATAAATTTTAATTAGTAAAAGACACTCACGCATGATGATAAGTTTAATGTTTATAGTAGCTTCGCCATGTACATTAACAAGTTTAAGTGTATAATTTCCAACGTCTTCTTTTTGTACTTTTTTAATGGTCAAAGTGGCTGATTCTTCATCTATGGTAGGTGTTATTCGTTTTGATTTTTGAATGACAGTTCCATTAACTGTCCATTCATCGGTTGGCTTAGGCGAAGCTGTAAAGTTAACGCTCATTTCCACGTCGTCGCCAACTTTAACTTTATAAGTTTTCGGTGAGTCCATGCTAATTGTAGGTGGTGCTTCTACGACTGTTAAAATTTTACATAAAATATTATTTCTAAATATATTTTTTATGAATCCTTATAGATTCGTTGATATTATTATTATATACTACTAGTAAAAACTAAATTTAAAAAATAAACATAATACTATATACCTTCAACTTTCAATTTTGAAGATGATTTAACATTAGTGGCAATCACGCTGTATTCTAAAGCATCTTCCACGGTGCATTTCTTAACTATAAGTTTCTTTATAGGTCCCGCGTCTATGATTGTATATTTAGGCGATTCGCTAATTTCTTTTCCTTTCCTATTATAAAAATAATACATTTTCTATAGTCAAAAATATTTTGTATAAAATGAAGTAATAATAATAGTGAATAAATTTTTTATTCTAATACAAACCTTAACCATTTAACGGGTATATTTGGTTTAGATAATTCTATTTCAAACGTTGCATCTTCGTTTAGAGGAACTAATGTGACTTCAGGTAAGCGCCTAATAAATTCGACTCCAGGTTCTTCAACAGTTAGTCGTGCACTGGATGTTTGAGTGCCGACTTTGCAAGAATAAATTCCGGCATCTTCTTTCTCTGAATTGTATATTTTTAATTTTTGACGCTTGCCATCTATAGAAAGTTGAACATGTTCCGAAAATTGCAGTTCATTATCATCTTTGAACCAACGCACCAAAGCATCGCCTTTAGTGAGTTCGATTTCAAATGTTGCCTTTTCTCCTTTTGCTATTGTAACGTCTTGCATTTTTATAATAATTTCTGGCGGTAATTCTGAAAATTATAAATATTTAATTTTGTTAATTTTTATTTTAGTAATTATACTGCTAGTCATGAATGTTTTAAGTTATTATAATCCACTGATTTAATAGTTTAATATGATTTTTGGATAGCGAGTCAATTTTTCCATAACATAATTTTTATAAACATTTTGTTTTTTTCTTTTTTTTCTATTATTAATATTGCTCTTACCGACAACTGTAACTTCTGCAGTACATTCTTGATCAATCAAACTGCAAGTATATTCTCCTTCATCTTGAATTGATGCTGATCTAATTAACAATTTTCTTATAGTTCCTTCCTTTACAAACTCTAATTTTTCAGTAGTTGGACTCAACGGTACACCATCCTTAAGCCACGTTACATCAGCTGTTTGAGATGTTATTTCAACTTCTAAAATTGCTTCGTTTCGTTCCGTTACTTCGAAATCTTCTAATTTTTTAACGAATTCGGGTTTCGAAGCTTTAAATAGATTCATTTATATTAGTAATTATTTTATTATAAATTAGATATAAATTGTAATATATTAAAATATTTTACCTTTGACAGTAACATCGCAGAATGTTTTCTGATTTTTCACAGTACACTTGTAAGTACCTTCATCGGTTTGACTAACGCATTTAATAACAAGCTTATGTACTTTTCCTTCTTGGATTACTTCACGATGATCCATACCACTAATTTCTTTATCATTGTGCCACCACGTTGTAGAAACTGTGTGCGAAGTCTCACAAGTTAATTCCAGTGTTTTGTATTCATCGATAGATATTCTTCTTTCGAGTTTCTTTACGAATGAAACTTTTTCTACATCAACAGTAACTTTAGCACCGTGAGATGTTTTACCAACTGGATTTACAGCTACGCATTTATAATCTCCAGCATCAGTTTCTGAATTGGCATTTCTTATTTCAAGAATAATATTTTCCCCATCGTAACTTTCTGTTATATTCGGTGATTTTTCTAAAGGTTTGTTGTTTCTATAAATAATAAAAATAATTGCGATAAACTCTTCTAAATCTAATAAAAGGTTTGAATTTAAAGATTGGCGTTTTATTTTCATATACATATGATACACGTTTCCCACAACTTTTAATGCACTTATTGTGAATTATCACAAAATCTACTTAATTATTTGTAATAATATTTAATTAAAATAATAAATTATAACTAATTTTATAGTTTTCGCAGTATTTTATTATGAATGCGCTTATCTTAAATAACAAAAAATAAAATTTACTGAGTTTTTTAAATTTAAGAATAAATTTCACTCCGCTTTAAAAACAAATTCTATCAAGATTAGATATGTGGCTAAATTATTCTGAAATAATTCGTGTATGTAAGATTGATGTATTTTTTAAAGCTTATATTATTAATATTACCTCAATAATATTGAGGTAATATTCAGGTGCTTATTTTAATAATTTCATAATAAATAAGGTTTAAAATATAATAAATATTTTATGTTTACCTCAGCCATGTTACTTCTGGTATTGGATTTCCAGTAACTTTAGCTACAAGCTTAAACGTTCCTTTTTCTGGCACCGTTAATTCTTGGAATCTTTCAGTGAATAATGGCGGTTCTGGAGCACCGCTTGGCATTTCTAAATGAATGAAATAATTATTAGTATCATTGATTAGGAGAAATATGTAATGGTATAATTTCATAATGTCAAAATAAATGTAAAAGTTTAATAGCATATATAATGTAACAGATATGAGAAATTTGAATTTTCGATGCAGGCAATGATTACCGTGTTTGAATAGATGATGAAGCCAAGTTATGCTATTTTTTAAATAATTTAGTTTGAAAATTGATGTGTAAAACCGAATTTAATGCACAATGTATTTAAAAAACTATTTTTTTTTAATAACTAAAAAAATCCATATAATTATTTTAAAAATTGTTGTATTCCGTCGTTAAATTATAAAACCAATATTATTTATACGTTTCTTTAAATGAATAAAAATTTTAATTATTTAAATTTGTTTCAAATTTTTAATATTTCGTCTAAAAATTTTAGTACGTATCTTAATAAAATTTTTTTTTTTAAATGATATTATAAGTGTATTAAATGTTAAATAATTGGTGAAGAAATATCGCATAATTTATGTTATTGATTATAAATTTGAATATAAAATTTAACGTATATTTAATACCCTTTGTTGGTAAAAGCATCACACACTCTTCTTTAGCTATTTCTATTGCAAGAGAAAGTGCAGCATCTAAAGTAGCAGCAGCTGTAAGAAAAGTTAATGGCAAGTTTTTGTTAATTTGAAGCATTATTTTTAGGTAATAAATAGAAACTCTATAACTTTCAAATTCAGATATGTTAAATCATACAAAAATGTAGCGATAAACATAAATAATTAAGTAATTCGAAAAAATCATTTTGTTAGATTTTTTTTTTAATGTCATAGGTTTTTTAAAGACATAGCTTATAAGTTTAAAATCTTATTTATATACCTTCTACAGTGAGTGTTGCTTTAGTCTCAGCAGTTCCTAGTTCATTAACTGCTATTACAGAATATTCTCCTGAATCTGAAATTTGTGGTTGTATGAGAGTTAAAGTGCTAGTATTTTTATCTTTTTTAGGTGTCACACCACGCAGTGGCTTTCCATCTTTTAACCAAGAAATTGATGGAAGTGGATTTCCTACTATTTGCGTTGAAAGAACAACAGTTTCACCTTCTCTTACAGCAAAAGGTTTTAATGGTTCCAAGATTTCTGGAGGCTCTCGATTTCCAGTTTGAACCTAAATTAATAATAATTCGTTCTATTAATGTTCTTATAAATAACATTTTAACCGTTTGAGTCCCAAGCAGCGCGATCGCGCTGTTGAGATTTTATGTCGAGAAAACCCAGCACATTTCTAGCATTGTGGACAACTGACGATGCGTTACCGATTGTCCAAGTCAGAAATGCGCGCGATTTACTGAAGCAAGTGCATCACACAGCTCCTTTTAATGTTAATAGTACATTTTGCAATAGCTACATATAGTAGAATAATACTATAATAATGCAATAATACATTACAAAATAAAAAGTGCTCATTTAGAGAAAGCGCGATTGCGCTGTTTGGGATTCTTTGACAGTGTTTTTTCAATACACCTTGGGACTCAAACGGTTAATCAGTATATGTAAAGATAAAAGATTTTGAAAAGAATAATGTTTTCAATCAGAAAAAAAATAAGCAAAAAAATTTATATCAGACGAGTATTTGAAATTAATTTTGCATACACTCAATTTTTTATTTAAATCAATTTAAATAAAGAAGATTCTTTATCATTATTATTTTAGAATAATAATAAAATTAGACTATACCTTGAGAGGAATTTCAATGGAAGATTCTCCTTCTCTATTCTTTGCTGTTATTACATATTTACCTTCTTGTTCTTTCAGTACCTTCGTAATTTTCATGACATTGCAGTACATATGCATATCACTTTCTGTCACAACAGTTATGTTTTCTTTGCTGGTTATTTTCTCTTCATTATAATACCACGTTATTTCTGGTTCAGGTACTGCAACTAATCTACATTCAAGAATAACATCTTCTCCCACATTAACGCATTTAGCTTTCGGTTGCCTAGAAAATGTTGGCGGTATTCCTTCCAATATATCGGCTAATGAAGATTCTCTAAAAGTTTAAATTAATATATAAATAAAATAATATGAATAGTAAAAATTAAAAAATGATAATAAAAATAAAATACATTTTAATTTGATATAAACTATGAAAGTACATATATATACACATGAATAATCTTAACATGTAAGATGCCAGGTATTTATTTCTAGGATTATTTTAGAAACTTTACATTATTAATATAATTTTTTAGTGCCAAAAATGCCATAAATAAATTCATATGATTTTGGGAACTCATTTGAAAATGAGAAAACGAACTCTTATCTTTATTTTTGATATTTGGATACTGTTAAACAATATTGCGTCATCCCACATGTTCGTCAACATGGGTTGATACAGTATTTCTTAATACAGTTTATTTATGGCTCATGAAAACAGCATTGAAGAAAATTACGTAAAAATGCACTCAATCGTACATACGCTTTTTTTTAAAAGTATTATTATCATTGAAATTACGTCATTTATTGACATTTATATTTATAAATGTGCATGTATGTATATATATGCATGCACATTTACATATACATACATATTATATTTTATTTTTATAAATTATTAAAAAAATGATAAATTTTTTAAATAATTTTTAATCAATAGTAGTAAATTTCAATTACTATTATTTTACCTTGATAAACTTTTTCTTGAAAGAATTGTTATATCTGATCCATGATCAGATCCGGGTACTTCTACAGTTAATTCTGTGGTACTTGATGCAAATCCTGCAGCATTTTTCGCTACGCAAGTAAATGTACCAGAATCTTCAGGAAAAACTTCTTTGATAATTAGCGTTGCAACATTATCGTCATCATAAAACATTTGAAAATCGGGAGAAGGTTTAATAATTGCTGTTTGTCGGAACCACGTAATTTGTGGTCGAGGATAACCTTCAACTTGACATTCAAATTGCACGGTATAACCATCAGGTGTATGTATGGGTTGCAATTTTTCAATAAAACGAGGAGCTGAGACTTTATCTCCTAGCACAGGTTCTAAAAATAAAGATTTATTTAAAATGTATTTTTATTTTTACTTTTTATTTTTACTTTTTATTTTTATATTTTAAATTAATTTAATATAAGTAAATTGTATTTAATGTTTTTCGTACTTTCAAATACTGGTAATTTATCAATTTTTTCGTGGAGTTTTCGTTGCAAGTAAACAGTATATTGCGCTTCATTAAGAAGATATTGTGCCGGCACCCATCCCTTTTCTTGAGTAAGATTTTTTCTCACAAACCACCAGTCAGAATTAGTATGCTCTTAAAAAAATAATAATTGATTAATTAATTATAATAATTTAAAAAATTTTTGTATCGTACAAACTTACCAATTATATAAACCTTTTCTCCTTCTATTAAATTAATAGCTTCATCTGTTTCAGCTATGTAGGAACATATAGAGAACATTGCATCACCATCTCGAACTATGTATTCTGTTTACATATTTAAAATTTTATAATTAAAAAAAATCAATGTACTTTTTAATAAATTTATATAATTATAAATACTATTTATTACCTTCTTCATACATATCTATTTCTTGAGTTATACTAAGACTCGCTTCTTCTGTAAAATAAAGTAACATACAAGTATCAGTAATTTAAGTAATTGCCTTAGTTTGAAATTATTATTTGTTACCGCTTTACCGATATGCTTTTCTATTGCAGCCATGTAATGCTAGGAAGAGGAAAAGGATTGCTTATAAAGGAATAAAAGGTTGATTTACTTACTATTATAAAGCAGATAAAAAGCTTTGATACAGATTTTCTGAAAGCAGTGAGGTACATTGCATTTAAATTAGCTCAAAATATATAAATAAATAAATTCCAACCTTCTTCATAAGTAGAAATTCGTCTTTTAGGTTTAATTTTTAGTGCCAGTGATTCGTCTGTATCTTCCTTAAGATATTTTTGTTTTGATTTTAAAGTTAAACGAACATCGTCTTCTATTTCCTCTACAGCATACGGATGATATTTTTTTTTGTGTTTACGTTTTAAGGGTAGATTCAATTCATCAGTTTCAAGCTCATCAATACTATATTCATCTCTATCAGAGTCATAAATAATTTCTTCAATTACAGAACCAGAATCCTCATACTCTTGCACTATTCTTATTGTCTCTTCACCGGTTTCCTCTGAATATGTAAGCTTCTTCTTTTTAGGTTTTAATTTGACTTTGCCAGACATAGATATATCTTCTTCTTCATAGGTATTTAGTGAAATTTTAAATTCTTGTTCTACATCTTCTTTTGTTTTTATCGATCGCGGCCTAAATGTCACATTTTCAACATCGGTAATTTCTTTAATGTCAAAACGTGATTTTTTCCGAGGACGTAATTTTTTAATAGTTACATCTTCATATATTTCTTCAATTGGTTTTGGAATAGTTTTAGGTGGTTTTCTTCTAAGTGTAAATTCTTGAACTTCATCTTCTGCAGATTCTTTTCCAATTTTATTAAACTTTTCAATAATCTTTTCTTCTGCAGCTTCTTCTGCAACTGGTTTCTTCTTTGGCTTTTTCTTAAGCGAAATTTTGGCTGAAACCTCTTCTGGTTGCTCGACTGCTGGAGTTTCAGATGCTGGTTTTATAATAGTGACGTCCTCAGCTACTTCTTCAACGATTGGTTTCTTTTTAGGTTTCATGGAAATCTTTATTTCTTCTACTATTTCTGCTTCTACTTTCTCTTCATCTACTTCTTTTAGTTTTTTAATTGTAAGTTCTTCTGCTGCTTCCTCTGTAACTGGTTTTATCTTTGGCTTTTTCTTGAGCGAAATTTCGGCTGAAACCTCTTCCGGTTGCTCGACTGCTGCAGGTTCGGATGCTGGTTTCGTAATAGTGACGTCCTCAGATGCTTCTTCAACGATAGGTTTCTTTTTAGGTTTCTTGATGATCTTTACTTCTTCTACTATTTCTTTTTCTACTTTCTTTTCCTCTACTTCTTTTGGTTTTTTAATTGTAAGATCTTCTGCTGCTTCCTCCGTAACTGGTTTTATCTTTGGCTTTTTCTTGAGCGAAATTTCGGCTGAAACCTCTTTCGGTTGCTCGATTGCTACAGATTCAAGTGCTGGTTTTATGATAGTGACATCCTCAACTACTTCCTCAACGATTGGTTTCTTCTTCGGTTTTTTGGTGATTTTTACTTCTTCTACAATTTCTTCTTCTACTTTGACTTCCTCTACTTCTTTTGGTTTCTTAATTGTAAGTTCTTCTGCTGCTTCCTCCGTAACTGGTTCTTTCTTTCGCTTTTTCTTGAGCGAAATTTCGGCTGAAACCTCTTCCGGTTGCTCGATGGCTGCAGGTTCAGATGCTGGTTTTGTAATAGTGACATCCTCAACAACTTCCTCAACGATTGGTTTCTTCTTAGGTTTCTTGATGATTTTCACTTCTTCTACTATTTCTTCTTCTACTTTCTCTTCGTCTACTTCTTTTGGTTTTTTAATTGTAAGTTCTTCTGCTGCTTCCTCCGTAACTGGTTCTTTCTTTCGCTTTTTCTTGAGCGAAATTTCGGCTGAAACCTCTTCCGGTTGCTCGATGGCTGCAGGTTCAGATGCTGGTTTTGTAATAGTGACATCCTCAACAACTTCCTCAACGATTGGTTTCTTCTTAGGTTTCTTGATGATTTTCACTTCTTCTACTATTTCTTCTTCTACTTTCTCTTCCTCTACTTCTTTTGGTTTTTTAATTGTAAGTTCTTCTGCTGCTTCCTCCGTAACTGGTTTTTTCTTTGGCTTTTTCTTAAGCGGAATTTCGGTTGAAACCTCTTCCGGTTGCTCGACTGCTGCAGGTTCAGATGCTGGTTTTGTAATAGTGACATCCTCAACAACTTCCTCAACGATTGGTTTCTTCTTAGGTTTCTTGATGATTTTCACTTCTTCTACTATTTCTTCTTCTACTTTCTCTTCCTCTACTTCTTTTGGTTTTTTAATTGTAAGTTCTTCTGCTGCTTCCTCCGTAACTGGTTTTTTCTTTGGCTTTTTCTTAAGCGGAATTTCGGTTGAAACCTCTTCCGGTTGCTCGACTGCTGCAGGTTCAGATGCTGGTTTTGTAATGGTGACGTCCTCAACAACTTCCTCAATAATCGGTTTTTTCATAGGTTTCTTGGTGATTCTTACTTCTTCTACTATTTCTTTTTCTACTTTCTCTTCCTCTACTTCTTTTGGTTTTTTAGTTGTAAGTTCTTCTGCTGCTTCCTCCGTAACTGGTTTTTTCTGTGGCTTTTTGTTAAGCGGAATTTCGGCTGAAACCTCTTCCAGTTGCTCGACGGCTGTAGGTTCAGATGCTGGTTTTGTAATAGTGACATCCTCAACAACTTCCTCAACGATTGGTTTCTTTCTAGGTTTTTTGGTGATATTTACTTCTTCTACTATTTCTTCTTCTACTTTCTCTTTCTCTACTTCTTTTGGTTTTTTAATTGTAAGTTCTTCTGCTGCTTCCTCCGTAACTGGTTTTTTCTTTGGCTTTTTGTTAAGCGGAATTTCGGCTGAAACCTCTTCCGGTTGCTCGACGGCTGCAGGTTCAGATGCTGGTTTTGTAATAGTGACATTCTCAACAACTTCCTCAACGATTGGTTTCTTTCTAGGTTTCTTGGTGATATTTACTTCTTCTACTATTTCTTCTTCTACTTTCTCTTTCTCTACTTCTTTTGGTTTTTTAATTGTAAGTTCTTCTGCTGCTTCCTCCGTAACTGGTTTTTTCTTTGGCTTTTTGTTAAGCGGAATTTCGGCTGAAACCTCTTCCGGTTGCTCGACGGCTGCAGGTTCAGATGCTGGTTTTGTAATAGTGACATCCTCAACAACTTCCTCAACGATTGGTTTCTTCTTAGGTTTCTTGGTGATTTTTACTTCTTCTACTATTTCTTCTTCTACTTTCTCTTCCTCTACTTCTTTTGGTTTTTTAATTGTAAGTTCTTCTGCTGCTTCCTCCGTAACTGGTTTTTTCTTTAGCTTTTTGTTAAGCGGAATTTCGGCTGAAACCTCTTCCGGTTGCTCGACGGCTGCAGGTTCAGATGCTGGTTTTGTAATAGTGACATCCTCAACAACTTCCTCAACGATTGGTTTCTTCTTAGGTTTCTTGGTGATTTTTACTTCTTCTACTATTTCTTCTTCTACTTTCTCTTCCTCTACTTCTTTTGGTTTTTTAATTGTAAGTTCTTCTGCTGCTTCCTCCGTAACTGGTTTTTTCTTTGGCTTTTTGTTAAGCGGAATTTCGGCTGAAACCTCTTCCGGTTGCTCGACTGCTGCAGGTTCAGATGCTGGTTTTGTAATAGTGACATCCTTAACAACTTCTTCAACGATTGGTTTCTTCTTAGGTTTCTTGGTGATTTTTACTTCTTTTACTATTTCTTCTTCTACTTTCTCTTCCTCTACTTCTTTTGGTTTCTTAATTGTAAGTTCTTCTGCTGCTTCCTCCGTAACTGGTTTTTTCTTTGGCTTTTCTTTAAGCGGAATTTCGGCTAAAACCTCTTCCAGTTGCTCGACTGCTGTAGGTTTAGATTCTGGTTTTGTAATAGTGACATCCTCAACAACTTCCTTAACGATTGGTTTCTTTTTAGGTTTCTTGATGATTTTTACTTCTTCTACTGTATCCTGTTCTATTATTTCCTTCTCAATTTTATTTGGTTTTTTAATTGTAAGTTCTTCTGCTGCTTCCACCGTAACTGGTTTTTTCTTTGGCTTTTTCTTAAGCGGAATTTCGGTTGAAACCTCTTCCGGTTGCTCGACTGCTGCAGGTTCAGATGCTGGTTTTGTAATAGTGACATCCTCAACAACTTCCTCAACGATTGGTTTCTTCTTAGGTTTCTTGATGATTTTCACTTCTTCTACTATTTCTTCTTCTACTTTCTCTTCCTCTACTTCTTTTGGTTTTTTAATTGTAAGTTCTTCTGCTGCTTCCTCCGTAACTGGTTTTTTCTCTAGCTTTTTCTTAAGCGGAATTTCGGTTGAAACCTCTTTCGGTTGCTCGACTGCTGCAGGTTCAGATGCTGGTTTTGTAATAGTGACATCCTCAACAACTTCCTCAACGGTTGGTTTCTTCTTAGGTTTTTTGATGATTTTTACTTCTTCTACTGTATCCTGTTTTATTATTTTCTTCTCAATTTCATTTGGTTTTTCATCGGGAGTCTCTGTTGTAGCTTCTTCGACAACAGGTTTCTTTTTTGGTTTTTTCTTGGCTGGAATTCCCATTGAAACTTTCTCTGGCTGTTCCATTGTAATATCTTCTTTTACAGGTTTTGTTAGCGACAAATCTTGCTCGATTTCTTCTTCGCGTGGCTTTTTTGTTTCTTCTTTTTTCCATGGCCTTAGAATTATTTGTTCTAGTTCTTCATCAGGCTTCTCTTTTTCGGGAATCCTAAATTTAATATCTGCTTCCTCTTCTGGCATTACTGGCTTTGGTTTGCCTTTGATTAAAGGTATTTGTTCCACTTCTTGATCTTTTTGTTTTTTGTCTGGACGTTTATATTTATCAGGCATTTCTTCTGTTGGATGATCTGCCAATTTTTCTGTTTCAAGAGGTTTATATTTATCAAGATCTACTTTTTTAATATCCGTTGGTTTAAATTCTTCTGGTTTAATTTCAGTATCAGGCTTAATAGGTTTATCCTTTTTAATTTCTTCTAATTCTTTAGTTGGCTTAATGGGTTCAGCTTTTTTGTCATCTACTTCCTCCTTTTTAACTGGAACTTTCTTCAATTTTACATCTTCAGATATTTCTTCTGTTTTTGGGACTTTTCCTTTTCCAATTTTTAATTTTTTTAGTTCTTCCGGAGACTTTTCTTTAGGAACTTTAACAGGTTTTTCATAAGGCAATTTATCTTCAATTTTTTCTAGTGGCTTCTTTTTCAGATCTTCGAATTCTTTGTCCAGTTTTTCTAAATCAGTTATTTCTTTACCTGGTAATTTCTTCTTTTTAAATTTCTTTTTTATTATTTCATCAGCTTCTTCTACATTTCTCGATACAATTGCATTTTGTACTGGATTTTTTTCTAAAATTGATACTTTTGGAAGTTGCAAAGCAGTTGGCCAATCGGTTATAAAAGTTATTCGGCTTTTTAGTTTTACTACCGGTGCTTTAATAATTTCAGACTCTCGTCTTTTCGAAATAGATGTTTTTCTTAATTTTATAGTAGCAAACTGTACTTTTTCTTCTGGTTCTGCATACTTTACTTTCATTGGTTTAACTTCTTTCTTCTCTATTTTTTGTGGTACTAGTTTTTGCAGTTGTGGTGATTCTTTTTCCTTCTCTTTCTTTTTCTTGGGTTCCCACTGAATTTTTTCCGGCATTGGTTCTAGCACCGGTGGAGTATATTCAGGTTCGACCCATTCTTCATAATCAGCTTTTTTCGTAGATGGTTTTTTCTTAGGTTTTTTAGTTACTTTTATTTCCTCAACTTTTTCTTTTTCTATTATTTCTTTTTCTATTACTTTTGGTTTTTCATTGGGAGTTTCTGTTGTAGCTTCTTCGACAACAGGTTTCTTTTTTGGTTTTTTCTTGGCTGGAATTCCCATTGAAACTTTCTCTGGCTGTTCCATTGTAATATCTTCTTTTACAGGTTTTGTTAGCGACAAATCTTGCTCGATTTCTTCTTCGCGTGGCTTTTTTGTTTCTTCTTTTTTCCATGGCCTTAGAATTATTTGTTCTAGTTCTTCATCAGGCTTCTCTTTTTCGGGAATCCTAAATTTAATATCTGCTTCCTCTTCTGGCATTACTGGCTTTGGTTTGCCTTTGATTAAAGGTATTTGTTCCACTTCTTGATCTTTTTGTTTTTTGTCTGGACGTTTATATTTATCAGGCATTTCTTCTGTTGGATGATCTGCCAATTTTTCTGTTTCAAGAGGTTTATATTTATCAAGATCTACTTTTTTAATATCCGTTGGTTTAAATTCTTCTGGTTTAATTTCAGTATCAGGCTTAATAGGTTTATCCTTTTTAATTTCTTCTAATTCTTTAGTTGGCTTAATGGGTTCAGCTTTTTTGTCATCTACTTCCTCCTTTTTAACTGGAACTTTCTTCAATTTTACATCTTCAGATATTTCTTCTGTTTTTGGGACTTTTCCTTTTCCAATTTTTAATTTTTTTAGTTCTTCCGGAGACTTTTCTTTAGGAACTTTAACAGGTTTTTCATAAGGCAATTTATCTTCAATTTTTTCTAGTGGCTTCTTTTTCAGATCTTCGAATTCTTTGTCCAGTTTTTCTAAATCAGTTATTTCTTTATCTGGTAATTTCTTCTTTTTAAATTTCTTTTTTATTATTTCATCAGCTTCTTCTACATTTCTCGATACAATTGCATTTTGTACTGGATTTTTTTCTAAAATTGATACTTTTGGAAGTTGCAAAGCAGTTGGCCAATCGGTTATAAAAGTTATTCGGCTTTTTAGTCTTACTACCGGTGCTTTAATAATTTCAGACTCTCGTCTTTTCGAAATAGATGTTTTTCTTAATTTTATAGTAGCAAACTGTACTTGGTCTTTTGGTTCTGCATACTTCACTTTCATTGGTTTAACTTCTTTCTTCTCTATTTTTTGTGGTACTAGTTTTTGCAGTTGTGGTGATTCTTTTTCCTTCTCATTCTTTTTCTTGGGCTCCCACTGAATTTTTTCCGGCATTGGTTCTAGCACCGGTGGAGTATATTCAGGTTCGACCCATTCTTCATAATCAGCTTTTTTCTTAGTAGGTTTTTTCTTCTTTTTTTTGGTTTCTATAGGTTTTTCCGGTTTAATATCTGATGCATTCTCGACTTCTTGTGTTTTATCTCCCTTATCTTTTTCTATTATAAGTTGTTTACTAACCTTTTTATCTTGTGTTGGACTAGTAGGCACGGTTTCTTCAGGTTTATCAGTCTCTGTAATTAATTGAACTTGTTCTGGCAAAGTTACTTCTTCTGCTTCGATTTTAAATGCTACTTTTTTCTTTTTAGTTCTTCTAATTTGTGTTACATCATCTTCTTTGTTTTGTTCAATGACAGCTGTTTCAGTAATTTGTACTTTATCTTTATTTATATCAGATATAATTTCTTCAGCCTTATATTTTTTTTCTCGAACACTTCTTGGAAATTCTGTAGTAGTTAAATGTGGAAAAACCTCAGTTGATTCGATATATTCTTGGGCATCAATGACGCGTTTTGCAGTAATTTCATCTAATGTATGCGTTTGTAAATCGTCTACTTCTTCAATTGAGAATGTTTTTTCTACTTCACTGTATTTAGTTACATGTTGCGGTTTTGTTATATCTACAGTATTTAATTTTTCAATTATAGTTTCTACTTTTTCTTTTTCAGCTTCTGGTTTTTTGTAAAGCTTAGTTGCTTGATTTTGAGGATGAATTTCTAAAATTTCTAAACCTTCTTGTTGAATAATTGATTCTAAAGCTGTTATCTTGTCAGGTACATCGACTTCTATATCTTCTACATAAGTATCGGTTAATTCACCTTTATTCAATTCCAACAATTGCTTTTGTTCTTCAATTTTTATTTTTCCTTTTACTGATTTTTTCTTTTTTTTTATTTTTTCTTGTAATATATTTTCTGATTCTGTAGTATCGGCAGGTTTGAGTATATCAGTAGAAATCTCTTGTGTTTCGATAACCTAGAAGTATACAAAATTTCATTAATATCATTCTAAATATTTAAAAGGCTCATGTATGAGTCTCTAATAAATAAATTATATAAATTTGAGAACTACACAAATTACAAAGTAGAAAATTTAATAATTATAAGCAAAATTTTTCTATTTTGAACTTTGTGTCTTAATTTTTAAACGCAAAATATTTAGTAACTTTTCATTTCATAAAATTAAATAATACATTTTTTTTAATTTTATCTTCAAAGAATTTTTAGTAAGTTAAATGAATTTTTAAATTTATGACCTGGTTTAAACTTATGTAATATTCTTATATTTTTTTTAGCGATTTAATCGTATTTTAACGCAATTTATATTTTTGAATTGTTTATATAATAAGTTCTACGTTTCTTTTAGTTTCAAGCATTTCTTTTAATTTAAGTAAATTTCTGAAATTTTATTCAATTTATTTCGCGATTTTTATTTAACAAAATCACTTAAATTAGCTAGAAATGTATTAAACAAAATATTTATTTTAATATTTTTTTAAATGATTTTTCAGTAATTGGTTTTATAACTGTTTTATTAATATTGACTGTAAATTGCTTCAGTAAATTATTGATTCGTTTTTCAGACAAAATAAATTAAGTTTTGCATTAAATTTGTTAACTGACAATCAAAGGTAAACTGCTTTCATATTATTTTAACTTCAAATACCAATAATTTTGTAATTGTTAAGACGTAAAGTATCAACTTAATTAGAATAAATAAAAGTTTTAATTTATCCATTAAAAGTTTTAAAAAGTTTTAGTAAAATTTTTATCGCTCGAAAAATTAATCAAATGTTTCGGCATAAAATGAGTCATAAAATCTACTTATTAATTCAAATACTCAATATTATAAAAATAACGTATAATCCTAGTAAACATAAATTTGTTATAAATATATAATTAAAATTAACTTTAATTTGTTAACAATTAAAATTTCTTAATTGTATTGCGACGTAAATATTTTATATTTAAGAACAAAATATATCAATGACCAGCAAATTTAACTTGTAATTTAAAATATATAGTTGTCAGTAAAAAAAGGACAAGTAGATATATTAAATCAAAATATTATTAGCCGTTAATGCAATTCTAGACTTAAATTCTCAAAAATTCAAAAGGAAATTGCTTACCTCACTCAATCCTGCTTCAGGTGTATCTGCAAAAAATAGAAAATTTGTAATGATAATGAATCAACGATAAAAAAAAGCACTCATCAGTATAAATATGCTATAGATACATTAAAACAAGAAGATTTTTTTATGTTTGAAAATATTTTATTAAGAATTAAATACATCCTGTGAGTAAACTCACCTTGATAATATGTTTTTAACTTGTCTTGTGCTTGTTGTGGCGTTCTGTGTTCAGATGTAGTGTAAATAGTATTATAAGGAATTTTAGGATTATCAATGACAGAGTCACTATCATTAATTAAATTAAATGTTTGTTGATATGATGTTAGACCTGTTGTCACCTGTTCTTGTACATGTTCAGTAGCTTCTGGTTTAGCATATTCGTTAATAAGAGTCAAACCAGTTGTCTCATCGAATGTTATTTCTTCTTCTGGCAACTCGTTGACTGTCGTTACCGAAGGCTTGCCTTCTTCTTCTACAGTTACGATTTCGGTGGCTTTTTGCTTTTTATCTTCTTTCTTAACAATACGCTTCTTAGTGATTTTCTTCGGTTTGCCTTCCTTTGTAACTTCATGAAGGACTGTCACGTGTTCCTGTACGTGCTCCGTTACTTCTAGTTTGGCATATTCTGTTAAAGGAAGAATACCAGTTGTCTCATCGAATGTTATTTCTTCTTCTGGCAACTCGTTAACCAACGTTGTAAAAGGTTTGCCTTCTTCTTCTACAGTAACGATTTCAGTGGCTTTTTGCTTGTTATCTTTTTTCTGGACGATACGCTTCTTAGTGGTTTTCTTCGGTTTGCCTTCCTTTGTAACTTCGTGAACGACTGTCACGTGTTCCTGTACGTGCTCCGTTACTTCTGGTTTGGCATATTCTGTTACAGGAAGTATACCAGTTGTCTCATCGCATGTTATTTCTTCTTCTGGCAACTCGTTGACTGTCGTTACCGAAGGCTTGCCATCTTCTTCTACAGTAACGATTTCGGTGGCTTTTTGCTTGTTATCTTTTTTCTGGACGATACGCTTCTTAGTGGTTTTCTTCGGTTTGCCTTCCTTTGTGACTTCGTAAATGATTGTCACGCGTTCCTGTACGTGCTCCGTTACTTCTGGTTTAACATATTCTGTTACAGGAAGTATACCAGTTGTCTCATCGAATGTTATTTCTTCTTCTGGCAACACGTTAACCGTCGTAATGGAAGGTTTGCCTTCTTCTTCTACAGTTACAATTTCGGTGGCTTTTTGCTTGTTATCTTTTTTCTGGATTTTCAGCTTCTTAGTGGTTTTCTTCGGTTTACCTTCCTTTGTGACTTCGTGAACGACTGTCACGTGTTCCTGTACGTGCTCCGTTACTTCTGGTTTGGCATATTCTGTTACAGGAAGTATACCAGTTGTCTCATCGCATGTTATTTCTTCTTCTGGCAACTCGTTAACTGTCGTTACCAAAGGCTTGCCTTCTTCTTCTACAGTAACGATTTCGGTGGCTTTTTGCTTGTTATCTTTGTTCTGGACGATACGCTTCTTAGTGGTTTTCTTTGATTTGCCTTCGTTTGTGACTTCGTAAATGATTGTCACGCGTTCCTGTACGTGCTCCGTTACTTCTGGTTTAACATATTCTGTTACAGGAAGTGTACTTGTTGTCTCATCGAATATAATTTCTTCTTCTGGCATCTCGTTGACTGTCGTTACCGAAGGCTTGCCTTCTTCTTCTACAGTAACGATTTCGGTGGCTTTTTGCTTGTTATCTTTGTTCTGGACGATACGCTTCTTAGTGGTTTTCTTTGATTTGCCTTCGTTTGTGACTTCGTAAATGATTGTCACGCGTTCCTGTACGTGCTCCGTTACTTCTGGTTTAACATATTCTGTTACAGGAAGTGTACTTGTTGTCTCATCGAATATAATTTCTTCTTCTGGCATCTCGTTGACTGTCGTTACCGAAGGCTTGCCTTCTTCTTCTACAGTAACGATTTCGGTGGCTTTTTGCTTGTTATCTTTGTTCTGGACGATACGCTTCTTAGTGGTTTTCTTTGGTTTGCCTTCCTTTGTGACTTCATAAACGACTGTCACGAGTTCCTGTACGTGCTTTGTTACTTCTGGTTCAACATATTCTGTTACAGGAAGTATACCAGTTGTCTCATGAAATGTTATTTCTTCCTCTGGCAACTCGTTGACTGTCGTTACCGAAGGCCTGCCTTCTTCTTCTACAGTAACGATTTCGGTGGCTTTTTGCTTGTTATCTTTTTTCTTAAGTATACGCTTCTTAGTGGTTTTCTTCGGTTTGCCTTCCTTTGTGACTTCGTAAATAATCGTCACGAGTTCCTGTACGTGCTCCGTTACTTTTGGTTCAACATATTCTGTTACAGGAAGTATACCAGTTGTCTCATCGAATGTTATTTCTCCCTCTGGCAACTCGTTGACTGTCGTTACCGAAGGCCTGCCTTCTTCTTCTACAGTAACGATTTCGGTGGCTTTTTGCTTGTTATCTTTTTTCTTAAGTATACGCTTCTTAGTGGTTTTCTTCGGTTTGCCTTCCTTTGTGACTTCGTAAATAATCGTCACGAGTTCCTGTACGTGCTCCGTTACTTTTGGTTCAACATATTCTGTTACAGGAAGTATACCAGTTGTCTCATCGAATGTTATTTCTCCCTCTGGCAACTCGTTGACTGTCGTTACCGAAGGCCTGCCTTCTTCTTCTACAGTTACAATTTCATTGGCTTCTTGCTTTTTATCTTTTTTCTGGATTTTCAGCTTCTTAGTGGTTTTCTTCGGTTTGCCTTCCTTTGTGACTTCGTGAACGACTGTCACATGTTCCTGTACGTGCTCCGTTATTTCTGGTTTAGCATACTCTGCTACAGGAATTATACCAGTTGTCTCATCGATTGTTATTTCTTCTTCTGGCAACTCGTGCACTGTCGTTACCGAAGGCTTGCCTTCTTCTTTAACAGTTACAATTTCGGTGGCTTTTTGCTTGTTACCTTTTTTCTTAAAAATACGTTTCTTAGTGGTTTTCTTCGGTTTGCCTTCGTTTGTAACTTCGTGAACGACTGCGACATGTTCCTGTACGTGCTCCGTTACTTCTGGTTTGGCATATTCTGTTACAGGAATTATACCAGTTGTCTCATCAAATGTTATTTCTTCGTCTGGCAACTCGTTGACTGTCGTTACCGAAGGTTTGTCTTTTTCTTCTACAGTTACAATTTCGGTGGCTTTTTGCTTGTTACCTTTTTTCTTAACAATACGTTTTTTAGTGGTTTCTTTCGGTTTGCCTTCCTCTGTAATTTCGTGAATGACGGTAACGTGTTCCTGTATGTGCTCCGTTACTTCTGGTTTGGCATATTCTGTTACGGAAAGCATACCAGTTGTCTCATCGAATGTTATTTCTACTTCTGGTAACTCGTTGACCGTTGTTATGGAAGGTTTGCCTTCTTCTTCCACAGTTACGATTTCGGTGGCTTTTTGCTTGTTGTCTTTTTTTTTAACAATACGTTTTTTAGTGGTTTTCTTTGGTTTGCCTTCCTTTGTGACTTCGTGAACGACTGTCACATGTTCCTGCACGTGCTCCGTTACCTCTGGTTTGGCATATTCTGTTACAGGAAGTATACCAGTTGTCTCATCTAATGTTATTTCTTCTTCTGGCAACTCGTTGACCGTCGTTATAGAAGGTTTGTCTTCTTCTTCTACAGTTACAATTTCGGTGGCTTTTTGCTTGTTACCTTTTTTCTTAACAATATGTTTTTTAGTGGTTGTCTTCGGTTTGCCTTCCTTTGTGACTTCGTGAACGACTGTCACATGTTCCTGTACGTGCTCCGTTATTTCTGGTTTAGCATACTCTGCTACAGGAATTATACAAGTTGTCTCATCGATTGTTATTTCTTCTTCTGGCAACTCGTGCACTGTCGTTACCGAAGGCTTGCCTTCTTCTTTAACAGTTACAATTTCGGTGGCTTTTTGCTTGTTACCTTTTTTCTTAACAATACGTTTCTTAGTGGTTTTCTTCGGTTTGCCTTCGTTTGTAACTTCGTGAACGACTGTGACATGTTCCTGTACGTGCTCCGTTACTTCTGGTTTGGCATATTCTGTTACAGGAATTATACCAGTTGTCTCATCAAATGTTATTTCTTCGTCTGGCAACTCGTTGACTGTCGTTACCGAAGGTTTGTCTTCTTCTTCTACAGTTACAATTTCGGTGGCTTTTTGCTTGTTACCTTTTTTCTTAACAATACGTTTTTTAGTGGTTTCTTTCGGTTTGCCTTCCTCTGTAATTTCGTGAATGACGGTAACGTGTTCCTGTATGTGCTCCGTTACTTCTGGTTTGGCATATTCTGTTACGGGAAGCATACCAGTTGTCTCATCGAATGTTATTTCTACTTCTGGTAACTCGTTGACCGTTGTTATGGAAGGTTTGCCTTCTTCTTCCACAGTTACGATTTCGGTGGCTTTTTGCTTGTTATCTTTTTTTTTAACAATACGTTTTTTAGTGGTTTTCTTTGGTTTGCCTTCCTTTGTGACTTCGTGAACGACTGTCACATGTTCCTGCACGTGCTCCGTTACCTCTGGTTTGGCATATTCTGTTACAGGAAGTATACCAGTTGTCTCATCTAATGTTATTTCTTCTTCTGGCAACTCGTTGACCGTCGTTATAGAAGGTTTGTCTTCTTCTTCTACAGTTACAATTTCGGTGGCTTTTTGCTTGTTACCTTTTTTCTTAACAATATGTTTTTTAGTGGTTGTCTTCGGTTTGCCTTCCTTTGTGACTTCGTGAACGACTGTCACATGTTCCTGTACGTGCTCCGTTACTTCTGGTTTGGCATATTCTGTTACAGGAAGTATACCAGTTGTCTCATCGAATGTTATTTCTTCTTCTGGCAACTCGTGGACTGTCGTTACCAAAGGTTTGTCTTCTTCTTCTACAGTTACAATTTCGGTGGCTTTTTGCTTGTTACCTTTTTTCTTAACAATACGTTTTTTAGTGGTTTTCTTTAGTTTGCCTTCCTTTGTGACTTTGTGAACGACTGTCACATGTTCCTGTACGTGCTGCGTTACTTCTGGTTTAGCATATTCTGTTACAGGAAGTATACCAGTTGTCTTATCGAATGTTATTTCTTCTTCTGGCAACTCGTTGACCGTCGTTATGGAAGGTGTGCCTTCTTCTTCTACAGTTACAATTTCGGTGGCTTTTTGTTTGTTATCTTTTCTTTTAAGTATACGCTTCTTAGTGACTTTCTTCTGTTTGCCTTCCTTTGTAATTTCGTGAATAACGATCACGTGTTCCTGTACGTGCTCCGTTACTTCTGGTTTGGCATATTCTGTTACAGGAAGTATACCAGTTGTCTCATCGAATGTTATTTCTTCTTCTGGTAACTCGTTGACCGTCGTTATGGAAGGTTTGCCTTCTTCTTCTACAGTTACGATTTCGGTGGCTTCTTGCTCGTTATCTTTTTTCTGGACGATACGCCTCTTAGTGGTTTTCTTTGGTTTGCCTTCCTCTGTAACATCGTGAACGACTGCCACGTGTTCCTGTACGTGCTCCGTTACTTCTGGTTTAGCATATTCTGTTACAGGAAGTATACCAGTTGTCTTATCGAATGTAATTTCTACTTCTGGTAACTCGTTGACCGTTGTTATGGAAGGTTTGCCTTCTTCTTCCACAGTTACGATTTCGGTGGCTTTTTGCTTGTTATCTTTTTTTTTAACAATACGTTTTTTAGTGGTTTTCTTTGGTTTGCCTTCCTTTGTGACTTCGTGAACGACTGTCACATGTTCCTGTATGTGCTCTGTTACTTCTGGTTTGGCATATTCTGTTACAGGAAGTATACCAGTTGTCTCATCGGATGTTATTTCTTCTGTTGGCAACTCGTTGACCGTCGTTATGGAAGGTTTGCCTTCTTCTTCTACAGTAACGATTTCGGTGGCTTTTTGCTTGTTACCTTTTTTCTGGATTTTCAGCTTCTTAGTGGTTTTCTTCGGTTTGTCTTCCTTTGTAACTTCGTGAATGACTGTTACGTGTTCCTGTATGTGCTCCGTTACTTCTGGTTTGGCATATTCTGTTACAGTAAGCATACCAGTTGTCTCATCGAATGTTATTTCTACTTCTGGTAACTCGTTGACCGTTGTTATGGAAGGTTTGCCTTCTTCTTCCACAGTTACGATTTCGGTGGCTTTTTGCTTGTTATCTTTTTTTTTAACAATACGTTTTTTAGTGGTTTTCTTTGGTTTGCCTTCCTTTGTGACTTCGTGAACGACTGTCACATGTTCCTGCACGTGCTCCGTTACCTCTGGTTTGGCATATTCTGTTACAGGAAGTATACCAGTTGTCTCATCTAATGTTATTTCTTCTTCTGGCAACTCGTTGACCGTCGTTATAGAAGGTTTGTCTTCTTCTTCTACAGTTACAATTTCGGTGGCTTTTTGCTTGTTACCTTTTTTCTTAACAATACGTTTTTTAGTGGTTGTCTTCGGTTTGCCTTCCTTTGTGACTTCGTGAACGACTGTCACATGTTCCTGTACGTGCTCCGTTACTTCTGGTTTGGCATATTCTGTTACAGGAAGTATACCAGTTGTCTCATCGAATGTTATTTCTTCTTCTGGCAACTCGTGGACTGTCGTTACCGAAGGTTTGTCTTCTTCTTCTACAGTTACAATTTCGGTGGCTTTTTGCTTGTTACCTTTTTTCTTAACAATACGTTTTTTAGTGGTTGTCTTCAGTTTGCCTTCCTTTGTGACTTCGTGAACGACTGTCACATGTTCCTGTACGTGCTCCGTTACTTCTGGTTTGGCATATTCTGTTACAGGAAGTATACCAGTTGTCTCATCGAATGTTATTTCTTCTTCTGGCAACTCGTGGACTGTCGTTACCGAAGGTTTGTCTTCTTCTTCTACAGTTACAATTTCGGTGGCTTTTTGCTTGTTACCTTTTTTCTTAACAATACGTTTTTTAGTGGTTGTCTTCGGTTTGCCTTCCTTTGTGACTTCGTGAACGACTGTCACATGTTCCTGTACGTGCTTCGTTACTTCTGGTTTGGCATATTCTGTTACAGGAAGTATACCAGTTGTCTCATCGGATGTTATTTCTTCTGTTGGCAACTCGTTGACCGTCGTTATGGAAGGTTTGCCTTCTTCTTCTACAGTAACGATTTCGGTGGCTTTTTGCTTGTTACCTTCTTTCTGGATTTTCAGCTTCTTAGTGGTTTTCTTTGGTTTGTCTTCCTTTGTAACTTCGTGAATGACTGTTACGTGTTCCTGTATGTGCTCCGTTACTTCTGGTTTGGCATATTCTGTTACAGTAAGCATACCAGTTGTCTCATCGAATGTTATTTCTACTTCTGGTAACTCGTTGACCGTTGTTATGGAAGGTTTGCCTTCTTCTTCCACAGTTACGATTTCGGTGGCTTTTTGCTTGTTATCTTTTTTCTGGACGATACGCCTTTTAGTGGTTTTCTTTGTTTTGCCTTCCTCTGTAACATCGTGAACGACTGCCACGTGTTCCTGTACGTGCTCCGTTACTTCTGGTTTAGCATATTCTGTTAAAGGAAGTATACTAGTTGTCTTATCGAATGTTATTTCTTCTTCTGGCAACTCGTTGACCGTCGTTATGGAAGGTTTGCCTTCTTCTTCTACAGTAACGATTTCGGTGGCTTTTTGCTTGTTACCTTTTTTCTGGATTTTCAGCTTCTTAGTGGTTTTCTTTGGTTTGTCTTTCTTTGTAACTTCGTGAATGACTGTTACGTGTTCCTGTATGTGCTCCGTAACTTCTGGTTTAGCATATTCTGTTACAGGAAGTATACTAGTTGTCTCATCTAATGTTATTTCTTCTTCTGGCAACTCGTTGACCGTCGTTATGGAAGGTTTGTCTTCTTCTTCTACAGTCACGATTTCGGTGGCATTTTGCTTGTTATCTTTTTTTTGGACGATACGCTTCTTAGTGGTTTTCTTCGGTTTGCCTTCCTCTGTGACTTCGTAAATTATTGTCACGAGTTCCTGTACGTGCTCCGTTACTTCTGATTTGGCATATTCAGTTACAGGAAGTATACCAGTTGTCTCATCGAATGTTATTTCTTCTTCTGGTAACTCGTTGACCGTCTTTATGGAAGGTTTGCCTTCTTCTTCTACAGTTACGATTTCGGTGGCTTTTTGCTTGTTACCTTTTTTCTTAACAATACGTTTCTTTGTGGTTTTCTTCGGTTTACCTTGCTTTGTGACTTCGTAAACGACTGTCACATGTTCCTGTACGTGCTCGGTAACTTCTGGTTTAGCATATTCTGTTTCAGAAAGTATACCAGTTGTCTCATCGGATGTTATTTCTTCTGTTGGCAACTCGTTGACCGTCGTTATGGAAAGTTTGCCTTCTTCTTCTACAGTAACGATTTCGGTGGCTTTTTGCTTATTATCTTTTTTCTGGATTTTCAGCTTTTTAGTGGTTTTCTTCGGTTTGCCTTCCTTTGTAACTTCGTGAACGACGGTCACATATTCCTGTACGTGGTCCGTTACTTTTGGTTTAGCATATTCTGTTACCGGAAGTAAACCAGTTGTCTCATCGAATGTTATTTCTTCTTCTGGCAACTCGTTGACTGTCGTTATGGATGGTTTGCCTTCTTCTTCTACAATTACAATTTCGGTGGCTCTTTGCTTGTTATCTTTTTTCTTAATTATACGCTTCTTGGTGACTTTCTTCGGTTTGCCTTCCTTCGTAATTTCGTGAATAACGGTTACGTGTTCCTGTACGTGCACCGATACTTCTGGTTTGGCATATTCTTCTACAAGAAGTATACCAGTTGTTTTATCAAATGGTATTTCTTCTTCTGGCAACTCGTTGACCGTCGTTTTGGAAGGTTTGTCTTCTTCTTCTACAGTTACAACTTCGGTGGCTTTTTGCTTGTTACCTTCTTTCTTAACAATACGTTTCTTAGTGGTTTTCTTTGGTTTGCCTTCCTTCGTGACTTCGTGAACGACTGTCACATGTTCCTGTACGTGCTCCGTTACTTTTAGATTAGCATATTCTGTTACAGGAAGTGTACCAGTTGTCTCATCGAATGTTATTTTTTCTTTTGGCAACTTGTTGACCGTTGTTATGGAAGGTTTGTCTTCTTCTTCTACAGTTACGATTTCGGTGGCTTTTTGCTTTTTATCTTTTCTCTTAACAATACGCTTCTTAGTGGTTTTCTTTGGTTTGCCTCCGTTTGTGACTTCGTGAATGACCGTCACAAGTTCCTGTACGTGCTCTGTTACTTCTGGTTTGGCATATTTCGTCACAGGAAGTATACCAGTTGTCTCATCCAATGTTATTTCTTCTTCTGGTAATTCGTTGACCGTTGTTATGGAAGGTTTGTCTTCTTTTTCTACAGTTACGATTTTGGTGGCTTTTTGTTTGTTATCTTTTTTCTGGACGATACGCTTTTTAGTAGTTTTCTTCGGTTTGCCTCCCTTTGTACCTTCGTGAACGACTGTCATATATTCCTGCACGTGCTCCGTTACTTCTGGTTTAGCATATTCTGTTACTGGAAGTAAACTGGTTGTCTCATCGAATGTTATTTCTTCTTCTGGCAACTCGTTGACTGTCGTTACCGAAGGCTTGCCTTCTTTTTTTACAGTTACAATTTCGGTGGCTTCTTGTTTTCCATCTTTTTTCTGGACTTTTAGCTTCTTAGTGGTTTTCTTTGGTTTGCCTTCCTTTGTGACTTCGTGAATGACTGACACAAGTTCCTGTACGTGCTCAGTTACTTCTGGTTTGGCATATTTTGTTACAGGAAGTATACCAGTTGTCTCATCAAATGTTATTTCTTCTTCTGGTAACTCGTTGACCGTCGTTATGGAAGGTTTGCCTTCTTCTTCTACAGTTACGATTTCGGTGGCTTTTTGCTTGTTATCTTTTTTTTTAACAATACGTTTCTTAGTGGTTTTCTTCGGTTTGCCTTCCTTTGTGACTTCGTGAACGACTGTCACTTGTTCCTGTACGTGCTCCGTTACTTCTGGTTTAGCATATTCTGTTACAGAAAGTATACCAGTTGTCTCATCGGATGTTATTTCTTCTGTTGGCAACTCGTTGACTGTCGTTATGGAAGGTTTGCCTTTTTCTTCTACAGTAACGATTTCGGTGGCTTTTTGCTTGTTATCTTTTTTTTGGATTTTTAGCTTCTCAGTGGTTTTCTTCGGTTTGTCTTCCTTTGTAACTTCGTGAATGACTGTTACGTGTTCCTGTACGTGCTCCGTTACTTTCGGTTTGGTATATTTTGTTACAGGAAGTATACCTGTTGTCTCATCGAATATTATTTCTTCTTCTGGCAACTCGTTGACCGTCGTTATCGAAGGCTTGCCTTCTTCTTCTACAGTTACAATTTCGATGGTTTTTTGCTTGTTATTTTCTTTCTTGATGATACACTTTTTAGTGGTTTTCTTAGGTATGCTTTTTTTTGTTGCTTGGGGAATGACCGTTATCTGCTCTTGCACCATTTCAGTAACTTTTGGCTTAGTATATTCTTCTACTGGAAGCCATCTAGTTGTTTCAGTATGTTCTTTAATTTCCACAGGTAATCTTTCTACTTTTGCTTCTTGCATCTGGTTTGGTTTTTTGTTGGTTATAATTTGGGTTGCTTTTCGCATTTTACCCGTTTCTTTTACTTTATTTCTCTTGATATTATTTTTGGGTTTTTCTTGTGCTTTATCTTCTATAACATTCGTATTGTTATTTGTGTTTTCCGTTTGTTTCTTTATTATTTTATTGTATTTTACGTTGTTACTGTCTTCTGTGTTTTCATCGTCAGATGTATCTTCTGCTTCTTGTATTAATGACGGTTGTATTTCTTCGATATCTATAGCACCTGTAACTTCTTCTATGGCAACAAACTTTTTTTTGGGTATTTTGGGTATTTGTGATTTTATATTTTCAAGTTCTTCTTCTATAACAACTACGCTTCCATCAATAGATGATGGCTTTTTCTTTTTGATAATAGTTTTTTTTGTTTTAATTGCGGTATTTTCGTCGTTACTTCCTCTTCTAAATTTAGTTGTATATTCCTCTGTTATTTCAGATTCGGATTCAGTACTGTATGAATACTGTTGTAATGGATGTTGTTTTTGTTTTTTGTGTATGTTTGTGATATGTTGGTGCTCTGATGCTTCTGTTGTTTCTGAAATGTTAGATAATTTGTGTCATTTGAGTATTAATTTTTTCATTGTTTGTATCTTTGACAAACTATTTTATTTTTGTGTTGTAAATTATCTGGTTTTATTTTTACTGTTTGCTTGAAATTTAATACGTGATTCTTAACTTTATTTAGTGTATAGACTCGTTATAATATTTTAAAATAACCTGTTGATTGTCTTACCTGTTTTTTTTTATTATATAATTCATTTTTAATTTTTTTTTTTATTTCTGTTTTGAAATTTTAGTATTTTTATAGTTCATAAATGTTTATAGTTGTTTATTGTTATCCTACTACTCCATACACGACTTAAACTCAATACATATTCAATGCTCTCAATTTTTTTTTGTGATTTTCTTGATTCGTTAGAGCTTAAAGCTTTTTAATTAATTTTTGTTTAAAAAATATTTATGTTTGCTTTTAATCAAAATATGATAAAAATTGTGACTTCGTGACATTATGCATGTTACGTTAATTTGCTTTTGTACAGTAATTTCTTTTGTGTTATACTTACCAATTTTTTGTAAATGCTCCATCTCGAGTGTTACTTCAGCTTTCTTTACTTCCGGCTGGCTACGTGGAGTAATGTGTGTTTCTGTTTCACTTGTACTTTGTTCTAATATGATAATACTGTGTTTCATGTCTTCAATTTTTTTGGCTGTTTTTGTTATAATTGGAGTTGAAGTGAATTCAGTTACTGTCGATTCTGGTATTGCTTCTGAAGTTATAGCTGCTTGTGTTTTTATTACTCCTAATTCAGCTTTTGCATCTTTTTCAATTTGAGTTTTAATTTGTTTTATTTGATTTTCATCTGTTGTTGTTTCTATTATCTGTAATCCCTGTAATGTTTGAATTTCAAGTTTCGCTTGTGCAGCCGAAGATTTTTTTTCTATATTCAAAATTTTTTCTTTTTCTTGTATTATCGTTTCATTCGTTTCTATACTTTCAAATGGTATTCTTTCATATTGGACAGTAGTGGCCGTGGGTAATGGTGTTATATTGATATCTTTTACATCTGTCGATGTTATTGTTTCCAATACTTCTGGAACTTTTTGACCCTCTACATAAATGTCAGCATGTTGTTCAGCTTTAAAATCTTGCATGCTTATTCTAGTTTCTTTTTCAGCACATATTACTTCTGTTATTGAAAATGTTTCTAAATGTTCTTGTACAGATTTACTTTCTACTATATTAGGCTTATATTGTTCTTCCATATATGGCGCATTATCAGCAGCTACTATTTCTAGTGTTTCGGGAACATCTACCCGTGAAAGTAATGGAGTTGCTCTTTCTTCTTCCACTTCTTTAATTTTTTCTGAAATGGCTTCTTTTTCATTTATTTGAATTTGCGTTACTGTTAAGGGGATATTTTCGTTTACACTGATTAAGCCTGTTTTTGTTGAAGGAACTTCTTGTGCTGGGAGAACAATTTCACTAATTAGTGACACATTTTGTGAAGTTTCAGCTATGTTTCGTAGAAGAATGTTTGATTGTGCAGTTTCCTTTTTCAGCTCATAAGTATTTTCAAACTCACTTTCAACATCATTCGATAGAGATAGCGAAATAATAATTGAATTTAATTCATTTATATTTAATTCACCAATTTTTGCTTCTGGTATTGATATTTTATTAATTTCTTCACTATTTAATACAGCGATTGTCTCTTCGGTTTGAATAGCTTCAGCACTTGAGATAAACGGTGTTGCAGTTCTACTACTTGGAATCTCTGCAGTTTGCAGTATCTTCTCGCATTCATCGGAAATGACTTGGGAAACGGATATTGCGGTAAATTCTTGTACTTTAGGCAAGGATCTTTCTTCAATAGGTTTCTGATCATTAATTAAATCTGCTGTATCTGTGATTTCGAATATTTCAGTAATTTCAGTTGCTTCATTACTACTTATATAAGGAGTAGCTACTTGTTCGTGTAATGATTTTAATACAGAAAAAGATTCTTCTAATTCATGGGGTACTATTTGCGAAACGGTTGAAGATGGCAATGAATCTTGTATATTTACTTGAATTATTTTTTCATTAGGTTTTTCATAAGTTTTAATTTCTTCAGTCTTTGAACTCATAATAACTTCTGATGTTTCTGCTACTTCTCTACCTATGACTTTAGTATTCGCTGTTGAGGTTTTTAATTGATCTGCTTTCTCTAAATATTTTTCTGATTCATTTGAAATCACTTCAGAAATAGTTAACGGTAAAATTTCTTCTATATTTCCACTTATTACTTGTTGAGAAGGTAATATTGTTTGGAATTCACTGACACAAATCCCTGAAGTAGTTTCTAATATTTGTGCAGCTTCATTACGCATTAAAAATTGGTTAAACATTTTTTCTTTTCCATAATCACGTTCAGGCAATTCTTTTTCTTTTTCACTAGCAACTATTTCTGAAACGATTGCTGAAGATAATGCTTGTACATTCGAAATAGATTTCTGATTATTCACACTAAGAGTTGTTTCTAAGTCTGAAACGTGCAATGCTGCAACAATTTCAGATGTTTTGAGAGTTTCATTTAATAAAATTTCAGAATGAGCTGATTTGGTTTCTGGTTTTAATGTATCATTAAGATTTTCTTCTTTTTCATTTGATAAAATTTCATAAATTTCAATTGATTCTAGTTCTTGGAATTTCGATTTACTCTCAGATTCTTTTGGTAACTTAGGTACAACTAATTCTGATGTATTATCAGCCGTATTGATTTCTGTTATTTCAGCTATGTCTCTTCCGAATGCGGGTTTAACAATTGCGTGGGTTGTAGATACTTCATCTGTTAAAAATTCTTTTTCTATCTCCGTTGGTTGAGTTTGTAGAATAATCAAGGATTTAAGTTCTTCTATTTCTGCTTTACCAAATTTTTCTTCATATTTATCATATTCTTCTAACTCTCCAATATTTGATATTGCTATTGTTTCGATTGTTTCCGCAATTTCATCACCTCGGAAGCTAATGAATGCTGTTTTTTGTGATGGAGTTTCTGCACTTCTTAATAATATTCCTTCTTCGTTAATATGAGCTTGAGTTTGCACAACAGGTTGTAAAATACTTAAGTTTTCAATTATATTTTGCACTTCAGGCATAGTTTTATCTGGAAGTGGTTCAATGCTATATTCGATCGTTAATTGTGTCGTTTCAGCAGCTTCGCGTCCTTTGAAACTAGTTTCTGCGGTTTTTTCTGATATTTGTGCTACTTGTGGTAATTCTGATTCTTTTTCATTAGACATCGTTTCAGAAATTGTTACTGATGACAATTCTTGAACAAGAGTATTAATTTCTTCTACTTCTGGTAATTTAGGTGTAGATAAATGTGTTAACTTAGTTGATGAAATAACTTCAATTACTTGGGAGGCTTCATGTCCCAGTAAATTTAGATTCGTTGCTTGTTGATTTAAAATATCTGATTTTTCAAATGTTTCCTCTTGTTCATTAGAAATTACTGAGGAAACGATTAATGAAGAAAATGTATTAAATTCTTGTTTACCTTCTTTTTGTTCCGGCAATTCATCCTTTTTCAATTTTCCAATATTTGATACAGGCACAACTTCTGTAATTTCTGCTACATCGTGACTAATTACATTTGTATCCGCAATTTTTTTATTTGGTAATTCTTTAAATTGAAGAATGCTTTCAGAATCTGTTGGTATTGTTTGCAAAATGGTTAAAGGATTTAATATATCTATCTTTTGTTTCCCATGTTGCAAGTCTAATTTTTGAGAGTCGTTATAATAATCGATATTACCCATTGTTAATATTTCTGTGTTTTCGGCAATTTCTTTGGCGATAATGTTTATATCAGCATGTATTTTATCTGGAAGTGTGATGCTGCAAATATCTTCGCTTTCTTCATTAGATTGAATTTGGGAAATAATCAAAGAAGAACATGTATCAAGCTTTTCAGTACCAATTTGTAGACCAGGAAGGCATTTTTCTGGAAGATTTTCTAATGTTGAAATAGCTGTTGCTTCTGTTGTTTGAATAGTTTTGTATCCTTTTAAGCTTTCTGTAGCTGAAGTAAGTGGTGGCATTTCATTAACCGTGAGTACTTTTTCTAATTCGTTAGGAACAGCTTGAGTAATATTTAAAGGTAGTTTTTCTTCTAAGTGCGATTCAGCATTTTGTGATTCAGGTGAAATATATTCTTTCAAATCACTAGTATTAGTTGCCGTTATTACTTCAATTATTTCAGTAGCTTTCTTCCCCCTAATTTCTGAATGTGCAGTTGAAGATTTGGGTTTTTTCTCTTCAGCGAGTCGACCCTCTAATTCATCGCACACAATTTCAGAAACAGTTATTGTATCTAGCATATCTAATTGTAATTTACTCCGTTCTTTCGTAAATAATTCTGGCTGAAGAATATTTATATCGTTTAATGGAATTGTTTCAGTAACTTCAGCAATCTCATGACTACTGATATTTAGAAGTGCACTTTTCTTGTCAAGTTTCTCAATATCAGTTAAAATACTTTCACTTTCATTACACATTGATTGTGTCGTTATAGCTAATGTTAATCCATCAATATTTTTCTTTCCGTGGATTCCAGTAGGAATTATAATACTTTCAATTTCTTGAACATTAAGTAAATCTGAAGTTTCACTGACTACTGCAACATCTCTTCCATCTAGATTTGGTGTAGCCTTATTACTATTTGGAATTGGAGTTATAGTTAAGAAATTCTCAGATTCATTTAATACAATTTGCGAAACTGTTACTGCTGATGTTAGCGTATCTATATTAGATTTTCCTGTACAGGTTTCTGGAATGTCTGAAATAGAAAGTTTTTCAGCATTAATATTCGACGATACTTCTGATGTTTCAGCTATATCCCTGCTTTGAACGTCAACTTTTGCTGTTTTTGGTTCAGGAATCACATCACTACTTAAAATTCGTTCTGCCTCACCGAATACGGTTTCAGATACTACTAAAGATTGAAGAGCGTCTAGTTTTTCTTTGCCAATAGCTTCTTGAACTGTCTTTGTAAGTGAAATTTCATTTGCCGTTATTATTGGAAGTATTTGAACAATTTCTGCAGCCTCTTTTCCTATGAAAACAGGTTGTGCTTTTTGTTGACGAGAAGTATCTATATTTAAGAAATCTTTTTCTTTTTCATTGGCAATTGTTTGGGATATTTCAATAGGTAATATTTCTTCTATTTTTTGAGTACTCTGTTGTTCACTTGGCATACTATGCTCTAATAATTTTTTAATTGAAGCCATAGATGATATTTCTGATACTTCTGCAACTTGGTGACTTGCTAAATCCAAGCGCGCTTTCTTTTCATCGAACTGATCTTTATTTAAAGAGCTTTCAATTTCATCAGCAATTACTTCAGAAACAATTAATGCTGATACTTTATTTATAGAAGGTTTAACGGATTGCATTTGAGGAAACTTGTCAACTGAAAGTATATCAGTATAAGTACCAGTCAAAATTTCAGTAGTTTGAGCTATTTCTCGATCTTGTACTAGTAATTTATCTGTAGCAGTTTGAATCGTAGGTTGGTCTGGACTAGGCAATATTTTTTCGACTTCACTAGACTGCACTTCTGAAATTGATAGAGGAACAAATTCGACGAAATTAGTATTTCCAGTATATTCACAAGATTCTTTAGAAAAGAATGTATCTTCTTTATCTTGTGCTGTAACTTCTGATATTTCCAGCGACTGTAACTTTTTAATGTCTAATACAGCTTGTTGTATAGATGGCATTGATATATCATCTAATATTTTTTCTGATTCTTCAACTATATTTTCAGTAATAATTATACTTTCTTGAAAGTCTTGCTTGAAATTGGCTTTTCTCAAATCAAATGATTCTTTAATTTGATCAGGAATATCAATTTGGGATTCTACTAATGATGTTTGCAAAGAATTCTGTTCAGCAATAATGGTACTTAAAGCAGTTTGTATATATGCGCTTTGTTTTTCAGTTAATTCACTTGCACTTTGATTAACTATGTATTCTGCAATTTGTGGAAGACAATAGCCACTTATTAAATCTTTTTGAGCCACTTTTGTTTCAGGCAATACTTCTGAATTATACTCAGATTCTTTATCACCCAAAGTCACTGACGATATTATTATACTTTGTTCCTCAATAAATTCAGGATTAGCTAGAGCTTGATTTGGTTTTGTATCTTTTCCTAGAATTCCTTCAGTTTCATTTATTTGAATTTCTTCTTTTATTAAAGATTCTAAAGTCATTGGTTTTTGAATAGCGGTAGCAAGAGTTGGCTTTTGTTCATTAAAGTCATCAGATGAAAAATCTGTGACAATTTCTAACTTCTCAGCAACTTTATGACCAGAGAAATCTATTTTTGCTAATTTTTGTATTGGCTTATTGTAAGAATCTAAATGTTCTTCTTTGTCTTCGGTAATAATTTCAGTTACGATAGATACTCCAATGCTGTCACCAATCTCTATACTAGCTTTATTTTCTGGAATTATCAATTTCTCTTTAAATTCATTTTCTTTATCTGATACAATTGTTTCCTCTTGAATTATACTTTCAAATAAAGCTTGTTGTTCTTTTGCTGAAACGGAATTTGGAATTTTGCTATCAAGGTTACCTGTCATAATAATTGCATTAATTTCTGTCAATTCAGCTACTTTATGACCGTCATATTGAGTTTTAGCTATTTGTGAATTAATTTCTTGTTGTTTTATATGAATTTGTTCTTTATCAGAAGGAATTATTTCTGTTACTTGTATACTGACTCCCTCTTCATAAGTTACGTCTGATTTCTTTTCTTCTGGCATGATAAAGTCAAGTAATAATGATTCTGCATCAGTGGCAGATATTTCCGATGTAATAATACTATGGAACGGTACGTGATCTACACTCGCTGATGTCATTGTAATTTTTGTTGAATTAAAATAATCGATATTGGTATCGGGAGTTATTTCACTTGACTCAGCAACTGTATGTGCCGTCACATTTGTTGATGCGGATTTTGTTTCAGCTTTTTCAACTGCTTCTAAATAACTTTCTTTTTCTGCTGGATTAACTGCAGAAATAGTCAAAGATTCTCCAATTTCAAAAGAAATTTCAGCTTTTTTATTTGGAAATATAGAGCCACTAAATGGAGTTTCTTTTTCTTGTACTAAAATTTCTTCTGTTTGAGTGGACTGATAAGGTAATAATGAACTTCTTGGTAAAACATCAGTGATGCTTTCTTTTTCTAAAAATCCTAAATTATTATCACTAATTATTTCAAATGTAGATGCAACTCTATTGACATCATGATAAACAGACAAAGCATTGGTAGAAGGTCTATCTTTCTCTGTGAATAATTCTTCTTTATCTTGTGTGTTTGTTATCATAACTTCAATACTTTTCTTTTCTTCAAATGCTACATCACTTATTTTACTTTCAGGTTTTATGTTTAATGTTAATGGAGCTTCTAATTCGGAAGTGTGTATTTCTAATTTTTCTGCAATATCGAGCCCCGATTGTTCTGATTTAGCAAGTTCAGGTTTTGTGATTTCTTTTTGCAACATATCTACATTATTTGCAACGATAGTTTCTTCAATTTGTGGTACTTTATGGCCTTTTATCATAGCTGGCATAATTTTTTTAGTAGAAGGTAAAACCTCAGCTTTATACTGCTCCTCCTGCAACAAAAATATTATTATGAATTTTAATAAAGAGTTTAGTTAAACTTATTCTCATTTGTGGTTTAAAAATGTATTTTTAAAGTTACATGTAGATGTTATATTCAGTTCAGGTTAATCCTCAGAGCGCCGACATAAACCCGTGAGCGCAAGAGTCTGGCTCATTAACATCCAACATTGGATTTCTTCTAAGTTTGGAACCTCAGATCACTTTTCAATAAAAATAATAAGAGATCGCCGGCTTCTTAAAGATAAAAAAATGATCTGAGATCCCCAATTTTGAATAAAATCAAAGTTAGATATCGACTAGTGAAACTCTTGCGACTACAGTTGTATAGAACGGATCTCTAAGGATTAACAATTTTTCGAGCTGTAGATTTAAAGTATTAGGTGTTTTTATATAAAAAATATTTTTTTATACGTTAAATATTATTCTAAAAAAAACATAAAATTTCATAAATTATAATTAAGCACATTTTACATGAAGTTATATACACTCCTCTGCACGAGCTTTTACGCACCTAACACAAAAATCAGAAGAGCTAAAAAGTTTTTTTTTAGCAAAAAATCATCGTAGCTTAAAAATTCCAACAGCATTTGGAAGATGAGGAAAAAATTAAAACAAAATCATAATATTGACTTTGAAAAAATTAAACATCTGTTTTTTATAACAGTTTAAAAGAGATAAAAATAAGAAAATTTTATTACTCTTTAACTCGATGCAGATTTTGAATCAATAATCGTAGCTCATAAAATCTAACGCGATTTAAAAGGGAATTGTTCAACCTTTAAAATAAGGGATCTAGCATTTTTCCAAGCTATTTTTTACAAAGTTAAAGTGTTTTTTGTAAAAAAAGCGTTTTTTTTTTCTAATCTAATATAAAAATTAATAGAGAATGATAAAATAATAATAATTTTATCATTGCAATATTAATTGCGCTTTATACGCATTTCAAACATTTTTTGCCATGCTAAAAAACTAAAAAATTTTTTTATTTTAATTCAACTTTAAACCACAGATTCATATTCTATA
Organism: Chalcis sispes; assembly: GCA_949987625.1. Taxonomy (NCBI): domain Eukaryota; kingdom Metazoa; phylum Arthropoda; class Insecta; order Hymenoptera; family Chalcididae; genus Chalcis; species Chalcis sispes. Next base: position 52,027,367 of record OX465097.1, on the reverse strand, counting down.
AGTTAAAATACATCTTTTCTCTCACTAAAATTTTTTTCTCTCTTTTATTATTATTATTTTTTTCTATTCACATTTGAAAAAAACACGCTTTTTACAAAAAACTCTAATTTTGTAAAAAATAGCCCGAAAAAATGCTAGATCCCTTATTTTAAAGGTTGAGTAATTCCTTTTTAAATCACGTTAGATTTTATGAGCTAAGATTATTGATTCAAAATCTACAGCGAGTTAAGGGGAGGTTCTCATCAAGCACGACCAAAAAATCGATTTTTTTTTACTTAAAAAGTTGGCAAATGTCTCGTATAATACGCTCGTGAAACCCGTTTTGCCGAATTCAATTTATTTTTAAAGTTATAGTCAAAAAACCGAAGTCGTCTTTTTGCGTACTAAATCGCGTACTAAAACTTTAAACGCGTTTTTCTCGAAACCATGTTTTTTGAGACGGGCGGCAAGATATCTCAAAAACTATTTTAGATATCGAGATGAATTTTTTTTTATTTTAAAGGTAATTAAATTTGCTGAATCTTGACCTAAAATCATAATTTTACAATGATTATTTTTATTGTTATTGCACTTCTTAGAGCAAAAAAAAGTGCAAACAAATATTTTTTTTTTTTGCAAGTCCGCCATTTTGTTAATTTTTAACTTTTCTTCGTGATTTTAGTTCAAGATCCAGCAAATGTCTTTTAGTTTATAACAAACTTTGATTTTTTGATTTCAGAGAAAAATTGGATGAGTTACCTTGCCGCCCGTGGAGGTGTTTTTTTTTTCGATGACTATTTTTCAATGCATATAACTAATAAACTATTCTGTATTTTTGTTCAAAAAAATTTGTAAAAGTAGTTAATAACATATTTAATAAGTACCAAAAAACTTGACTACTTTATTTATTTCCTTCCATGAGAAAAAAAATCGCGAAAATCACGTAATTTTTAGGTCGCTAGATGAGAACCTCCCCTCAAAGAGAAATAAAATTTTCTTATTTTTATCTCTTTTTGTCTGTTATAAAAAACAGATGTTTAATTTTTTCAAAGTCAACATTATAAATTTTTTTAAATTTTTTCCTCATCTTCCAAATGCTGTTGGAATTTTTGAGCTACGATAATTTTTTGCTGAGTAATAAAACTTTTTAGCTCTTCCGATTTTTGTGTTAGATACGCAAAAACATAAGCAGGCGAGTGTACTTTAGTTTAAAAATTTAGTGAATATATCATTCAAATAAAGTTTCGAGATTCTTTAATGATTTGTATTTTTGGGCAGATTATTACTTTAATATTATAAAAAGTCTCCTTTTTAACTTTGTGACTCTAAGAAAACAAAATACCTTAAAAATTTAAAAAAAGTTAATTTTTGTTGTCTATTTTAAATAATGTCTATTTCTAAAATTATTGAAATTTTGATTCTAAAATTGTAGTTAAAGTAATAGACGTGCTTATTAAAATTATATTATGAAAAATAATTCAAAACCTATATTTTTATTTTATAATTATTTGTGAAATTTTTTTTAGACGAATTTGCATTATACAAATGAAATGAATATTTCATATAAATACAAATAAAAACTACTGGATTAATTTATAATTTTTAAAATAAAATAGATATAGAATAAAAAATATTAAATAAAATCCATCAAAACCTCTTTAATTAAAACAAAACCAATCAATATGACTTTTAAAATCCTGATTTTTCTCTAAAAATGATATTATTGAAAGAATATGTTCTAAAAATAAAAAAGAAAGTTTCACAAAGTTTTATTTTATTTTTGCTATAAATAATGTCTTACAAGAATTGAATTTTTACGTTACTAAATTTTTCTATTAAATTTTTTATCATTATTCAAAATATATATTGTCGGAAAATATATTATTAGCTATTTTAAGATGATCAAAACAAACAATTAAATTTTCCTTATCCTGTCAAAATTTAATTAAAAACTTTGTTTGTATGCCTATGATTGAAATAAAAGCCACCTACATTTATATTTAAATATTAAAAGATTTATAAAATAAATTGTTGATTAAATCAAATGAATTATTTTTCATTTCATTCTAATTAATTAATTTATTAACATAAGTAATGCTACTGTGGAATAATTAAGTAATTAAAAATAAATATAAAATTTTTAATTAGATAACGTTATAATACTAACAGAAGTATTCATATTAATAAATAAATGTGTATATGCGTATAGAATAAACTTTAAAGTAATATTATCATACTAACCTTATTAAGAATTGTAACAAGCTCATTAATTGTTGAATTGTCTGCTACTGTAATCTCTACGTCAGCTTGTTGTGATTTTGGATATATGTCTAAGTCTTTTGATTTTTCCATTTCAGCTATATTTGTTTCTGTAATTATTAATTCATTAAAAGCTTCATGACGTGTTAGTGCTGTATTACTAGTTGGAATATCACTAGATATAAATGAAGTATTTTGCTCCATCAAAGTTTCAGACTTAATAGCAATCGTATGAGCTGAAACATTTAAATTTGCCGTGACACTTTGTGGTTTAGCTGTTTCTAATACATTAGGCTGTTCTCTATCACTTGTTATTATTTCTAATGTTGTAGCTCCAGGCCTTGGTTCGGTTAATTCTATAGCAGCTACTTTTCTACTTGGTTTAATATCTTCTTGATAAATATCTTCTTTTTCTGCTAATTGTTGAACACTGACAGTAATACTTTCTAATGGTATTTGAGATGGAACGACATTTTTACTTTCGATTTTATCAGGAATTAATTGCTCAGTGGGTGATTCAGTTCTAATCATTTCTTGAGTTGCCGCTATTTGTGTAGAATAATTTGTTATTGCTTTACATTTTTCGAATTCTAATGATGATTCATAATCGGATTCTTTTTCTGTAACCATAACTTCTATTGTATGTATGGTGTCTACTTCATCAATAGTTACTTCAGCTTTCTTTAATTCTGGTTGAATTTCTTGAGATGCGAGTGATACATTTTCAATAGGAATTATTTCTTTTACCGTCATTCCTTCAAAATCGCTACTAGATAATTTTGCAGTTACATGACCAGGGGTGTCTTTTAGAATTGGTTGAATATTATCAATTAAATGCGTTTCGCTTATTTGAAAAGATACCATTGGATGAGTAGGAACTTCCTTTCCTTTATGACTCTCTGGTAGATCAATGGTTTTATATTTACCTTCTTTTTCTGCGAAAGTTGTTTGAATTACTTCTAAACCCTTCACTTCATCTAATTTCATTTGACTATAGTGATGTTCTGGTTTATCTTTTTCTTCTAAAATATTTTCTCGATCATGAACCATTGTTTCTTGTATAAACCTTGCTTCTGTTGTTTCAAAAGTCAAGGAACCACTTTCAGTAACATATTTCATTACCTCTTTGTATTCTGTTGGATAGTCAGCAGTTTGAATTTCAGAAACATTAATATGCTCTTTTGATCGAATATTAGTTTCTGCTACTGCTGCTGTTGGTTTTATAGGACTTATATATTCACCTTCAGAATCTTGTACAATTGTGCTAGAAATTATACCTAATTCTAACGGTGTTATTATTTTCTCAGCTATTTTTATTGTTGGTTTTTCTTCACTTTCATAAGATTTTTCTTTTTCTGCAAGAGTTGCTTCAAATGTTGAAACAGGTAAATTTTCTTCTAAATTTATTTCAGCATTAAATTTTTTTAATTCTTCAACCGTTAATTCAGATTCATGATATTGCGAATCGGTACTTGAAACTTTAATACTTTCAAATAAATTAAGATTTTGTATTGCTTTGTGTACATCAATTTTACGATCTGCACGATACACATCCTCTTTTTCTCGAACAGATTGTTCTTGAACAATAGCTGCCTCGCCACCAGATGAAATGTCAACTTTGGCAATTTGAGAAATTGGTAATTTTTGTGGTATGTAGTCTCCTTCTTTTTCTGATACGTGCATCTCTTCGGTATAAAATTGTCTCTGTTCAATGACACAAGATGTTGCTATTTCGGTCGGGACTATCAATTCCGGATAATATTTATCTGGTTTATCCGCAATAAAAACTTCTTCTATTTGAAGAGATTCATTTTCATCAAGTTTTATTTTAGGTTTAGTAGTAATAGTTTTTTTTTCTTCTAGTTTATCTTCTTTAAATTCTTCTTGAACTTCCAAAATTGAAAGACTTTGCTGAGGAATAATTAATGACTCAGCCTGTGCAGTACTTGGTAATTTAAATCTTTCAGATAATATTTCCTTTTCGTTAGTTGTCATTTCACTGATTGTTTTTGCTTCTTGTAAAGTCAAACGAATTTCTGCATTTTTAGACATATCCTTAGACAAAATTTCTAAATCTTTTGGTTTTGCTTCATCAGGTTGAATTTCACTTATCATTAGTCCTTCTATTGGTATAACTAACGTTGTCGCTTCAACTGAAAGTGGATGGGACTGATCGGTAAGCAATTCAGTTTTTCTTTGAACCATTGTTTCCGACGTTAAATATGGTTCAATCGATGTTATAGAAATTGAAGCCTCGCTGGTTTCGACTTTATGAGGAATAACTTGATTAAGTTCTTTTTCTTGAATTGAAGGATATTCTTCAGATATTGCCACCATTGTATTTAGAGTGATCTTTGCTTTTTCATTTTTAATTTTACCGGGTGCTTGATCTACAACTCTATTAGTTGAAATTGTTTCATTTTGTTGAATTGGTATATTAAGTAAAAGAGGAGATTCTATCAAATCTTGGGTGATCTGTAAATCTTCAATTTCTTCTAATTCTAGTTTTTCATCTTTAATTTTTGGTTTCAAAGGTTTTTCTATTTTTTTTGTTTTAATTATTTCTTCTTTTTCTTCTTCTATGTCTTCTTTTTCTACTGTTTTTTTATCTTCTACTAAACGTTTTTTCTTTTTTTGTTTTATTTTTTCATTTGCATCAATTTCTTCTTCAACTATTAAAATTTCGCGTGTCTTTTGATCATCTACTTTTCTAAGTGCGGCTGTATCTTCAATCTCTAAAATTTGAACCCCCTCTTCCCTGCTTTGAAGTGTATCGACTTGGGGCGTTTCCTTTAATTTTGTATCTTTTCGTTTGCGCAATGTGATGTGTGCCTGCTGAGTGTCCTCGTATTCTGTGAAAAGTATGTGAGAATGTTAGGTGTAATATATTGTGTAAATTGCGTATTTTTTTGCTCAGTAATGTTACAATATATAATAATACTGTTATAATATTTACATGTGTAATATCTATAGTTTAATATATAATTTAAAATTTATTGTGTTTCAATAGATAATTTGTTTTATAAATAAATATCAGAAAATAAATAAAAATATGGGTCTGCAATTTACAACGTTAGAGTACAACGAAATAATTATTTACATTTAAATAAAGCTGCTAAAAATTTACAAATTATATTTAAATCCGTATCTGAATATTTGGTTATGCTATAAAACACTAAGACTAAAAAAGTATAAATATAAATTTTAAATAAAAACAGTTTTTAAAAAATTTCGTTGGACTTCAACGTAGGAAACTTCAAACCCACATAAAAATAATTTACATTTTTTTTATAACATTTATTCGCTGAACTACTTATATACTGAGCAAATTTTATTTACATATACGTTTGTATTGGTGAATAAAATTTTATCACAGTTGAGAAGTTTTTCAATAAAATTAAATACAACAATTTATTCTTTCTTTAATTATATATTTACATGACGAATTTTAAATAACTTTTTTTTATGAATACAAAATTTTAAACTACTACAAATTTATTATTAAAAATATTACACAAAAAATGTTTATACAACGTTTCTTTTCAGTCTTTAGTAGTTTAAACCATCATGAAACTATTATTTAAAAAATATATTGCATGATATAAATGGTATTCATAAAAACACATCTAGTTTGGAATAAACTATCTTTATTTTATGTAGACTATAATAAAATTTTTTAATTTTTGATTGAATGATATATTGTAAATTAGAAAATGTGTAAAAGATTTAAAAAGTTGTTTTGAGATGCGTATTAAATATCAAGCACTTGATCATATATTATTGTTTATACTTTTGCTTGTATTATATAATGTTATTTCCTAAGTACATGTGTAAACAATATAAAATATTTAGTTGAACAATCGCTGTCAGAGTTGAGCATAGCCATGCAAATAGCAGTATGGGTTTTGAATATGAATATGCACCATAAATTTATAAATATCTTATCTAAATGAGAAAAAAAGTTTTATTATTTAAGTTATTTATAAAAAGAATGATTTTTTTATGTAACTTATATAACAAGTTCTAGCAAAGATTAAATAACTTATTATTATTACATTTTAAGTTAAAGAATGTTTAATTTTATTTTTTAACGTTTATTTATTTATTTATTTTTTTTATAATTTGCACATTATATACTAATAGATGAAAGATATTAAATCTTTTCAAATTTTATAAATTTTTTTAATCATTTCTACAATATTAAATTTGTACTTACTGATTTCACAAAGTAAGAAGCGAAGCATAAGGAAGTATCTTGAATAGAACGGGATAAATGTCAGGATAATTATAGTTTATTTTTTTAATATTTTTTTTATAAAAAAGCTATTTGGGATAAATTTCACATGAATTCAAAATGAGGATACAGCGCATGGAAAGCATAGCGGCGTAAGCGGAAATTCACTGCTTTAATATCGTTCAATAAAGCTTCATGCATCTGAAAAAATTATTGATAAATCTCAATAAATATTTTATTTAGTATTTCTGTTCAGTGTTTTTATTGAGTAAATTTTTATACAAAATTATAAATAAAAATTTGTTTTTTCTTTTCGAAATTTCTTTATTACATTTTTGGTATGTATTAGAAGAATTTTCACTAATAAAATATATAAAAATTAATGCAAATGCAATAATTTATTTGTAAACAGTATATAACTTAATATAAATTTTGTTTGTTGCATAATTAAAAATTATTCATAAAACGTATTTTATTATTAAATGTGATATTTTGATAAAGGTACATATTAAATTATTGCATACTAGATTCATGTGAGTTAAAAAGAATATCATATGTATGGGTTAGATCAATTGTATTTACTTCTGAAACTTCTTTATATCCTACTAAAGAAGTTAATAAATTTGAAGGTTTAAACTGATTACATTTACCTATTTTTATTAGTTTCAAAATTAAGCAGCAGTTTCATGAAACTATATCTAAAGTTCTAGCAAAGATTAAATAAATTTTAGTTATTAAATTATCAGATATTTATTATGTAACTGAATAAGAATAGTATAGTATCTAATGTACGTAGTTTATGTAAATAAATTTTAAAACAATTGTACATCCATTAAATTTAGACAACGATGATATAAAAAATAATAAAGATAATTTATACTTAAAAAAATTATAAATTTATCTGTTATAACAAAATAAACCATACACACATAATTTTTTAGAAATAATTCTTATGCTATAATAAATAATTTACAGACAGAGTAGGATCTTATGTAATATATATATATATTTATATATATATACTTTTTCCCATGAAATATAATAAACATGACAATGGATTCATTTAAAAAAGTAATAAATATTGATTTAAGTCATCATACAGTCTTTAAATTACTATAAACAGCTTGGGAATTATTTTTATAAAATTTATATGTATGATAGTGTTTTTTAAGAATATCAAGTAGTTTTTGAAAGTGCAATTAATGACTTTCAAAAACGCTTTTTATAGATTCATTTATTCACTTAAAATACGAATATTTAGAATTTATTTGAATTTGCTATGCAATATGCATATTTTCAATATATATAACAATATACTAACTACTGAATTTTTTAGTAAGCCCATAAAATAGAGTTTAGTCAATATTATTCTTAATTGTTGAAAAATAATTTTTACCAACGTACAAGTATTAAATTATTGAATAAATAAAAATGTAAAACAAAAGCATTATATAATTAATGTTTACTACACCAAAGTTTATAAATTAATAAATAATAATGCGAAATATTCAATCAATGATTATTTTTCATTACTTATTTTTGAAGCTAAAAATTATTAATAGCGTATAGCATTGTGTTTATTAAATTTCATTTTGAATTATATTAAATTTATTAATTCTTCTTAAGTTAATTAAAAGTTAGAAAAGATAAAACCATGCTATGAAAATATCAAGTCAAACCTTTAATTTCGCGAACATCCTGTATTTGCACAACTGTTTTATCTTCTCTCCTTTCTGAAAATAAATATAATTGTTTTTGCAATTTTTCATTCGATTAATTAACTGCACAATTTAATAGAAGACAAATAATACAAATATTTAGTTAAAATTAGTTTTTTTATTTCGTAATCATTACAAAATTATCTTACTGACTAGATTTATTAATATACAAACAAATGATACACATGTAATTCACTCTGTTTAATACATAAACATGCAAGACGATTATTTTAAATGCATGTAAATCTCAAAAAATAGATTTACAGTATTTAAAATCCTTCTGAACCTTTTTAAGATGACCTGACATTTATTTATAATTTTAGTGATCTCTGCATATCAGAAAAATAAAATAATACATTTTACTGTATTTATAATTCAAATACTTTTCTCTGATACCTGTGTGTGGTGTAAATAATTTATTTGCTTCAAATGCATCATTTATTTCCATCTTAAAAAGTTTCCTAAGATTAAAAAAGCGTAATCAATTTGTAAGATAAAAATAACAACATGAAATTTTGTTAACTTATAAAAATGCACAATTATATAAGTTATTTTCATACTCAATTAACAAATAAAACAGCATATAATACTTTTAAACAGTTATTATAGCGTAAACTTCATTGAGTCGTTTATTTACTTTCATGTTAAATAACGGGTACGAAAATATTACATAAAGCAATATGCAGACATACACGTACGATAATTGATTTTTTTTCATCTGTTGCATTATTTGGTTTTGCATATAAACTCAAACCACACGTTAAGAACTTACCGATTACTTGAACTTCTGTTTTTTGAATAATCTCAATTGCTTCGGTAGCAGCATGGTCACTTTCAATGTGCTAAAAAAGCAAGAAAATGTTAATAAAAAAATTATTGTTTAATAAAATTTTATTTGAAATCGATAAAATAATGTTATTATTTTTGAAAATTTAAATAATCGTACCTCAGTTATTTCGGTAACTTCCCAAGCTCGAGGTCGGAAGTCTTCCGGTGTAAAGTGCGTGATCACTTCTTCAACGGTAGCGTGTTGTAATTCTACCATCCTCATGAAAGCTCTAAACCCGACAGTTGCTGCAACAACGCTTTCATCAGTTGTAGTTTCTTCAGTGAGAACTTGAGTTATTAGCGGTCCATGACCTTTTCTTTCAACAAGTTGCACTAAGGCATTTTGAGCATCTGGTGTTTTAAGGGCAGGGAAGTTGTCAGTTCTGTATAAACTTTCGTTTATTTCATTGACAGTAACACCTTGTCGCACCAAGAATCCAATTGTAGCCAGTTCTCGAAGCGGTAACTCTCCAGGTCCAAATTCTGGAGCACTAAATAACTCCATGATTTCTTCCACTTCTCGTGCAATGTTTTCTTTTTGTTTTTCAATAACTTGTTCAACGGTTACTTCGCTAATCTGTTCCTTCTGTGTTATTTTCATTTTTTCTGGCTTTTTCTTCTTTTTCTTAATTTCACGAACATCAGTTTCTGTATGAATTTCAGATATTGAAACAGTTTCAAAAGTTTCAGATGTTACTTGCGCTCGATCTACTTTTGTTTCCACTACGAAATCAGATATTCTGTCTTCTGAAGTAGTCTCGGATACAATTATGCCTCGTTTTTCATCTATTATTTTTTCTGCTTTTTCTTCCAATTTTGGTATTACATCATGTTTGTCATCAACTTTCTTTAAACTTGGCGTTGCTTCGGTTATTACTGGTTCTTGCACAGGTATAATCTTTTTCGCTCGCGATAGCTTTAATATACATATTATAATTAAAGTTTTAAGTTTAAATAATTTAACAATTTAAAATAGAGAATACTACAAAAAAAAAATTAAATATATTTATAAACGCGTGTGTGCAAGCGCACACTCGCATACTTTGTGATAAAATAAGAAATGAATTATATAAAATAATATTAATCTAAGTACCAAACATGTGTTTAAATTGAAAAGTATTTTTTAAATATAATATTGATTTACCTTTTGGGGCTTCTCTTCAAGAATTTCTGTAGTATCTAATATTTGCGTTTCTTGACTATCAACGATTTTTCTGAAATAAAGGAAGTTATAAAAAATGATGCATTATTTAATTTGATAAAAATAATAATAAATTGTGAGTTAAAATATTACTTTTCTTCAGGCTGTTCTTTTGTTTCTCCTTTTTCTTTAATTATTGTTTTCTTATCGATTTTTACTTTTTCTAATTTAACTTTTTCCTTCACTTCTTTTGCTTTCTTTATTTCTGGTTTCTTCTTCTTGTGCGGTTTATCTATTTTTTCCTCTATTATTATTTTTTCAACTTCATCCGATGGTTTTAGTGGTTTTTCAAATGTATCTAATAACAATTAAAAAATGTAATATATTTAATAATGCATTTTATTTTATTTTCACATAAGTAATTTACCTGATACATATAGCTTTGCTTTAGTTGTAGCTAATCCTATATCACTTGTAGCTTTGCAAACGTACACTGCAGCATCTTCATGAGTAACCTCTTTTATTTCTAGTGTAGACTTTTTCTCATCTTCAAAAATCCTAAGTTTTACATTTTCAGTATTTAATATGATTTTGTCGTCCTTAAACCAAATAATATCTACGGAAAATTATTTTTATGAATTAACTAAATCTTTTATTAAAAGTTGAAAGTGGAAATGATTTTATTTTTTATAATAATGTGATACGATATATTTAGCTGTATGCATGTTGAGAAAAAAAAAAAAAAATACATTGCTATATGATAATGTAAATATAATTCTAAATATAGTTTCTTGTCAAAAATATTTATTTATAACTAATTGATTTGATAAATAACGAGTATTGAATAGTCTAAATTTATGTTTTAATTCGTATTAGTTTCCAAAAAATTTAATTTTAGAGAGTTAACAAAAATAGAAGGAAAAATCATGTATTTTTAACAATTAAAATATCTATTTCATAAAAAAATGGGAGTAAATATTTTTGTTAATTTACTTCATTTTTTTAGAGGTTTTATTATTTCTTAATAAGATAATTTAGAATTCTTTTTTATTTCTTAATAAAATTACATATAAAACTTAATCAAGCAATTGATTATATTTTACCTGGAACTGGATTACCAGAATATATACATTCAAATTTAACACTTTCTCCTTCTTGAACATAAGTATCTGTGAATTCTTGAATGAAACGAGGTACTGACTGAGTGGCTAAAATTAAAATTATTATTTTATTATTAAATTAATGAATATTAATTTAAAAAAATTTTTTTACCTGCTTTTTTTTCTGCGTATTTGAGACTTGGGAAGCGAAACTAATTGTCAGTAATCTGTTAAAATAAAAACACTCCATACCATGCAAAATAATAAGTAACTCTTAATGCAAACCACTAAAGAAGAGAAGACATATTACTTAAAAGAAAATAAATTATTCTTGATCTTAAACAAAATAACCTTTCTTTGATGAATTTAGTTTTTGGTTGTTCAATTATTTATAAGTAACATTATAATGTGTTCGAAATAATTTTGCACAAAATTGTTGTTCTTCTCTCCTTATCAAAATCAAGTAAAAATATAATAATCTAAATTATTATATTTTGATATCAATATACTTGATATTAAAAAAAAAACATTAAATTTATTTAGCGTTAGTAACATCAAATAATACCTGACATTGTTCCACGCTCTTCTTCACTATCGTGTCTATATTCAATATTAGATTTTGATGTACTACCAGCTAAACTAAGATCACCGCTACACTGACTTTCAAGCAATAAAAATTCTTGTAACTCTTCTTGGCTATCTGCTGTATGAAGTTGTTGAAAACCTTCTAATTCAATTTCTCTTGGCTCTAAAGGATAAGTAATTGGATCGATTAAATTTTTTAATTCTTGATAATTACTATGAAATTTCCTTGTAACTGGAATTCGAGACTTAGGATAAGTATGATATTTTCTTAGAAAAATGTGCGTATCCAGTGTGGAATGATCTGCTACATTTTCATTTTCTATTTTATTAACGAATTCCCCTTTTCTTTCAGTATCATCACAGCAATATGAAATTTGCTTACTATGAGTTGTGCTACTAGTTGAGGTTTCACTATTTTCTTCAATTGGAGATAAATAAAAATTGTTTGAAAACTTTTCGCAATGATATAAATTTTTTTGTTCATAATCCACAGTAATGTTGTCAAAAGATATCGTTTCTTGCTCACTTTGTGTTGAAAGAAATTTATGAAAATCTAAAGAAATTGCTTGTTTCTGTTGAATTATTTGAGGTTTTTTTATTTGATGTTTATTTTGTTTACTTTTCTTGAATAAATATATTTTGTTCAATAATATTGAAGATATAAAAGATTTTTTCTTATGTTTCATTTTTGTGCAAGAAGATAAATTTATTTTTCTTTGATTAAAATTTGATTTATAATTTGAATTTCTTTTAATCATGAATGAATAAGAAACTGCTTGTTTTTGTCTTAAAATTTTATTTCTAGTCGATAATCCACTTTTATGTTTTATTTTTATAGTTCTGAATTTCGTACTTTTTATGTTGTCAGAACAATTTAAAGATTTAAAACTATGACTGTCTATTGAATTCAAATTTTCATTGAATTTGACTTCATTATCTTGAATAATGACTTCAATAAAATTCAGTTTCGCGGTAGATTGTTTTGCATAAAGATTTTTATAATATTGTGTTGTTGAGTAACATCTATTCAGTTTAATTATATTCTCTAGCATTTTTGAAAGTTTCGCGGAAGATTGTTGATTTACGGATACAGAACTACCCATTTGAGAAGTCGAGCTTTCCTCGTGATGTACAAACTGATCCAAACTATCACTCGAAAATGCAGACATGCGAACACACATGCTTTTTTTCCATTCGTTATGAATAATCTTACCTCGAAGAGCTTCTTGCATTTCTTCCATTTGCGTTACCCATTTGGGTTTTCGATATTCCTTTGTTCCAATAATACCTGCGCAATATAATAGAGCGTCAGAATATTCATATACAAAACTTTAAAATAAATATGATAATTTTAAATAGATGTAGATATTATTAATTTCATTATAATACGGTTTTTGGGAGCAAAAAATTTATATTTTCTGTGTCAAGTGTTGAATTGATAGGATACAAAGGAAAAATAAGGGCAAGCATTAATGAGTTAAAGATGTTGCACGTAGATGTTGCTGAAAATAACTTAAATATAAATTAGTAACTATAATGTTCTTAATTAAATTAAATAAATAAGTATATAAATATGTATATACAATTGGATTGCGTTATAAATTCGAATATGAGAGTGTAGAATATAATTCTAAAAAGCGATGTTCTCCAATCTCATTAAAATTTTCATTTTTATGCGTATATGAATTGCAAACAATTTACGTGTATAATTATATCGGCCAGCTCCCTTGTTATGAAATCGCCAGTTTATTTTATGTTTGAAACAATGTAACTTAAATCAAATATTTTGAGATTGCATCGATAGTTTAACCTCATAACAAGGGTGTGAAATAAACTTCTCAGCTTAAGGAAAAAAAATATCTTAGATACGAATCAGTAATAATAGTTTCATAATAAAAATATTCATAACGCGATCTGATTGTGTATGCATAATATATGTTGATAAGCAATTTTTACCCTCTACAGATAAATATGTTGTCGTTGTCGATACTCCTAATGGATTGTGTGCTTCAAACACAATCTCACCAGTGTCGTCGGGATAAGTTTCGGTTATCGTTAGGATAGACGTCCCATCTTCTAGTTCTTCAATTTGGAATTCTTTTGACGACTGTATTTCCAGGCCTTGCTTAAACCATTTGCCTTCAGGCTTAGGTTTTCCTTTAACTTTAACTTCCAATCTTGAAATTAGAAATTATAAAATAATAGAGATTATAATAAATTGTATAAATTAAATTCACCAAGTTTGTTAACTTTTCAAATATAAAAACTAAGATATATGAATGTAAGAAATATAAATATATATGATGAAAAATAGAATTTATTAATGGTTTTACCGAGTTAATTCGCCATCTTTTGTAGGAATCAATTGAGGCAGTTTCTTTACTATTTCTGGAGCTGAATCTTCTGCATCAGATTCTAATGGTGTCTCCTAAAAATATTTAGGGTATGTTTTATTTTTATTATTTATTTATTTTTATTATTCAAATATATTAAATATAATTATAGTATATATACACGAATATATAACATATTTTATAAGAATTTTCCTATTAATTTACTATAAAGGGCATTCGAAACTCTATCTGCATAAGAACTGATTAAACCACTATTTTCAAATTCATTCAAAAGAAAAGTTGCGTTTCTTAAATGAAAACAACTGTTTGTAAAGTTATGGATTCTAAAAATTGAATTTTTTCGCTGAATACGAGGTCTGGCTATTAAATAACGAGACTGGTTACGAAAAAGGGTTTTATTATAAAAATTATTCTACATTCGAATGCTCCCCTTCAATATACTCCCCTTCCCTCGCCACACACCTTTCCATACGTTTTTTCCATTGATCGAAGCTGTGCTGGAAGTCTTCTTTGGTGAGGGCCTTTAGGAGCTCTGCCGTTTTTTGCTTTACCGCTTCCATCGACTCAAATCGGGTCCCTTTCAAAGCAGATTTTATCTTCGGAAACAAAAAAAAGTCACACGGTGCCAAATCTGGCGAGTACGGCGCGTGTTCGAGCACTGGAGTGCGCTTACCGGCCAAATACTGCTTCACAGATAGCGCGTTATGGGCAGGTGCGTTGTCCTGGTGCAAAATCCACGAGTTGTTCTTCCACAACTCGGGCCGTTTCTTACGAACTCGTTCTCGCAGTGTTGCCAAAACTGACAAATAGTAAGTCTGGTTGACAGTCTGACCCTCTGGAACCCATTCAGTCATCACGATACCGTTAATGTCGAAAAAAACGATCAACATTGCCTTGAATTTGGTTGGTCATCTTCAGTGCTCACTCGGCCCTCACTGAAGCGCTTACACCACTCAAAAACACGCGCACGAGATAGAGAATTGTCCCCATAGGCCTTTTGCAACAATTTACAGCACTCAGTCGGAGTTTTTTTCAATTTAACGAGAAATTTGAGATTGATACGTTGCTCCTGTTTTTCGTCACACATGGTTTTCGGCACGAGAAAAAAACACGTTCGTTTCAAACCGCTACTGCACAAATACAATAATAGTGACGAGAACGTGTTTTGGTACGTGCATAGACAAGATATCTAGATACCCAACGCACTACTCGTTTTTTTCCCACCCCTCTACGGCACCCTCTAGGCGCGCAGTCTCGTTATTTAATAGCCAGACCTCGTATTATATTTATATAATTATTTACGACAGTTCGAATAACCCAATATTCTAAAGCAAATCATAGCGCAGAATGTAGTCTTACAACACTCAACACGGCTAATCATAGCGCAAAATAATAATATGATATTTCGTTTTGTATTATTTTTGCCTTTCGTTTTATATAACTTGGCCCTTCTGCAGGTTTTAAGTAAGATTTTAGGCTTTTGTTTTTTAATAATAATGTCTTTTATCAGGAAAATTAAAGACGCTTTGCTTACTGTCAGATAATGAAAAGGATGACCTATGACTATAAATCTACATGTATCTATTTAATTTTAATAAAAAAATAGTGAAATGATTCCTTTATAATTCGTGTTTAAAAAATAGTTACTCTTATTCAAAAAATGAAAATTCACCGTGAGATATTCTTTGAATTCAACTTCTAGATTAAATCCAAAGTTATAATACAACCCTTATAAAGCTATAAAGGGCTATATTTTTTAGAATTATTTACGTAAAAAATAAAAGGTTAATAATATTTCATTATAATGTCAAGAATTTTCAATGTAAATTTAAATTTTTGAAGTTATTAAATTTTTAAATTTAAGAGTTTTTTTTTTAAATCTACAATCCAGAAAATGGCCCAACTCTTTCAAGAGAATAAAAAAATCTTTAGAATAATTCAATATTTAATAATTCAATAGTTAGTAAGTGAAAATAAATTTTGAAATGCAGAACCTGCTTGCGTATCTATATTTAAAAACAAGCTCCATTTGAAAAATAAAAGTTGGGTCTTACTTTTCGAACAAAACCTCAAATTAATTCTACATCATTATCAAATCACTCAAAAAATATTACAATATATGCAATGCGATATTAAATTTTTGATGAAAAAATTACAATATTATTAACCCTTTTAGTGCCGAAAGACGATATATCGTCGTTTGGTACACTTGCGAAAAGTGCCAACGACGATATATCGTCGCGCATGCATTGGCGTCTTATCATACGCATCACGAGACATATGTACCTCAAAATAATTTTATAAAATGCTAAAATGGTTCAAATTCGATGCAATACAATTGAAAAAAATGTTTATTAGATTCAACTTTTTGTTACATCTTATGTGTACTCTTAGGTATACTCTTATGATTAGTGCCGAGGTTCTGTACATGTGTTGGAGTGATAAAGTAGAAACGAGACATAGGATTACAGTCCCAACGAAGTTTTTTGGGACCGTAATCGCAATCTTTGTGTTTATAATAGTTATCAAACATCATACCACGCGATCTACATAAAATTGATCAAGCACTGATTAGTGAAAATACTATTTGTAAAAGAGAAACTTGTTACTATATTTTTTATCATAGTTTATATTGCTGTTATTCATATGATTTTCAATAAGTATTGCAATACAATTGGTATTACATTACTTTTCCATTCTTCCCCAATATGCTACTTTTCGAATTTTTTAAATATCATTCTTAGTTTGGTTTTTATGGGCTTTTTCCGAAACTATAGTAAATTCGTCAAATTTGTTCGGTTATCTTCGCATAGGTATCGGTTTTCGCTCGGCACTAAAAGGGTTAAAATTCAATATTTTTTTAATACTCTGTGTATATACGAAAAGAAAATTTGTAATGGAATATACTTTAACTGAGTTAAAATATTGTAATATTCATATATTTTGTACCTTGAAAAATATATTTTCGTAATACCTCCTTTAATTTTTTACCTTTTTATAAAATAATTGAAAAAAACTTTCTTTTGTACATAAATTCTACGTATTATGTTTAATTAATTAATTTTAAATTGATATGAAAGTCTAATTTAGTTAATTTTAATATATATGATATTAAGAATTTAACAATTTAATTAATTTTGCAGAAATTGTACTTGAGAATTTTAAAGAATTTTTTGTATAATTTCTTATGTACAAAAAAATATTCGACTAAAATTGTATCCATAAATTCTGTGAGTAAACTTTTCTGTAAAAACATTTACCTTGGGAGACAATAGGTCCTCTTCAGATCCGCTTTGCCCAGTAATAAGAGAGGTCGCGATTACAGAAGACTCTATTTCCGAGTCAGGTACGTACTCGTAAGCTACATTTGAATAATAATTTTTTAATAATATTTTGCAAATGGTAAATCAGTTTTATTTTTTTATTTAATGTAAAATAAAACTTATTTGAGAAATAATATTTTTATATTCTTAATACTAAAAATAATTAGAGTAATATTATTTATACCTTCGACAATCAGTGACGCAGAACAAATAGCTTCACCAACAGGATTAACTGCTTTACACGTATATTCCCCAGCATCTTCCGGAAACACTTCACTTATTACTAAATTACAAACACCTTCAGAGTCTTGTAAAATTGTAATTTGTTTCCCTTCTTTTATTGGTTTATTATCGTGGAACCATTCGACTATAGGAATTGGTTTTCCTTGAATAACGCAAGTCATATTTACGCTTTCACCGTCCATGACACGTACTGGATAAAGTTTTTTCACAAACGTTGGTGATACTAATTCGACTACTTCTTCCCATGGATGCTCTTGAATATTTATCATTGCAGTAGTAGTAACTGAACCTGCTACATTTTCAGCTCTGCAAGTGTATGATCCAGCGAATTCTGGTTTAATTTTTTTAATCATAAGGATTGATCTATTTTCTTTTGTTGCGATACGAATTTCGTATGATGACTGAAAAATAAATATTTATTAGGAAAAAAGTAATCAAAAGACTTATTATAAGAATATTTAATAACATTTTTATTTTTAGTTAATATATTTTTAATATAATAATTATTCACCTCAAGAGGATGATTTTCATAAAACCATTGGAATGATGCAGTAGGATAAGATTCAATAGTTGTTTCCATTATAACAACTTCACCTTCTGTTACAATCTGTGGTTGAATAGGTTGAATAAATCTTGGTGCTTTAGCTTCATCTATTGTATCTTCTTTTTCTTTTACAGCTATTGATCCTGAGCTGCGTGCTTCTCCAACGATATTTTGTACACGTATCTCATATTTTCCTGTATCTTTCTTCTTAACTTCTGGAATGTGAAGCTCCGCAACATTTTCAAATGATTTAATAACCTTATCTGTGGATGGTGTGATTTCAATATTATTTCTAAACCATTTAACTTCAGGCTTCGAATCGCTTTCAAATTCCACTGTAAGTGTTAAAGGTTTTCCTTGTTGGGCAATTGTTGCAGGCAGGGGTCGTGTTATTTTAGGTGCATGAAGAATTTCTGGTTTTGATATAACAGCTACGTTACTTAATACAAGATTTGCTCTACATTCGGCTCGCCCAAATTTATTGACTGCCCTTACTCGGTAAATAGTTTCATCTTCTGGCGTAGGTTCGAGAATCGTTAATTTTGCTTCACCTGTTTCAGGCATAAAATGAATTTCAGTTTTTCCTTTTTTTGGTTTAATTTCAGTGTCTCCGCGGTACCACTTTATTTCCGGCATAGGATTTCCTTTAACAACACATTCTAAAGTTGCTGGTTCACGTTCCTCTATCATTAATGGTTTTACAGGAGTGATGAAGTGTGGAGCGACTCCTTCTTCTTCTTTTTCTAAAATAAAAGATATTTAATATTTGAATAGTATAATATAAAGTAGCACATAAACTGTGTAAAAAAAATTCATGTACATGAAAAATAAAAACAACACATACTGTATATGAAAATTATAGAATTATTGCTATTTAATCAATAAATTTTTGTTATAATAATGTTCTCATTAGAAAAATATAACAATTTTAAGAAATAATTTTGTTTAAAAAAAGTTGCAACAAAAATAATTTTTGCAAAAAATGTATTATTCGATTCGATTTGAAGCTTTACGTCTAGAATGTAAAACAATTATTGATATTCATAATTTTTTTTAACTATTATTGTTTAAGCATAAATTAGCATAAATATTGTTAATGCTACAATCAGTAATCTAAATAAATAAGTGTACAATATAATATTCAAAGAGCAGGATAAATATAATTAAATTTGATAAAAAAGTAATATGAAATAATTTATATCATCGTACAGTTGACAAAACATGAAACATAAAAAAAAGCAAAATTATTTGTTGATAAGAAATTAATACCGAAAATAACAAGATTAACAGTTGAAGTTGCAACACCAGCGGGATTCGAAGCTTTACACGAATACATTCCAACATCTTCTTCATCGACAGGACTTATTTCAAGAGTAGCAGTAGTTTCAACTACATACATAGTATATTTCTCATTAGCATGTAACTCCTGTTCATTTTTATACCACGAAATTTTTGGAGTAGGAGTTGCAATAATGGTACAAATAAATTTAGCAGGTTTTCCTGCTTCAGTAATTATCGGTTGCAATTTTTGTATAAATCGAGGAGCAACAGTCTTTTCTTTATCTGTTACAGATATATCAACTTGTGTACGTGTTTTCTTACGTTTCTTTTTTATTTCAATTTCATTTAAATCGTTTTTTTTCCTAAGATCTACTTCTGTCCTTTCCGTTACATCTTCGACAATATCGAATTCTTCAACGTCGGTTACTTTTACCGATTCTACTTTATCAATTGGATGGAATATTACTTTATCTTCAAATTCTACGACTTTCTTTAATTTTTTTTCATGTTGCCAAGAAACAACAGCTTCTTCAATATCTTCAATTGGTTCTTTATCCTTCGGTTCTATCTTTATCGGAACCTTTTTACCACGAATCCACGGAACTGCAGATTCTTCTACTTTTTCCTCTTCGAGCTTTTCTTCAGAAACTATTTCTGGAATCGGTTCTGGTTTATCTTCGTCAATTTGTAATTGGGCTATTGCTTTTTCCTTCGGTTTCTTTTTATCTCGTCGCCATTTTGTAGTAATTTCTTCCTGTTTAGTATCTTCTACAACTTCAGAGTCATCCTTTTCAACTGGTTTAAGCAAAATCTCTTGCTTTTCTTCAACTTCCTTAGAAACTTTCTCAATTGGCTGAAGTTTTATCTCTTCAGATTTCTCGACGTCTGGTTTGGGTATTTTTTTAGTTGGTTTTAGCGTAACTGCAGTGAAGTTCTCCTGTTTTTCTTCTTTCAGTTCAATCTTTTTCGAAACCTTTTTACCACGCATCCAAGGCACTGCAAATTCCTCTACTTTTTCTTCCTGCGGCTTCTCTTCAGCAACAACTTCTGGAATCGGTTCTGGTTTTTCTTCGTCAATTGGTAATTTGGCTATTGCTTTTTCCTTCGGTTTCTTTTTATCTCGTCGCCATGTTGTAGTAATTTCTTTCTGTTTAGTTTCTTCTATAATTTCAAACTCATCCTTTTCAATTGGTTTAAGTGAAATCTCTTGCTTCTCTTCGACTTCTTTGAAAACTTTCTCAATTGTCTGAACTTCTATCTCATCAGGTTCTTTGACGTCTAGCTTAGGTATTTTTTTAGCTGGCTTTAGCGTAACAGCAGTAAAGTCCTCTGGTTTTTCTTCTTTCGGTTCTGTCTTTTTCGGAACATTTTTACCACGCATCCAAGGTACTGCAGATTCCTCTACTTTTTCTTCTTCGGGTTTTGCTTCAGTAACTACTTCTGGAACCGGTTTTAGTTTTTCTTCGTCAATTGGTAATTCGGCTGTTGCTCTTGCCTTCGGTTTCTTTTTATCCTGACGCCATGTTGTAGTGATTTCTTCCTCTTCAATTTCTTGTATAACTTTAGACTCATCTTTTTTAACCGGTTTAAGCAGAATCTCTTGCTTTTCTTCGACTTCCTTCATAACTTCTTTCACTGGTTTAAGTTTTATGTCTTTAGGTTTCTCGGTGTCTGGTTTGAGTATTTTTTTAGCTGGTTTTAGCGTAACTGCAGTAGAGTCCTCCGGTTTTTCTTCCTTAGGTTCTGTCTTTTTCGGAACCTTTTTACCACGCATCCAAGACACTGCAGATTCCTCTACTTCTTCTTCTTTGGGTGTCTCTTCAGTAACTACTTCTAGAACCGGTTTTGGTTTTTCTTCGTCAACTGGTAATTCGGCTGTTGCTCTTTCCTTTGGTTTCTTTTTATCTCGATGCCATGTTGTAGTGATTTCTTCCTCTCCAATTTCATGTACAACTTTAGACTCATCTTTTTTAACCGGTTCAAGCTGAATCTCTTGCTTTTCTTCAACTTCCTTTGTAACTTCTTTCACTGGTTTCAGTTTTGTTTCTTCAGGTTTCTCGGTGTCTGGTTTGAGTATTTTTTTAGCTGGTTTCAGCGTAACTGCTGTGAAGTCCTCCTGCTTTTCTTCGATGGGTTCTGTCTTTTTCGGAACCTTTTTACCACACATCCAAGACACTGCAGATTCCTCTACTTTTTCTTCTTTGGGTTTTTCTACAGTAACTACTTCTGGAACCGGTTTCGGTTTTTCTTCGTCAAATGGTAATTTGGCTGTTGCTTTTTCCTTCGGTTTCTTTTTATCTCGACGCCATGTTGTAGTAATTTCTTCCTGTTTAGTATCTTCTACAACTTCAGAGTCATCCTTTTTAACTGGTTTAAGCAAAATCTCTTGCTTTTCTTCGACTTCCTTAGAAACTTTCTCAATTGGCTGAAGTTTTATCTCTTCAGATTTCTTGACGTCTGGTTTGGGTATTTTTTTAGTTGGTTTTAGCGTAACTGCAGTGAAGTCCTCCGGTTTTTCTTCCTTGGGTTCCGCCTTTTTTGAAGCCTTTTTACCACGCATCCAAAGCACTGCAGACTCCTCTACTTTTTCTTCTTTGGGTTTCTCTTCAGTAACTACTTCTGGAACCGGTTTTGGTTTTTCTTCGTCAACTGGTAATTTGGCTGCTGCTCTTTCCTTCGGTTTCTTTTTATCTCGACGCCATGTTGTAGTAATTTCTTCCTCTCCAATTTCATGTGCAACTTTAGACTCATCTTTTTTAACCGGTTCAAGCTGAATCTCTTGCTTTTCTTCAACTTCCTTTGTAACTTCTTTCACTGGTTTACGTTTTGTTTCTTTAGGTTTCTCGGTGTCTGGTTTGAGTATTTTTTTAGCTGGTTTCAGCGTAACTGCAGTGAAGTCCTCCTGCTTTCCTTCCATGGGTTCTGTCTTTTTCGGAACCTTTTTACCACACATCCAAGACACTGCAGATTCCTCTACTTTTTCTTCTTCGGGTTTTTCTACAGTAACTACTTCTGGAACCGATTTCGGTTTTTCTTCGTCAACTGGTAATTCGGCTGTTGCTTCTTCCTTCGGTTTCTTTTTATCTCGACGCCATGTTGTAGTAATTTCTTCCTGTTTAGTATCTTCTACAACTTCAGAGTCATCCTTTTTAACTAGTTTAAGCAAAATCTCTTGCTTTTTTTCGACTTCCTTAGAAACTTTCTCAATTGGCTGAAGTTTTATCTCTTCAGATTTCTCGACGTCTAGTTTGGGTATTTTTTTAGTTGGTTTTAGTGTAACTGCAGTGAAGTCCTCCTGTTTTTTTTTTGTTGGTTCGATCTTTTTCGGAATTTTTTTACCACGCATCCAAGGCACTGCAGATTCCTCTACTTTTTCTTCCTGCGGCTTCTCTTCAGCAACTACTTCTGGAATCGGTTCTGGTTTTTCTTCGTCAATTGGCAATTCGGCTGTTACTTTTTCCTTTGGTTTCATTTTATCTCGACGCCACGTTGTAGTAATATCTTCCTGTTTAGTTTCTTCTATCACTTTGGACTCATCCTTTTTAACTGGTTTAAGCGAAATCTCTTGCTTTTCTTCAACTTCCTTTGTAACTTCTTTCACTGGTTTAAGTTTTATCTCTTCAGGTTTCTCGACGTCTGGTTTAGGTATTCTCTTAGCTGGTTTTAGCGTAACTGCAGTGAACTCCTCCTGTTTTTCTTCCTTGGGTTCAATCTTTTTTGAAACCTTTTTACCACGCATCCAGGGCACCGTTGATTCTTCCACCTTTTCTTCCTGCGGCTTTTCTTCAGCAATTAATTCTGCAATCATTTGTGGTTTTTGTTGGTCAATTGGTAATTCGGCTGTTACTTTTTTTTTTGGTTTCTCTTTATCTCGACGCCACGTTGTAGTAATATCTTCCTGTTTAGTTTCTTCCATCACTTTGGACTCATCTTTTTCAACTGGTTTAAGCGAAATCTCTTGCTTTGCTTCAACTTCCTTTGTTACTTCTTTTACTGGTTTAAGTTTTATCTCTTCAGGTTTCTCGACGTCTGGTTTAGGTATTCTCTTAGCTGGTTTTAGCGTAAATGCAGTGAACTCCTCCTGTTTTTCTTCCTTGGGTTCAATCTTTTTCGGAATTTTTTTACCACGCATCCAAGGCACTGCAGATTCCTCTACTTTTTCTTCCTGCGGCTTCTCTTCAGCAACTACTTCTGGAATCGGTTCTGGTTTTTCTTCGTCAATTGGCAATTCGGCTGTTACTTTTTCCTTTGGTTTCATTTTATCTCGACGCCACGTTGTAGTAATATCTTCCTGTTTAGTTTCTTCTATCACTTTGGACTCATCCTTTTTAACTGGTTTAAGCGAAATCTCTTGCTTTTCTTCAACTTCCTTTGTAACTTCTTTTACTGGTTTAAGTTTTATCTGTTCAGGTTTTTTGGTGTCTGTTTTGGGTATTTTTTTAGCTGGTTTTAGCGTAACTGCAGTGAAGTCCTCTAGTTTTTCTTCCTTGAGTTCTGTCTTTTTCGGAGCCTTTTTACCACGCATCCAAGGCACTGCCGATTCTTCTACTTTTTCCTCCTCTGGCTTATTTTCAGCAACTAGTTCTGGAACAGGTTTTGGTTTTTCTTTGTCAATTGGTAATTCGGCTGTTTCTCTTTCTTTCGGTTTCTTTTTATCTCGACGCCATATTGTAGAAATTTCTTCCTCTTCAATTTCTTTTACAACTTCAGAGTCATCCTTTTCAACTGGTTTAAGTAAAATCTCTTGCTTTGCTTCAACTTCCTTTGTTACTTCTTTTACTGGTTTAAGTTTTATCTCTTCAGGTTTCTTGACGTCTGGTTTAGGTATTCTCTTAGCTGGTTTTAGCGTAACTGCAGTGAACTCCTCCTGTTTTTCTTCCTTGGGTTCAATCTTTTTTGAAACCTTTTTACCACGCATCCAGGGCACCGTTGATTCTTCCTCCTTTTCTTCCTGCGGCTTTTCTTCAGCAATTAATTCTGCAATCATTTGTGGTTTTTGTTGGTCAATTGGTAATTCGGCTGTTCTTTTTTCCATTGGTTTCTTTTTATCTCGACGCCATGTTGTAGTAATTTCTTCCTGTTTAGTTTCTTCTACCACTTCGGACTCATCCTTTTTAACTGGCTTAAGCAAAATCTCTTGCTTTTCTTCGACTTCCCTTGTAACTTCTTTCACTGGTTTAAGTTTTATCTCTTCAGGTTTCTCGACGTCTGGTTTGGGTATTCTTTTAGCTGATTTTAGCGTAACTACAGTGAAGTCCTCCTGTTGTTCTTCCTCGGGTTCTATTTTTTTTGAAACCTTCTTACCACGCAACCAAGGCAATGTTGATTCTTGAATCTTTTTATCTTCTGACTTTTTTTCTGAATCTTTTTTGGGTGTCAATTTAGGCCCCGTTTTTTCTGTTTTAATTGGAAACTCAGCAGATTGTTTTTCTTGTGTCTTTGCTTCTGGCTCCTCTTTTTCTTGACGCCATGCTGTTATGGTCTCTTGAGTTTCAATCTTTTGTAAAATTTTTGACTCTTCTTTTTTAATCAGTTCCAGTGAAACATCTTGTGTCGTATCATTTTCTTTAGGAAGTTTTTTGACTGGTTTAAGTAAAATTTGTTTAGAATCTTCAACTTTTGGTGTAGGTATTTTTTTAGAAGGTTTAAGACTTATTGCAGTAAAATCTTCAGTTTGTTCTTTTTGAACATCTTTTTTGTCTAAAGTTATTTTCTTTAATGAAATTTTTTCCTCTGTCCAAGGTCTATGTTTTTTTTCTTTTTCTTCTAATTCAAGCTTTTGTTTTTTGTCGATTCTTATTATTTTACTGTAATCCTCTTCAGAATACAATTCTTTTTCTAAAGTTTCATTAATTTCTTTATTTTGTTTTTCTTTCTTAATTTTTTGAATTTTTTCTTTCTCTGTTTTAAGCTTATCAATATTTTCTTTTTCTGGTTTTATAGGTTTGAAAGTAACTGCTTCTATAGTCTCTTTTTGAATTTCTGGTTTTTGTAAGATTATTTGTTCTTGATTTACTTCTTTTGGCACTGGTTTTAATTCAACGTATTGTATACTTTCTCTACGAATCTCTCGCTTTTCAGTTTTAGCTGGCCGTAATTCTATTTCTTCTAGTTTTTCTTTAGGAATTTCTTTAGGCATTTGTGGTGTTTTCTTTAAAACTACTTCTTCTTCGGTCCATGGTTTAACTGTATCAACCGTAGGCAAACGTTGTGCTCTATCAATTGATGTATCACGTGATCGTGGTTTTAACTTTCTCCAAGGAGTTGTTTGCAATGGCCGAGGACGATGGTATACTCTTCCTTTACGCCATGGTAAAGTTTCATCTCCAGGCTGCAAAGGTATGCTTAAAGGAATTCCTTCTTCATCTAATTCAATAATGTCTTTGGTTATTTGTTTTTTGGTGACGTCATCTGTAAGCGATCCTAATTTTAGTTTGTCCAAAGGTTTTATTTCTTGTTTTTCTAAACTATCACCGTCTGGAACTGCGCTTTGATAATATACTCCTTTTCTCTCTGAAAATGATTTTACATTCATATGAAATTCATTTTCTTTATTTTAAATTTAAACACCATGCACAAAAACGGACAGGCTTCAAATCCAAAAAATCATTTACAAATCTAAAATTTTAAATTAATATATTTATGAGAATAGTTGGTTAAAATTCAAGCCAAAACAATGTAAAAAGCAAATACAAATGTAAATAAAATTAAAAACAATAATATATTAAAAATAAAAATAATAAAAAATTATGAAAAAATTTGTTAGTTATTTTTATACGCGTTTCTTTAAAATAGATTTTTTTAAAGTAGCGAAACACGTGATTTGCTGATTCACAAAATTTAAAAAAAGTATTCGCTATCTCCGTATTTATTTTTGAATGGCTTTAAACTCGCCATTATAAAATGTGCGTTCGTTATATTTTAGCACAAAAACATTGCACTTATAAATTGCAAAATATACTATTTGTTTTTAAAGCCTGATATTTCAAGAATAATAATTGATAAGTTATCCAAAATAAATCAAAAAGAATTAGACAAATGTGTATACTATAAGGATAATAATTAATAATTAGTTTTCGCAAATCTAATTTTTGAGAAATTTATACTTATATAAAATTAATAAATTTATATAAAATTATTAAATTTATATAAAATTAATAAATTTATATAAAATTAATTTTAATACTTCTAAGAAAAAAATATTTAATGAAAATTGTAAGCATACAATAAATATCGAAAATTTAAATAAGGTTTTGAACTATCTAATAATAAAATATTTTTTTAAAATAATATTAATTATCAATTTTATAATATGAAGAAATAATTGCAATGAAATTTGTTTAATTAATCCTATCAAATAATATCATCAATGCCTTTTGTAAAATGTTCCGTTACTAAAATTACATTTGCTGAATAAAAATAATAAAAGTTTTGATTTCAATTCTATTCATATAGACTGTCTTGATTGTAAATCAAGATCAAGCATTATAGCTAGAATCATCTTAGAATAAAACGTTGTACATAAATCATTGTATGTTCAATTATATATAATTTTATGCATTATTTTTATTATAAAATAAAATCAATTAAAATTTTTCATTACAGACCGTCGTTACAATAATATTGTAAATTTTGTCAATGTCAGAGTGAAATGCAGTACTATAGATCTTATTATTTTATATTTCTATGCAAAGTACGCTTGGTTTTGAAATCCTTGTTATTAAATATAGTTTAGAAATTATGGCCTCGAGCCAGCAGTATACGTAATTTGTGCCATTTAAAAAACAATCTTTTTTTATTATTTTAATAAATGTAGAGTTATTTTTATCGTTTTATTTAGACAAATGTGTATTATTTATTATTATTTATTAATATTTACTTTTATTATTTTCAACTATTTATCTAAATTAATAAAGGAAAAAGTCTTCAATAGTATTATCGACGCACATTTATCATACAATAAGTTTCTTTATCGATTATTAAAAAAATTTAATTTATTAAATTGTACAAATAAAAATTGTAAAATATGAGTTTATATTATTAAAAATAATATAAGTTTAATGCCATCCATTAAAAATAAAAAAAAATAAAACATTATTTTCTGACTACAATAAAAAAATTTGATTTTCAAATATTTTAAACTAACAAAGTAAACAATTAAAATTTACTTTTCAGTAGTTTAAAACTAAATCTGCAATACTTATAATTTATGACTTAGATAGGTAAAGCCTTAAAATATTGTAAAGATAAATATTTTCATAATATAAAATAGAAATTTTCAGAAGAAACTGCTACGTAAAGAAATCTTCACTCTCGTTGTTGATTAATTAATATATATTTAGAAATAATGATTATTCATTCATTCATAATAAAATATAAATTTCTAATACAAATAAGATATTGATTAAATTAGCCTTTTTAAAATATTTTTCATAAAATAATTTTGATAGACTTCTCGTTATCTACAGATTATTGAAATTCATAATTAATAATTTTAGTTATACTAATAAAATAAGACTTGCATAAATTTTTTTAGCAAACTATGTTTCTAATGACATTGCATATTTAGCATTATTAAACGTAACTTAATTTGACCTGCAATGAAAATTCAAAAATAAAACAGAGTTATGGCAATAAGTCGAGAAAATATATAACTCGAGAAATGAAAAGCACGACGAGCCTCTAGGTGGGGGATGCTTATGCTCGCGTGACGTCACGTGGCGTCACTTTGAACCCCGCTTGTTTCATGCTTGCTCGGTAGTCATCCGCTGGAGGTCGAGATGATTCCGCGCGAGCTTTTCTCGTTCTCGCAAAAATCATCCCAACGACTTAAAACTTTTCGCGCGCTTTTCGTTACGTTATTAAAAGCGCACTCAAGTTCGACGATTTTTTTACATGTTGTATTTAGGCGCAATTGAATTGCAATGTGTTCTTTATAATGTTGTTTTGTGTGAATAATAAAGTGACGTTGGTGATAAGTGATTGCATACGTTAGTGATTATTATAAAAATAATTTTGACATAGACCGGCCGCCTTCGAACGAATAATTTTTAATCATAAGTTAAAACATTTTATTAAAATTATCATTTTCATTTAGAAATTGAAAAATTAAATTTCACTTCTAAAAATTTTACTATTTATAATCTATTTTAGTTTTCTAAATAATTCCACAGACTTTATTATTGGCATTATTACTCACGTTACAAAATTTTATAAAAAGTTAAAAATAACGTATCTATTCATTTAATGACTTCTATTGTTATAAGAGAAGATGAAGTATTATTGGTAATATCTTCGTATCTTTTTACAAACTTTGAAAAAACGGCAGATGTTACAATATTTGAATATTGTAAATTGTATTTAAAAGAAATTAAAGTATTTAAATTTTTTTTTCTTTTCTAAAGAAATATTTTGGAAATTTTCTTAATTTTTTTTTAGAAATTAGAAAAAATCATTAATTTTTTCGTTTGAAGTGCGGCCATTATTTTACAGATTACAAGTAAGCGTATTCAGAAATAATTTTTTGACGAAGGTGGTGCATACACATAAATGTTAATAAAATATTGATCTTTTTTCTTAGTTAGCTTGTTAAAAAAGAAGTTATTGATAAACGATTACATATCGACGTATTTTTAAACCCATATTTTTTTATGGTTTTATTAATCTTTAAGACTGAATTTTTCACAAAAATCGTTTTAGATTTTCATTACAAATGATAGTACTTGATAATTTCTACATTGTTTTTAATAATAATTAAAAAAAAGTGATGTGAATGTGCGTATTTGTAATTAAAAGTAAAAGAATAATTCTGCTTAATGATTTTATTTTATTGAATTTTCTTGAAATTACATTTTTTTTATTGTATTATGCTTTATTTTAATCGATTTACTTAATACTCGTATAATATTATGATTTATAACTTTTATATATAATTACGTTAATTTCATGTATGCTCTTTTAAAAATGCGTATTTTATATACTTGTTTATTATAATTTACAGTTTTTTAATTCGAATAAGCATCAAACATGTATATCAATTCTTCTAAATAAATATATTTGTTATAAAAATTAAATTAATTATCAATTTGTTGAATTCTATATCCTTATTAAGAGCAATTTATTTTCCTTTTTCTCCTTATTATTCTTGATGCATAAACTAAGAGTGAAAGTTTTTTAGCCATCATCTATACGAATGTAAGAGATTTTGAAAGTCAAGCGAGCGAACAATTTCCCGATGACCAGAAATACACGGTGTTTCCAAAGTACGCTGACTTTTGTAGTGACGATATTTCAGGAGGCTTGAATCATCGGTTAGCTGCGATGGCTGAAATAGCATTTGCAGGCCCCACTTTTCGTTTTCTCCCTCTCTCGCTCTTTCTCCCTGCATCTTCTCTCTTTTGCTCTTTTGAGACGAGTAGAGGAGCCGTGTATGAATATTCGCTGATTTTAATATGTTGTTGAAACTGTGATGGTGACGAATAATTTTCTACGATTCGACGATGAATCATCAATGTTTTTTTATGCTCGCTAGTGAACCTTTGGCTATTACTTGAGATTCCTTAGACGCTTAGACAGGTGGTTGAAATATTCAAGGTTGAATTTTCAATATGTTTCGATCGACGAGAAAAATGGACTTGAATTTTGGTTGAAATTTTTATTATTTAGTCAACTATATTCGTCTTGGTTAATTCCTTTATTTTGAATTTTGAATTTATGCCCGAAATTATTATTAATTGATTGAAAATGTATATCTTGAAAAATGGTTGGAAACTATTTGTTAAATTACATTGGCGCGCATTCAATTATTGGCTCAAGCGCAAAATTCGTAGCATAACAAGACTACTATAACGAAATCTCATTAAATCAAAATGTGTTTTTACATTGTGTTTGTGATATATGTTTTTTCTAATATTGCTGAATCTAATTTTATGAAAAAAAAATTCAAATTAATAACAGAAAAACTATTGAATATTTACATATAATTATTGTAGAAATTTGATCATTTAAATTATTAAATTCATTTGTTACTGTAAATATTTTAAAGCTTGAAAAAATTGTTATTCTTTTTCAATATTTCATTGATTAAATTTTTAATTTACTATTTAATAGAAATTTGATGCTACTTTTCCTTTTATTATTTTAGAAATTATCAGTAATAATTGAATTTAAGATTTTCCGTTGGAGCTATATTTGCGTAATCATAATAATAATTAATTTTTATTCAAGTTATAAAAATATTGCGTAGTGAGAGTAATAATTTACGTATAAAGTTGTTCAAAAGTTAAAATAAAACAAATACATAATGATGTTTAAATGGCAATCAATTGGAAAAAGAAAAAAAAATAAATAAAGAAGCACGTCCGCGTGTAAAAGTCGAGGTCACGAGGAATTTTTTAAAGGGATCTCAAGATTTGATTCTCTCTCTTTCTCTCTCTCTCTCTCTCTCTCTCTCTCTCTCTCACACAAACTCGGACCCCCAGAAAGTTCCCTACGGTGCGCGCCAAATATAGCCAAGTAATGTAATACACGTCACGTGCGCAGAAATAGCTTAAGAAGCTTAGCCCCGAGTGTGCACACGGCACAGCGATCTGTCTGCGAGAACGGGGGAAATAACTTGCGCTCCCGCACGCGCTTTCGATGAGAAACCAAAGAGGTTGCAACGGCAGAATCCAAGCTTCTCGGCCTCTCGCATCTTGGCTCTTATATACTCGCCGAATATTAACTTTTCCTTCTCGTGTGGGCGCACGTGCTTGTTTTTCTTCTCGGCCATATGCGCTTTTTGATCACAGAGAGAGAGAGAGAGAGAAAGAAAGACAGAAAGAAAGAAAGAAAGAGAGAGAGAGAGAGAGAGAGAGAGAGAGAGAGAACGCAGCTTGCGGCCGGCTGAGAGGAGAGAGATGAAATGAGCCCTAGTGTTATTCTTTCTAGCATAATTGCCGATCATCGCGATGCTTCGCAACAATAAGTATAATAATAAAGCTGTTATTCACGCGCTGAAAGTAATGATATTTCAGCGGCCTGATAAAAATAACTTTTTAAAATTGCTATCTCTCCTTTTCGCCCTTCCCTCTCTCCCTCCCCTTCCTTAAGCGGGTGGAACGGTAAACTGTTCATGCTCTTCACGTCAGTTGAAATTTTAAAATAGTGTACGGCGAGGCTATCTAAAACGATATCTTTTATAATTATTTTTGGTGTACGATAAATAGTTTTCAGTTTCTTACAAATTTCTATTTTTCCTTCTTTATTTTTTTATTTTGTGTTATGAAAACGAGTTTTATTTATCTACATTGAACTATAGCTGTCATTTTTTTTTTTTTTTTTTTTTTAATCTAATTTTCATATATCAAACTGAATATTTTCAAGGTTTTTCTAATATTAGTAATAGTAATGGTAATGTTTTAGTTGCGGATTTCTTCAACAAAGGAAAAATTTATGTTTTGTACATTTTTTTATTTGTTTTTCATTTTACAATAAATAATTTATTAGTAAAATATTAGAAACGGTATATAATGTTCAAGTAATATCCGTCTTTCTTTTGAATTGTTCGGCGTTCACACACATATGTATCATAACGAACAATAACATTTTTCATATTCGACAAAAATAACAGTAATATTTCTTAACAACTATAGATTTATATATAGAATTATTTTTATCTTGACAATCGATCGAAAATATTTTTTACCAAACTTCGTTTAATTTCTACTTTATAAAAATACACTATATGTAAATACTTCGGAGAAAGAACACAATATATATTGAGTTTTATTACCTATTTTTAAATTTTTATAAATTTGTCAGCACCATCTTCGTCTTGGGAAATTATTTTGTTTCTTTATACGCTAAATCACTGTTTTGTTAGTAGAAAGAAACTACCCGACTTACAGAGGTTAAAAAATAATTTTAACAACTGCAAAAATTTGTTAAAAAAAAAAGCAGCACAAAAAATCAAAACTGCAAGTTTTGGCAGTGCGACTTGAAGTATTTTCAAATATTCATAAATGTTTGTTTATCCCTTATTCAAATAAATTAAAATTTCTTTTCATTTAATTTACGTCGCATCATCAAAGGGATAAACTTTTTCTTATAGCAATTTAAGATTTAATTTAATCCTTACTTTTGACGATGAGCTTTGCTGACGATTCAACTGTTCCAGCTGATGTTGTTGCACGGCAGGTGAAAGTGCCAGTATCCTCTTCATAAGTTGTCGCGATAAGAAGAACAGCATTATTGCCTTCGTGAATCATCTGAAACAAAGAAAATTTTACACGTTATTGATTTTTTTATGTGATCGCATTATTTGATCATGAGAAGTAAATATAAGTCATAAACAAAAGTTTTTAATGAGTTTTGAAATAAGAGAAAATTTTTGAGTAATATATATGTATACATAAAAATACATAAAAATAAGTACAAATATATTATAAATAAATTGTATAATTTATAAATAAAGAGAATTGAATAATAATTATCATAAAAAATTAATTATTTACTATCACTTTTTAATAGGAGCTTTAAACTGTAAAATATTTCTTGATAATTTTATTCTAAATCATTTTCTCTATAAATTAAAAAATGGAAGATTATTTTAAGATTTATAAAAGTATAAAAAAACATTTAAATAAATTTTTTATTCCTAGAAACATTTTTTCAGCTGCTTAAAATGTTGGAATATTTTTAAATCATAAACTTTATGAAATAAATATACTTTTATGAAATTTGATATTTACCTGGAAATCAGGAGATTCAGGTATAAGGGCACCTTCGCGATACCATTTGATTGTTGGCTTTAGTTTAGCAGGTGATACTTGAGTTTTAAATTGAGCAGGTTGTCCTTCCATAACTATTTGATCTTTGAGTGGAGTTAATTTAGGCAGTACATCAGCCGCATCAGGAGCTGTAAAAGAAAAATTATTAATTTTTGTTCCGTTTTCAACGTTTTATTTATTTTTAAAGCATTTAAATATTGACTTACCAAGAACTTTAAGATTAGCAGACGTTGTAACTTCTCCAGCGGGGTTTTTAGCTACACATTTGTAAACACCTTCATCCTCCGGGAATGCCTCTGAAATTCTCAAAGTACAAAGTTCTCCTTCCTTTTGCATTTGGAAATACTTGGATGGTTTAATGATCTACAAATAAATAAAAATATTTGATATTTCATTTTTAAACATTTTATTTTATAATTATATTAAATTTTATAATTTATCCATTTAATTTTTAGGAATATTTAAAACTATCATTAAACTTATCATTATGGACTAAATGACTTTTCAAACTAATCACTTTTTTTCTTATTTGATTATTTATTTTTATAATCGAATGAAAAAACAAATGAAAATCATTATTCGCAAAACTAGTACTAAATAGTAAACTTTTTCTTTTCATCACAAAATGCATAACTTTTCAAAAGTGGGTTATTTATCCCGGTAGGTAAAGTGTTCACTCAACAAGCAAATGTATTAATTTAAAAAATTATAATATTAAATTTATTTATATTTTGATTAAAAATACTAATTATTACCTTATCTCCTTTTTTCCATTGAATAGTTGGCGTTGGTTTACCAGAAATCTTGCAAGAGAACGCAACGGATGTTCCTTCTTTAATTGTTTGATCTTTTAGAGGTTGTAATATTGTTGGTGCTTTATCAACATCTGTCGGAGATGGCTTTGCAGTTCTAGTTGGCGATTGAGGTTGACGTACGGTACACTCAGCTTCACAACGAGCTTCACCAGCACTATTGATAGCAACACACTCATATTTTCCAGTATCTTCTAGAACGCTTTCCAAAATCAGAAGAGTATAGGTATTATCTTCTTCCAAAGTTTTGTAGCGAATGTCAGGACTGATTTTTTTACCATTCTGTTGAAATATAAGGAAATAAAGTCGAATATTTCGTCGCTACTAAATGTTTTAAAAATTTTATATTTATTAAATCTTACCTTCAACCAGTAGACATCAATTGGTTTTGTGCCTGTAACTTTTGCATCGAATCTCGCTAGTTGACCGCTAGTAACAGTTGTACTTTGTACAGTAGTAATAAAACTTGGCGGTACCACTCCTCCACGTCCAGGTTGTCTTCTTCTCTCTTCAACTACAAGATTAGCACTGCATTTTGCTTTTCCACCTCTATTTTCAGCAATAACTGAAAATATTCCTGAATCTTCCATGAATACTTGTCGAACAATCAATACAGATTTTGTACTGAAGGTATAAATTTGTAGATCGGCAGAGTTTGTAATAGGGAAATCTTCACGATACCATTTAATTGTTGGCAAAGGATCACCATCAAATTCAACTTCAAATTTAGCCTGCTCTTGTTCGAAAGCTCGACACGGTTGAATTTTTTTAGTAAATACGGGTGGAACTGCCGGTTTTACGTGACCTTGAACGACACGTTCCTGTGTTTTAGCTTTATGTTCAACTTCGGTAGTTTCTGTTGCCGTTATTTTTCTTGTGATTTCTACATCGTCCTTAACTTCTTTCTGCGTTTGTTTTTGTTTTGCAACATGAACTTCACGACCATGAACCATTGATTCGGATGGTTCAGGAGGATATTTAGGCCCTTTATGTTGTTGTGAATCAATGTCTACTTGAGTTGTAAATTTCTTAGATATTCTAGGTGGTGACTGCGCAGGTTCTTGAGGTTGCGATTCTCTAAAATAAAAAAAAGGTATGATGAGTAAAAAATAAAAATTTACTTAATTTTCTAAAATAAAGTAATATAATACAATTAATTGTAATGAACTTACAAAGATTCTTGATATTTTTGAGCCATTCCTTTCGCAATTGAATTACTAACAACTTTTTCTCCGGGAATAGCGAATTGATGAGATGTTTCTCTCAGCCTTGTTTCTTTAAGTATTTGTTCTTCTTCAAGATTCATTAATTTATTGTAATAATCTTCATTCTTCTTTGTTTTTACAGATTTCTGCCAATCTGTTTCTGGCTCCTTAATTACTTTCGATCCAAGATGTTCAGTAGCTATTGTAGTACCGTGACTAACGCTTTGAGTTCTTTCATCAAAGACGCGCTCCAGTTCAGTTTCTTGTCTTTCCGCTTGATATTGGGCAAGTTCATAATCGTACCATGCTGAAGAAAGATTTCACATTATATTCTTTTATTATATATGTATATGTATAACATTAATACAGATATTAACGATCCTCTTTCATCTTACCCAATAATAAACATGCGAGGTTTATTACAAACAAATTTGAAATAAAAAATATATATATACACATTCGGAATAAATTAATTATTTAGGTATTTAAACAAGGAAAACATTAGACATAACATATTAAATAGTAAGGTAAATTAAAACTCTTAATTAAATGTGTGAAGGATAAATATTTACAAATTTCAGATTAAAAATTTAACGTTCAATTTAATAAGTTTTAAAAATATTTTTCTGTTTAAGGGATATACATACAAATTTTTATGACACTTTTAGGAATAATATACAAGGTTTGTGGCATCCAAGTATATATTAATTTTATTAAATAAATTTATTTTTTAATTTTATCTCATTTTTATTAATTTTTTAAAATTTATTTTATAAAGATTTCATTTGAATGATTTTAAACTAAATTTTACAATGACAACTAAAATAAATATGATTTGATTATAAGTAAAAGACTAATTTCATAAATGAATTACCAAAACATTGCTAAAAAATAAAAAATTGATTCACGTTTCAAATATGAAATTCCCTTTTTACTTAACAACTAAGATGAACGAGATTGATCAACAAATGTATAATGCAATTTTAGTTTGCATAAAAATTATATTACTATTGTATTTTGTTTTTAAAACAAGATTAAATATAATTTTACAAATTATATTTATATATTTATTATTAAAAACATAAACGATAATCTGTAAAATGATTAATTTAAAAATCACGGTTAACGTGGCTTTATATAAATTTTCTAATTAA
The DNA here is from genome assembly GCA_949987625.1 of Chalcis sispes. Lineage (NCBI taxonomy): Eukaryota > Metazoa > Arthropoda > Insecta > Hymenoptera > Chalcididae > Chalcis > Chalcis sispes. Next base: position 51,990,838 of record OX465097.1, on the reverse strand, counting down.
CAAAAAATCATAATTATTTTCAATTAAAAAGTAATTTATTCCATACCGATAGAAGAATTAGCTTGATTCAAGAAAAATAATTTTGAATTAAGAAAATCATTTTAAAGAAAAATATTTTCTTGACTCAAGAATTTCTGCTCTTGGTTTTATGCAGATATTAAAAAACAAGAGTAGAAATTTTTGAATCAAGTAAATAAATCTCTTTAAAATGATCAAAATTATTTTACTTGAATAATGTTATGTTAATTCTTCTACCGATATATATCAAAGTTCTCAATTATTTAAAATTAATATGACTTATTACCATATTTATTTAAAAATATCAATGAAATAAAAACACAAGAAGGTATAGGAATTGAACAGTGGCAATGAGCAGACAATCAATGGGAATCAGGGAGTCATTTTCATTGAGTTCGTACACAATTATATTTGCGACGATTTACAAAAATCATACCTGGTAACCTTCTTTTACAGTTGAGTTATCCGTTTACCAAAAAGCATTTTTTATAGTCGATTGTGCGTTCGTCTTCAGTCAAACTCTCAATCGAATTTCTTTCTTCGGATTGTTTTATTATTGCTGCCAGATTTTCAAGTGGAAAAGGATAGGAAAACAAAGGATGCAGGAAACTTTGTGGTGTTTGAATTTTATAGTATTTTTGCGCGATTTAATTATGCATGAAAAATGTTCCCATGTCGCTTGTTGGATCGTTTACTTATATATTAATTTAGCTACCGTTTAAGTGTAGTTTTTTGCAATTTTAGTGTGCTTTCGAAAGTTTTTTTCTTGTTTATTATTATAAACAATATCAAATCATGATAACTTTCAAAAAATAAGTGTATTTAGTACTTCAATTTTTAAAACGTAAATTGTTTTTTTCATATGACATTTAAATATTGTGGAAAATACAATTTAAAAAAATGAATATTATTTAAATATAGTAGAAAAAATATGCCGTTGTTTGATATTGTTTTATAAGCAGTATTTATTATTTGTATATATTTATACTTACGTCTTGGTGATGTTTTTAAGACTCCACGATAATCATCGCTACGGGATTTTACTGTTAATGTAGTTTCAGTACGAGCTTCTCCAACTGAACTTCTCGCAATTATTTCAACTTTTCCATTATCATACTGCCTTGTTTTTGGAATATCCAAGTGATACATACCATCATATGTCAATTTATAACGAGATCCCTAGGAATAAAGATTAAATTAGTTTAAATTAAGTGTATTATATTTCTGAAATACTAATTTTCAATAAAAAATTGTTTATACTTACACTTACTACAGTATGACCATTAATAAGCCACATAACACGAGGTCTCGGATAACCTGTAACGCGACAACAAAATCGGGACCAATCTCCTTCTTCAACAGTAACAGGTTCTGGTTTACTGACAAATACAGGAGGAGCTTTAACTTTTTCTATTTCAGTTTCTTCTTCAGGAACGCTACATAGGTAATTTTAATTAGATATAGTATTATTATATTATAGCTAATAATATATTAATTTTGACGGTTTTTAAATACTTACACTTGCCAAGCTGCTTCCATTTCACGAATCTTCTCAATACTTTTCATTCCCTTTGGCAATTGAGATTCATAAATGATTCCAGGTTTTCCTGCTGTTTTAATAACTGCCTTAGTTTCATCCATACCATACAAATTGGTGGCCCTACATAAGTATTCTCCGCTATCTTCTGGATACACCCAACCAAAATTCATTGCTACGTAACCAAAATCATATATAGGAGTAAATCTATTTTTATGCGGCAAAGGTTTTCCATTTAAGAACCATTCAACTTTCATATTCGGATCACCGACTGGTGCTAACTGACACTCGAATTTAGTACTATTCATTTCAACGAGATCTACTTGGTCATTAATTTGCGTTACAAATCTCGGAGGCTGTTTTTTGTCAGCATCATATAAATCTTCTTCAGTCAAATGTACTTCTGATGTATACTTTTTAATAGTAGCTTCCATTTGCATCAATGCTTCCGATTTTTTCATTCCTTTTGGTACTTGATTTTGCAATATAATACTTGGAAGTTCTAAAAAAATTGTATTTAACAAATAAAGTATTCAATAATATAGATTATGTAACCATTATAATTACTTACTTTTACATGACACAGATGCACGAGTTGTATCTTCTCCAAGATCATTAATAGCTTTACATACATATTCACCAGAATCTTCTGGATATACATATAAGATATCCATTGAAACGAATCCCATATCATAAATAGTACGATATCTGTGACCCGCAGGAATAAGTTTTCCATTCCTGTACCATTCGATTCGAAGATTAGGGTCATCTTTTGGTTCAACTTGACATTCAAATCTTACTGTTTCATTTTCTTCGACGGTGACAGATTTAATTTGTGTTATAAATCTTGGTGGTTGTCTTGGAGCTTCAGGTGGTGGCGCAACTGATACGGGTCCACGTTCAAGTTCTTTTAATTTTTCTCCGCTCATTCCAGATGGAAGTTGAGAATCAAAATCAATCGATTTTTTAGCTGAAATTAAAGTTCAAGATTATAAAGAAATACGAATTAATAATTGATCTGTATAGCAGGTGTTACTGTTATTAAGTTATGTTTACTTACATGTACAAGTAATAGTTGCTTTTGTTGTTGCTGTACCCCATTTATTCGTAGCTCTGCAAACATATTCACCACTATCTCTTGCATAAGTGTATGACATATCCAAAGATATAAATCCAAAGTCATTAATTTGATGTACTCTAGATCCTGTAGCAAAAGGTCTTCCGTTATGATACCAGTCAATTCGCATAGTTGAATCTCCTACAGGTTCCACACGACAGTCAAAATGACTTGCTTCACCTTCACTGACTTCAATGCTTTTTAATTCTACTGTGAATTTTGGTGGATTAGGTTGCTCTTCTTCTGACAGAATTTCATCTTTTTTATAAAGTGATTCTTCAAGTTTCTGAATACTTTCTGTTCCTGTCTTAAAATTGCTAGGAAGCTGGGGTTCAAGAATTATACCTTGTCTACCTCTTACTTGAAGTTTACATGATACAGTTGCTTCACCATGCCTATTGATTGCCTTGCATGTGTAAAGCCCAGAATCTCTTTGGTAACAATTAGCAACTTCAAGAATAACAAAACCAAAGTCGTAGATTGTTTTGATTCTTGATCCAGCAAGTAAAGGTTTGCCATTGTGGAACCATTCAACTCTCATACTAGAATCGTTAACAGGCTGTAATCTGCATTCAAAGTGAGCTAAAGAATTTTCAGAAAGGGTTAAATCTGACGGAGTTGTGATAAATTCTGGTGGTTTTCCAGTATCATCATCTGGACTAGGTTGACCAGGTTCTGCTCCAAGACCTTCAAGTTCTGCTATTTTATCAATTGTACCTTCCATTCCTTTGGGTAACTGAGATTCTAAAATGATACTACGTTTACCCGTGCATTTCATTGAACACGTAGTTACTGCTTCACCAAAATCATTTGTTGCACGACAGCTGTATTCTCCAGAATCTTCAGGATAAATAGGCGATATTTCAAGAATAACAAATCCAAAATCGCAGAAAGTACGGAATCGAGTACCAGTTCTTAACGGTTTTCCATTCCAGAACCATTCGACCTGAAAAAAATTATATTTTGATAAATTAATCTGTTAATCTATTAAACACTGTAGGTTGATATTATTATTAAATTTTATTTATAAAAACCATAATTTTTTAATAATATTTGAAATGTAATAGTATACTACTGTGATCAAAAAGTAAGATGAAATTGTCATTTAAAACTCCTGGGCATTAGGAAGGCAGGTAAATTTTTTTTCCTAGGTTGGTAGGACTGTCTATAACATTTGCCAAGCATCTGCTTGTCAAAAGGTTTAATTATCTCCGAGTTGCACGTGTTTTATAAACAACCAAAAGTGAATTTTTCGATTTTTACAATGGATGATTTTGTTGAGCAAAGAACTTGCATCAAATTTTGTTTGCGGAACGAATATTCTTGTGCGGACACGTTGAATATGTTGCGGAAGGCCTTTGGTGATCAAACTATGGCACAAGAAAACGTTTATAAGTGGCACAACGAGTTCAAAGCGGGCCGAGAACGCGTTGAAGACAAACCGCGCTCTGGACAACCATCAACGTCTACCGACGAGGGCCACGTCCAAAAAATCAAAGATTTGGTGCTTGAAAATCGTCGATTGACAATTAGAAACCTCGCTGATAGTGTTGGAATACCATTCGGCTCAGCCCAAACCATTTTACTGGCGACGAGACTTGGATTTACGCATACGACCCTGAAACCACCGACCAATCCAGCGATTATCGTGCAAAAGGTGAAGCAAGACCGAAAAGACCACGGCAAAGTCGATCGAAAATCTAGGTCATGTTTACAGTTTTCTTTGATTATCGTGGTGTGGTGCACTATGAATTCCTTCCACCGGGGCAAACTGTCAACAAAAAATATTATTTGAGCGTTATGCGTCGTTTGCGTGAAGCTATTCGTCTGAAACGGCCGGAATTATGGGCGAACAACTCTTGGTTCTATCATCACGATAATGCACCATGTCATACTGCATTGGTTCTTTGCGACTTTTTTGCCAAAAACTCGACTCATATCGTTCCGCAACCACCGTATTCGCCTGATTTGGCTCCGTGCGACTTCTGGCTATTCAGCAAACTCAAAAGGCCAATGCGGGGACACCGTTTTGACACGATTGAGGAGATAAAAACCGAATCGAAGAAGGTCTTGAAGGCTATACCGGAAAAAGACTATTCCGACTGTTTCGAGGACTGGAAAAAGCGTTGGCAAAAGTGCGTTTTATCGGACGGGGATTACTTTGAAGGGGATGAAATTGATTTAGAAGAATAAATAAAGAATTTACATTTTATAAACAAATTCACCTTACTTTTTGATCACAGTAGTAAATTGATATTTAAATTATAATTAAAATTGTAACTAAATTACCTTTAGTTTTGGATCGTCTGTAGGTGTTAATCGAGCTTCAAAATGCGCACTTTCTCCTTCGCGAAGACCATCCAAATTGCTCAAAGGAATGGTAAATACTGGTGCTTTTCCTTTAGTTTCCGTTACTTTATCATCACGTGTTTTAATCATTGAATCTTCTAATGTTTGAATTTTTTCTAAACCTCCTTCCATACCTTTTGGTAATTGTGATTCAAGAATCAAATTTGCCTTTGATAAACATCTTAATGTTGCTTTGGTAGAATCTTGACCATACTTATTTACTGCTCTACATTCATATTCTCCAGAATTTTCTTCGTAACAGTAAAGAATATCAAGAATCACAATACCAAAGTCATGGAACGTACGATAACGGTGGCCATGAGGTAATTTCTTCCCATTGTAGTACCATTCAACTTTGAGATCTGGATCTGTTACTGGAGTTAATCTAGCTTCAAAATGAGCAGATTGACCTTCTACTAACTTCGTAATATCAGTTATTTGTGTTATGAATTTCGGTGGTTCAGTAACCGGAGTTGATGGCACAACATGTTGTTCACCAGTGAATGCTTCCAATTCCCTTATTCTTGCTAGTGAATCTGGTTGTAAAGAATCAAGATACACTCCACTTTTGCCGAAGCATCTTAATGTTGCTTTTGTATAATCTTCTCCATACTTATTACTTGCTTTACAAACATATTCGCCAGAATCATGCGACATCACTCCAGCAATATCCATAACTACAAATCCAAAATCTGAAACCATTTTGTAACGAGATGAATGACGTATTGGCTGTCCATTATGAAACCATTCTACTTTCATATTTGGATCTCCAACTGGAATTAAAGTACACTCAAAGTGGGCCGATTGATTATCTTTAAGGCCTTCTAACGATTGTATTTGAGTAGTAAATTTAGGCTTCTGCCCTTTAGATTTATCAATACATTCTAAATCAAAGCTGACTTCAGCTTTACCCCACTTATTCTTTGCTCTGCACGTGTAAGTTCCAGAATCTTCAATCTTTGTTCCAAGTACTTCTAAAAGGACCGTTCCAAAAGCATAAACAGTACGGATTCGGTGGCTTGCTTCAATTGATTTCTCATTGAAGAACCATTCAACAACCATTGTTTGATCTCCAGTTGGAATAAGTGTTGCTTCAAAGTGAGCAAGTTCTCCTTCTGACAAATTTGCAAGATTTTCTGATTGAGATGTAAAAGCTGGAGCTTGTCCTCCGTCAGCTTCTGCTGGAGCTCCTGGTTGTTTCCTCAAAGATTCTTCTAAATCTTGTATTGCTTCTAAACCTTCTTTTCCTTTGGGATGTTGGGAACGTTCTATAACATTTTCTTTTGTTGAACAGAAAATCGTTGTTGAAGTAAACGCTTCACCAACTTTGTTATAAGCTTTGCATGTATATATTCCAGAATCTCTATCATAAACATCAGTCAAATCTAAAGTAACAAATCCGAAATCGCAAGTCATTTTAAACCGTGCACCATGTTGCAATAATTTTCCGTTAAAGTACCATTCAATTTTTAAGTTTGGATCTTCTTTTGGTTCTACTTGACCTTCTAAATGTAAAGGTTCAGCTTCTCCAAGTTTAAATTCAGGTTGGAGAGGAATAGTCCAAACAGGTTTAGCATATTCTTTTTCTGGTCCACTATCTGGTCGTTTTCCTTTTGATGCATACGCATCATCTACTTCTTTTACTTTCTCTAAACCAGCTTCCCCTTGCGGATGTTGAGTTTGTAAATAGATACTTTGTTTACTAATGCACTTTAATGTTCCTGAAGTTTGGGCAGAACCTTTCGAGTTGGTAGCTTTTACAGTAATTATTCCAGAATCCTCTTCGTAAGCATGAGTTAAATCTAATGCAACATAACCGAAGTCATAAGTTGATTTGTATCTTGCACCAAAAGGCAATGGTTTACCATTAAGGAACCACTCAATCTTCATAGTTGGATCTTTTGACGGCTCAACGTTACATTCGAAGTGAACATTATCACCTTCAACACATTCTACATTGTTTAGATGACTTATAAATACAGGTTCTTCATAGGTTGGTTCAGGTCGTTCTTTTGTACCTTCTGAAGGTTGTTCAAGAGCAGTAATTTTTGGAATAGCATCTGGGTGTAAAGTATCTCCTAAAAGCCAGTGTCTGTCTGCAATTTTCAAACTGCATGTCGATACAGCTTCTCCGTGTAAATTAGTGGCTTTACAAGTATATATTGCAGAATCATCTGGACGAAGCCCATTTATTGATAATGTAACCAAACCAAAATCGAAAGTACTTCTCAAACGCGTTCCTGTTTGCAGAGCAACTCCGTTTTTAAACCATTCAACTCGAAGGTTAGGATCAGCACGCGGTTCTACTTGCGCTTCTAAGTAAACATGTTGTCCTTCAACTAATTTATCGTAACTCTTCAAATGAGTGGTAAAAACTGGTGCTTGTTGTGGTGTTGTATCAACGAACATTTCAGGAACTTTATTCATTTCTGCTTCTTTGAGTTGTATCTTTTGCCAAGCATCTGGTTGTATAGCATCTCCAGATATAGCTGATCGTGCTTTTACTTTGAGTGAAATCGATGAAACTGCTTCTCCTGCTTTATTAATTGCTTTACAAGTGTAGACACCAGAATCTTCAGGAATTACCTTCATGATATCAAGTGTAACAAATCCAAAATCATGGTTTACATGATACCTGGAGCCTATTAAAAGCAATTAAGTATATATCGATGCGCTGCTTTTCTAGTTATAAAAATGTATAAAAATATGCAAAATTAATCTTACCCATTTTAAGTTCAACACCATTGACATACCACTCGAATCTTAAGCTTGCATCACCAACTGGTACTACTCGACATTCATAACGAGCAATTTGTCCTTCCCACAATTCTGTTGGTCCAGTCAATAATTGAGTAAATATTGGCTTATCAAAAACTTTTTCTGGTTCTTCAGGTCGAGTTGGCATTTTGTCAGCTTCTAATCGAGCGATTTTACTTTGAGCTTCAGGATGTTGTGTATCCAGTTGAATACTCGCCTTGGCTGTATTTGAATATAGTATATGTATTAAATAAAAACAGAATTATACATAAAGTTAAAAAAATACAAATCATTAGTCTGCTAAATACGGATTAATTTAGTAAAACTTACATTGGATTTTCATCGAAGCGGTTGTAACAGCTTCACCTAGAGGATTAGAAGCACGGCACATATAAACACCTTCATCTTCTTCACGAACATGAGATATATCAAGAGATACGTAGCCAAAATCATGAACTTTTGTAATTCTAGAACCTAAAATATATAATAATAAAATAATTAAAAACTATTTCAATCAATTAAAAATTTTTTTAAATGTATAAAAATAGAACGAACTTGTTTCAAGTGGTTTTTCATTTCTAAACCATTCAACTTTTAATGTTGGATCACCAACTGGAATAAGCCTGCATTCAAAGTGAGCTGTTTGGCCTTCAGGAATGGCATCAATATTTTGTAACGGTTGAGTGAAAACTGGCCTTTGTCTTGTCTGTGGTTCAGGAACTTCCGGTCTCTTCCATGGTTGTTGCGATTCAAGCTCGCGTATTTTATCCAGTCCTTCAGGACGTTGAGGTTCCAATATAATACTTTCTTTAGGAATAACTTTCAGTTCAATTGAAGAAACACATTGACCAAGAGCGTTGATTGCACGTACAGAATATTGACCAGCATCTTCTGGTACTGCATGAGTAATATCAAGTGCAACATAACCGAAATCGAAAGTAACATGGAATCTAGCTGCAGATGGTAGTGGCTTTCCATTGTGGAAAAATTCAATTCGTAAATTAGCGTCATGTAATGGTTCAATTTGACATTCGAAATGAGCAGTTTGTCCTTCGTAGATTTCCGTTGTTCCCTAAAATTTTTCCAAATTATTAACGTTACACATTTTTTTTTTTTTTTTTTTTAGATTTTAATATAATGTTATGTAATTTAATTAAACTTACTCGAAGTTCAGTAACGAATCGGGGTGGAAATACAGGTGGCTCTTCAATTTCTAATCTCGCTGGACGACCTTGTGCTTCTAATTCTCTAATCTTTTCAAGACCATCAGGATGTTGTGTATCAAGTATGAGGCTTCGATGTGCTAGAATTAGAAATTCGATAAATTTTTAGAACAATTTTAATTCTTTTTTGTATATTTTTATAATATTTTAATTACTAACATCCAACTTTAATAGTACAAGTGTTAACCGCTTCTCCAGCTAGATTAGTAGCTTTGCACATATAAGTTCCAGAATCTTCAGCATAACTGTATAAAATATCTAAGGCCACATATCCAAAATCATGCGTTGTTCGGAAACGATGACCTGTTTTTACAGCTTTTCCATTAACAAACCTATACACATTTTAACGTATTAAATAAAGTTTTATATTGTAACAAATAAATATGAATTTAGAAATATTTAATACCATTCTATTTTCAAGTTCGGGTCATTAATTGGTTCGACACGGCATTCCAGATGAGCGTGCTCTCCTTCTTTGAGATGGTCTAAGTTATTTAATGGTGTTAAGAAGACTGGTTTTTTATGTACAATTTCTTTTTCTACTACTTGTTTAATCTCCACTGTTTCTAATTGACGAATCTTTTCAAGACGTTGAGCATCCAGTGTATCAAGATACAAGCCTTGTTTTGCTGTAAAAATAATATAATTTGATAAAAAATACAATAAGATATTTTTACTAATACTAATAATTTTAAGATATTTTTACTAGTATAATTAAACAAAGTTACTTACAGTCTACGGAAATAACACATGTTGTTACTGCTTCACCAACAGCATTTCTGGCTTTGCACATATAAGTTCCAGAGTCTTCTGGATAGGCGTACAAGATATCAAGAGCAACATATCCAAAATCGTAAGTTGTTTTAAATTTATGTCCTTGAGGAATAGGTGTTCCATCTCTAAACCATTCGACAACCATCGTCGGATCATTAACCGGTGTTAATGTAGCTTCCAAATGAGCGCTTTTACCTTCTGGTAAATGTTCAATATTTTTCAGTGGCCTTCCAAATTTAGGTTTTTCAGCAATAATTTCTTCTTCTCTATCAATTCTCTTGTAACGTGAATCATCTTCAAGGTACTGTATTTTCTTTAATGCTTCTTCGTGTTGCGTTTCCCGAATAATTGATGCGCGAGCTAAAGTTAACATTAAATAATAATATTTAATGAATAAATGGTATAATAGATTGTCTTAACATAATTTTGTATTGTACTATTATATTTAAAAATACTATTAACTTGTATACTTACATTTTACATCAAGATTGATCAAACTTTGTGCTTCACCAAGTTTATTGGTCGCTTTACAAGTATATGTACCAGAATCTTCAGCATAAACTGACAGAACATCAAGTGAAGCAAAACCAAAGTCATACGCCGTTCTGTATCTATGTCCAGTTGATAATGGCTTACCATTATGGAACCATTCTACTTTCAAATTTGGATCGGGGTAAGGTTCAATGCGACATTCGTAATGTGCACTTTGACCTTCAACTAGACTTGTTGGTCCATTTAACTGCACGGTAAATCTTGGTTTTTCCTTCACTATGATTTCTTCTTCTTCACGTCGTTGATATTTAGTTGTATCTTCTAATGCTTGGAGTTTTGATAATGCACTTTCATGTTGTGTTTCGAATTGCAAAGCTGCTTTAGCTAAGTATAAAAAATTAAATTAATTATCTTTTAATTTTATGGTTTTGTATCATGTATGTAATAGATAAAACAATTATTCAAGTAACTTACATTGTACAAATAAAGTAGCTGAAGTTACAGCTTCTCCAAGATCATTAACTGCTCTACAAGTGTAAGTACCTGCATCTTCTGGATTTACATACTTCATATTAAGGGCAACATAACCAAAATCATGCATTGTTGTTATGCGATTAGCTAAACATCATAAAATAATAATTAATTTCTATGGCTTATTCATGAAAATAAGTGCACTAAATATACTTTAATTTACTTACATGCTAAAATAGGTACGCCATTACGTAACCATTGTACTTTGAGTTTTGAATCCCCTACAGGAATAACTCGAGCTTCAAAATGTGCAGCTTGGTTTTCAGCTACTTGCAAATCTTTGATAGGCATTGTGAAAACTGGCGCTTGTGTAACAGTCTCTTCTTGTACCGTCTTACGTTGATAGCGAGAGTGATCTTCTAACTGTCTTACTCTTTGTAAAGCTTCCTCGTTTTGCGTTTCCAAATATATCGATTTCTTGGCTGTAAAAATATAAATAATTTATTAAAATGCTTAATATTTTGATCCAATATAATATAAACATATTAATTACAATGAACTAAAGCAGTTGCTGAAGTAATAGCTTCTCCTATTGCATTCCTAGCTCGGCAAGTATATGTTCCTGCATCTTCTGGATAAGCGTACATAATATCTAAAGCTACAAAACCAAAGCTATTAGTTTCAACAAATCGTGATCCAGCCTTAACTGGAGAATTGTTATGAAACCACTCGACTTTCATTGTTGCGTCAGATACTGGGATAAGTCTACACTCAAAATGAGCACGCTGCCCTTCTTTTATTTCCACATTATTTAAAGATGTCGTAAATATTGGGGCTTGTGTGGTAGTTTCTTCGATATCTTCCCGACGATTATATTTTGATCTATCTTCAAGATAATGTATTTGTTCAAGTCCTGTCTCATTCTGAGTGTCAGTTAATATTTGAGCTGTGGAACGACAACTCAATGTGCAACATACTTCGTCACTTCCAACAAGATTTACTGCCCGGCATGTATAAGTACCTGAATCTTCTGCAATGAGATCTATTACGTCCAGAGCCACATAACCGAAATCATGAATTGGACGGAATCGATGTCCTAAAATTAAAAATCAAATTTTTAATAGAATTTTAATTAAAAATAAAATAAAAATATATTTAAAATAGTAAAATATAAGTTAAATTACCTATCGTGACTGGACGGCCATTTTTATACCATTCTACTTTCAAATTAGAATCTGTAACTGGTTCTAATTTGCATTCAAAATGAGCATATTGGCCTTCTCTAAGATTTTCTTGATTTTTAGGATGAGTTATGAATCTAGGCTTAACATTGACAACTTCATCAACAAGTTCATGCCTCTTATATTTTGATGCGTCTTCTAAGTATTGAATTCGTTCAAGTCCTTCTGGATGTTGTGTTTCTAAAATTAAATCTTTCTTTGCATGCACTCTTACTGAACATGATGTTACAGCTTCACCAAGTTGATTACGGGCTTGGCAAGTATAAACGCCTGAATCTTCAGGATAAACACCCAATATATCAAGCGCAACGTAATCAAATTCGTAAGAAGGCCTAAAGCGATGTCCTGTTTTTACTGGTCTTCCGTTCACAAACCAGTCTACTCTCATTGATGCATCACCAACAGGTTGTAGACGACATTCTAAATGTACATTTGTTAATTCAACTGTTTCAATATTATGAAGTGGTCGAGTAAATTGTGGAGCTTGTTGAACTGTTACTTCTTCTTGTTGAGTTCTTCTATAACGCGAAGAATCTTCTAACATTTGAATTTGTTCTAAAGATTGTTCATTTTGTGTATCTGTAACTATATCTGAACGACCAATTACTCGGACACAAGCTGAAGTATGAGCTGATCCTAGGTGATTAGTTGCGCGTACGGTATATTCACCAGAATCAAGTGCGCTTGTATGAATAATATCAAGAGCAACAAATCCAAAGTCATAATAAGTTCTAAATCTTGAACCTACAGTAACTGGTTTGCCATTTTGGAACCATTCAACGCGCATCGTTGGATCTCCCATAGGTTCTAAACGACATTCTAAATGAATATGTTTACCTTCACTTACTGGCGGTGGATCGCTTAGAGGTTGAATAAATATTGGTTTTGATTTAGAAATTTCTTCAATATAATATTGCGGTTCAACAAATTTAGATTCTTCAAAGCGTTGCGTTTTTTCATAGGCGCCGCGATGCATGCTACTTGTATCAATACTAGAACGAGCTGCAAAAATAGTAAAATATTTTGTAGTAGATTATTTTTTGCTTTCTTAATTTTTAATATAATATAATTTAAAAACTCACTTTCAACCATCATTGTAGCTGATAGTTTGGCTTCTCCTAAATTATTTCTTGCTACAACAGTGTAAGTTCCTGCATCTTCTGATCTTACCTGCAATATGTCAATAGCAACATAGCCGAAATCATGATACGTTTGAATTCTATTTGCAGCAGTGATTGGCTTGCCATTATGGTACCATTCAATTTTCATAGTAAGATCACTTTGAGGCTCAACGCGAGCTTCAAAATGAGCTCTTTGTCCTTCAACAATTTTATTAGTTCCTTTTAATGGTCCCAAAAATCTTGGTGGCTGACTTATTTGTCTTTCTTCTTCAACTTTACGTGAATATCGACTAGAATCTTCCAAAGATTGTATTTTCTGTAACCCACTTGGATGCTGACTATCATAAATTATATCATTTTTGGTAATAACACTCAATTGTGCTGTAGTATGCGCTTCACCTGCACGATTGTATGCACGGCATGTGTAAATTCCAACATCATGAATCGTTACATATTTTATCGTGAGCGCAACGTATCCAAAGTTAAAGAAAGTTGTAATACGTGAACCTTAAAATAAGATTAAATTAAATAAAACTATTCCAATTATTTTAATTTAATAATATTTGATTATATTTATTTAATCTAATTTATGATGTTACATAATAAATTAGTTTTCATATACATTTAAATTTTCTAACATAAAATAAGTAGACTCTCTACAATTGATTAAAACCTTAAATTTTTCAACAAAAATATATTAATATTGATATAAAAGAAAATAATAATCTCTTACTAGCTTCGACGGGACGTCCATCTTTTAGCCACTCAACACGGAGTGAAGCATCTCCGACGGGTTCGAGTTGAGCTTCATAATGTGCGAATCCGCCTTCTCGGATATTAATTTGATCCTTGATAGGCGTCTTAAATACCGGTGGGGTTGTTTTTTCTGGCTGCTCTTGAACGTATTTTTGGTGTGTAGCTAACTGATAAGCCTCTAATTCCTCGGCAGCTTCGATATATCTTTGTTGCTCGGGGATACCAAGATCCGCGGTAACGCTCGTACGTGCTAAAATAATTAAATTGATTTGGTAAATAATAATTTTTACATTTAATAAAAAATTATTTTCAAATTTTACCAAAGACACGAAGAGATGCGGAGCTGATAGCCTCTCCTAAGCGGTTCACAGCTCTTACCGTGTAAGAACCTGCATCTTCACCTCGTAGGTGCATAATGTTAAGTGAGACGTATCCGAAGTTGAAGATGGTACTGATTCTTGAACCTTTTAGATGTATCCATTATTATAATAGAGTTCGTCTTTTATTTCGTAAGTCTTTGAAATTAAAAATAATAATCGCTGTACTTACTAGCTGTGATTGGTCTACCATCCTTATACCACTCCACTTTCATCATTGGATCACTAACAGGAGTGAGTTGTGCTTCAAAATGAGCGTTACGTCCTTCCTGCAGTTCTCCTAGATCCTGGAGCGGTCGGATGAAGACCGGCCGCTGAGAAGAGATCTCCTCAACACTCTCCTGCCTTTGATACTTGCTATAATCCTCGAGTTGTTGGATATAACGAAGGCTGTCGGGGTGCTGGCTTGTCTGTTCAATTGTGGTACGGGCTGTAAGAAATATAAATAGTACTTAAACATCACGTTTTGAAAATCTGAAATGAAAAATGATTTTTAAATTATAGTAAAAAATTTACGTGTCACACTGAGGGTGGCTCGAGATTCAGCTACTCCAGTTAAGCTTACTACACGACAAAGGTAATCACCACTGTCTTCCATTACGATACTGATCAAATCTAAAGCAATAAATCCGAAACGAAAAACGGAAGTTGCTCTGGAGCCTATGAAGATTGATTATTTATTAAAATAAAATTTTTCATATTTTAAATTACGTATAAATTAATGATTAATATAATGTATTTACTTACTTGCATCTAAGGCTCTTCCATTGACATACCATTCCACCCTCATAGTAGGGTCTCCCACCGGTTCGATTCTGGCTTCGAAGTGAATGCGTCCACCCTCGATCTGATGAACATCATGCAACGGTATAATAAAACGCGGTGGTGGGTAAATTCTATCATCCTCTGATGGAGGTAAATGTGGTTTTGCTCTTTCTACATGTCTCAGGTAGATCACTTCGGGGCCAGGTACTGGTCTGTAAAATTGAAATAATTTTTATAAATATTAATATATTTATAAAGGATTATAGTAGAGGATGATTTTTATTTTATAATAAAGTATTGCCTTATTAGAATCAATTTTTGAAAAAAAAAAAGAAAAATAAATATTATTTGTTTTTATTCGTTATTGAAAATAAACGAATGACTTACTCAGGTTCGATGACTTTCGTCGGTCGGGGTAAGTTCAGGCGTCTTGGTGGTTCGGGGACTGCTCCTTTCGGTGTTTCGACGAATAAGCGTGCGCGGGTGGCGGTAGAGCCAGCTACATTTTGTGCCGTACATTGATACCAAGCTGCGTCACTAATCTTCGCTCTTGGAATATCTAGAGTTGAGGCTCCACTGCCGTCCGTTGTGATACGCACGTCGGGGCCGGGCGTAATCGGCACGCCATCCTTTAAAACAAATTTTAATTTTTATTTAAATAGTTACTCTCGAATAGTATTTTAAGTATATAACTTTTAATAAGTAACAGTTTTGTTCAAATATAAATATTTTTTTTTTTTAATTTAATATAAATATTGTTTAGTTATGTAATAAAGATAGTTTTTCAAAGCGGATGATTTAATTTTTTTAAGAAAGATTCTGTTTTCTATATGAACTAGTCACAAAAAACAATGTAGCTTGCTGAAATTTTGCCAACTTTTCATGTAGTACAATATGCTATTTTATACGTATGCTTTTCTAATCTTGATATTTTAAGGCAGTCACCCCGTGTGACGGCCAATTTTTTTAGCTTTTTTTAGGATTTTTTTTTTTGAGGAACAATAAAAATATAGAACTTTTAACTTTTTGCTATAGATTTATTAACATTTTAACAGTAAATCAGACAATTTTCAGGTCAAAATCTTCATCAGAATCTGTGTTGCACTACTCTAAAGGTACCCATCTCGAAAAACTCACCTTCGCGATATCTCAAAAACGGTTTGACCGTTTGCTTTAAAATTTTAATGGCATATTTGGCACATATATAGTAGCCGATTAAACTAACATAATGCGAAAATTCCGAGCCGTTTTTTTTCGTAACAAAATGATCCAAAAAAATTATGAAATTTAAAAATTAATTTTTAAAAACATGCCGATTATTTCACTTTTAATATTTTCGAATGATCCTAGTTCATTCGCTAGCAACAGTTTCACAGATTAAAATGTCGTTGGTTTTTCAATTTCAGATAAGCTGATCAGCCGGAATCATGGAGTTCGTTAACGCACTTTTTTTGAGATGGGTGCCTTTGGAGTAGTGCAACACAGATTCTGATGAAGATTTTAGCCTGAAAATTGTCTGACTTACTGTTAAAATGTTAATAAATCTATAGTAAAAAGTTAAAACTTCTATATTTTTATTGTTTTTCAAAAAAAAAAAAAATCCAAAATAAGCTAAAAAAGTTAGCTGTCACACGGGGTGACTGCCTTAATATAAGATCGAACTTTAATTTATTTCTTTGCTAAAATTTATTTTTATTAGATATTTACCCTAAGATACGATTCCTTACATTAAAATTAATATATATTTAAATTATTTCAATAGTTTGAAATATTTCATCGAAGAATGTCATTGTAGACGTTAATGATGAAAAATTAATTTAATCTATTATATAATAATATTGATTTTTTACCTTCTGCCAAGTGATTCGGGGTGCTGGGGTAGCAACTGCTCGAGCAGTAAATATCACGGGTTCTCCTTCTTTTACGGTGGTTGTAGTAAATCGTTCAACGAATTTCGGCGCTACAACTTGCTCTTTTTCTATTACATTCAAATTACACTGGAAAGATGTTTCACCGGCCTTATTTCGAGCTACGCATGTAACAATGCCGCTATCAGATCTGCTGACATTTGTTATCATCAGCGAATTACTACCACTTTCATTAACCAAAATTTTGTGCGTTGCATCATTAGCCACGGGGAAACTATTAATGTACCATATAACTTCGGGATATGGTCGTCCAGTTACACGACAGTCAAACCTTTGAAAAAGAAAAAATATATTTGAAATATAAAATAAAAATTTAAATTATATTCTAATAAATTTATAATATTTAAATACATACCTTGTCATTTTTCCCTCTGTAACATCACGATCAGTGCAGGTGCGAACGAAATTCGGCGCAAGTACTTTTCCGCTTTCAGGTTCTTGGATTGGTTCCGATTGGAAGGTTGTAATCACTTCTTTACTAGTTTGCATCGATTGAATTGGCACATGGTCAACTTGATCACTAGATTCAACGGCTAGATATGCTGAACTAATCGTACATCCTTGTGGATTTTCAGATAATAAAGAATAATGTCCACTGTCCTTGGATGTAACATTATGAATTTTAAGATGTGCTTGTTGATTCGAATAAGAGGTTTCAATGTGCTGTGATTCTCTTAAGCGTTGACCATTTTTAAACCATGTTAACTATTAAACAATAAATAAATTATTATAAATTTATGTCTTAATTATGCCAACATATATCAACTTTCATAATATGTTCAAAATTCATACTCATAATACGAATAAAGATTTAACATTAAATGCATTAAAAAGTTAGAAAATTGTATTTAATTTAATTAATTCATTAACGCTAACTAAATATAATCGTTAATTGTTGATTAATATTGTGTCTTATTAAAATTTACCCTTGGCTTTGGATTTCCAGAGATTTTCGCAGTAAATACAGCTTCGGAACCTTCGGTGATCTTTGAGCTTCTAGGCTTTTGTGTGATTTGCGGTGGAGCTACCGGTCCAAGACTTCGATCAACCATCGTTGTGATTTGAGAATCAGACTCGCCTACATAACGACGGGTGATCGATTCTCGATACTCTGTCTCACGCAAAATTCTATACTCAAAGGTATCAACCTGTAGAAATATATTTCATCATTAAAAGAAATTTTTTTTTGTTCAGTTTTTTGATTATTAATTATAATGAATATTTTTAAAAACCTTAAAGTCCTCAGTAATCATAGTACTGCCGTTAGTATATTGTTTATCGATTGTTTGTTGATAACTGCGAGAATATTCTTTTTTGTATCCTTGTTGTTGAGGTGGTGGTCCAAAACCTTCCGGTTGTATATATACGGAACAAATACCTTCTCCTAAATTAAAAGAATTTTACAATTGTAAAAAATTTAAATAAACATTGTATTAACTCATAATGTAAAAACTAAATTTATAAATTTGATAATATAAAATAGTTTTTAAAATAAATTAATATTTTTTCACAAATAACGTAAAAAAAAAAATCAAGATTACTATTTATCTTAGCTTTATTTTTGGCAATAAACTAAATAAGTTTATTTATTTATTTTGATTGATTATATTAACCATATTGATTCTTAGCGTGACAAGTATATTCGCCTTCGTCTCCTGGTCCAATTTGGTTAATCTGTAGCTTGACGTTGCCCGTTTTTTCATCGTACGACATATGAATTTTCTGTGTTTCGAGCAGAGGTGCACCTTTGTGAGTCCAAGATACGATGGGTTTTGGATTACCTTTAACACGACCTTCGAAAATTGCATTTCCGCCTTGTGCAAACCTTGCATTTTTGAAAATTTGTTCAAACACTGGTGGCGATGGATCACCAGGTCTACCCGTAAATCTGCAATAATGAAATTTAAGATTTTACATTTAGTTAATGCATGAGTTAGTTTTATAATATTTATTGCGTCGCATAAAAGTAAATTAAATTAAATAATTTTACAACTTACGTTGGTACTGTAGGTGTTGTTTGCACAACCATTTCACCTTGGACTGGAAAAAAAATTAAAAATCGATTAAACTTTTATAAAGTATTTAAAATTAGTTTAGCATTTCTTTTACACAGTTAAAATATCATTTAGAAAGCTTTAAGTAATTTATCTTCATCAAATTTTAAATTTGTTTTTAATCGCGTAATCTTTTGAATCAACTTAAAATTAAACTGTCAATATTTAAGCAATTTTTTTAAATTTTTCAATACTTTTTAAAAAATTAATATTTTTTAAACAAATATAAATTTAAACTTTCAAATTTTAATTATGATAAACTTCATTTATTATGTGAATACCATGATACATAAGTAGTCCATTGTAGAATACAAGTATAAAACATGTTTATATTCATTAAAATATTAAACGGAGAAATATTTTTATTAGTACTGCAATATTTTTTCTTTTATTAATTAGGTATAACTGAAAAACGATGAATAAATTATCTAGAAATTTTATATTAACATAAATAAAGATAATAATTTAATTTTAACAGTACGCATTTATTTACATTATGACGCGTTAGTTCATTTTAATCATAACTTTTCTATCCTCAGTTTTCGCAAGTTAAAATTGTAAAATATTCTAATAAAAGCCTGATAAAAATATCAGTTCAGTAAAAGAAATATACATATCGAACGAGATCTAATTAAAAAAAAAGTAAAGCAGAGAATACGCATCCGCCCACAATCTAGCTCGTGGATTTAATTTCTTCGGGTAGCATATAGGGGAAAAGTCCTGCGCATCGGGACGCTGCCTCGCGGGTGGGCGTAAGCCTCTATCTCTCGAGATATAAATGCAGCATATTTTTTCGATGATCCACTCGCGTTAACGGAGTAGGAGACCATACATGTAAGAGACGGCCGTCGGTGTACAGGCGGTAGAGAAAGGGAGAGAGAGAGAGAGAGAGAGAGAGAGAGAGTTTTTGACCACCGACACTGGTTGAAGCGGTGCCTATTTTTGTGCGAGATGGGATCACGTTACCGGGACCCATTTTACGCGAAGACGACGCAACAGCGACGACGACGCCCCGACGCACCGCTACTCTACAGTCATCGCGTTCTCCATTTCTCCTTCCTATTCTCATATTTTTTTTCTCTACTTTTCCTCTCTCGCCTCCTGAAAGCATTTTATTTTTTGTTTTAACTTTCACGAGGTACTTTTTTATCGATAACCCTCGTATTAAATTTTTAAATTGAAATCCTACCCGATTTTCTTCTTTTTTCTTCAACTTCTCAATTTACTTTTTTCTTCGTTCTAATTTTACAATTATTCTTATTTTAAGTGATACGCTAATGTTTGTTTAAGATTATTAACGTCGGTAATTTTATAGAATTAGAATTATTTATTAACAGATACAATATCGATAATATTAATATTATCATATTGTTAATTACTAATATTATCAAATAATAAGAAAAAAATTAATTAAAAAAAATATCTATACAAAAAAAGGTATATTTTTTATGTTTCTTTATTATCTATTTTCATTTAAGTTATCGTTAAATTTAGAATAGTAAAATAAGAAATTTAAGTAAATAAAATATTATTTTATTGCAAATATCACTGAATCGTACTGAAAAATTGTCGTTACACAATTTATAAAATCACTATGTTCGCATTAATTAATTTTTTCTTGCTGTTATGAATTAAGTTACGTTTTCAGACGGTGCAATATAACAGCATATACGTATTGGTAAAGAGTATTACGCAAATCCAGCCACTGACCAAAATAACAGCGCCGATTCACAACGAAAAGCTCAAGTGTGCATTTGTTTTCGACAACATATCTTTTTTTCCTTTTTTATTTTCTTCCAGCTTTGCCAAGTTTGTCCTAATTTTCCTAAGACAACTCTATTTAACCTTCTTTGTATATATTTTCTGACACGTTTAACAAAGTTGAAACGGAATATTTTAAAGGCGTAATGGCATTATATGCATTTTCCTCAATTCTAGAGTTTCGACACCCGACAGGTCGTTGAGCTCTCGGGAAACATATATCAGCTGTTCTTTGGCTAAAGTTAGACGAAATCAGCCCTTGAGCTATTAAGAATACTATTGTTACAGATTCCTTGATTGTTTAACCTTTCCTACTGATTTACTATTTCTGTAACGTGTAGTACGTATTTATATATACGTATGATACGCATTTTTTATATTTTACTATAAAAATAGTTTTTAAATATACAAACATTAACTCAAATAGTTAAGTCATTCTATTAAAATGAGAATTGCTCGGTTTTTTAGTGTTTTTTATCATCTTATAACAAATTTGTATTGTTTTGGATGCTTGGTTGAATTTTTTTATTATTTACGATAAAAATAAGAAATTTATTACTTTTAATATAAAGAAAATATTTACTTTTGAAATTTATGGTTCTTATAAAACAATAAATAATATATTATATTAGTATTCCATTTGAAATTATTATATTGTTATAATACAAATTAAAATAGATAAAAGAATTAGTTTAAGCTGCGTGTAAAGAAAAGGAAGATATAATTCATACGAAATTAATGACAAGAACAGTGTCATAATGTGGAGACCAATTTAAAGCGAACGTTTCAACAAATATTCGTTTATAAACATCTTTATTTGAAGTTTTGTATCTGATTATTCTATTTTTATTATTCAAAGGTTTTAATTATTCTTTTTCTTTTGATTTTTTTAATTACATAAATCTTTAAACTTTTGCTATTTTTAATATCAAATATCGTTATATTATACAACAGAAAGATCATATATACACATATATACACAGAATCAGTAAATTTTCAAAGATAATATTATATCGATTTAAATTTAAAAAAATTAAAATAATGTATTGATTGAATATCTAAAGTTCTTTTTGTTCATAACATAAATTTGTTGCGATTCGAGAAAATAATATTGAATAATTAGAGAAAAAAAGACATTTCAAATGCCAATTGTAAATAATAAATGTAATGTGAAAAAAATTTGTGAGTGGCATATTAAACCAATTTTATCAATTTTTGATATAACCATAACACTTTCATATAATTCATAAGTTAACATTTTTTTTTTCATTTTACATATTTTAACAATTTAATACTGTTATTCTTAAATCTTAAATATGAATCATTGCCATTCAGAAAGATTTTTCTACAATGTAAATACTTTAAAAATATAAAAAGTTATTTAAATAGGAATAAAATATTGTTGTATTAAAATTAATTTTTAAATTTTTACGTTCAACATGATTGAAATAATTGATATTTAGATTATCTTTTCAGGCAATCAATCAATGTATACCTAGCGAATAAAAAACAATCGAACGAATAAAAGAAATATTTATAAAGTTATTTTCAAATTTACATTCTCTTTCAAATATAAATGTTGTCGCAAATTATATGTTCTGGATAGCGTAGAAGTAGGGGTAAACATTCGGCTCTCGGATTTTATCTCTTTTGGCTCATGTCGATCGCGCAATCATAAAATTTTCCCGTGGTAACGACAAAAATTCCGCAGTTGGCAGGATAGTCGAAATTCTTACGAAAAGGTGGGAAATCGGTTGGTCTTTTTTACTTGTCTCGTTTCACCTGTCGCTCGTCCCTCACATAACGTATGAGTAAACAAACGCATCATCTACGACGAACGATAGTTACATTTACACTTTTGTACGTGACCTTTTTACAAGCTTTCTTTTTCTTTACGCGTAATTAATGTCATCGGATGAGCTTGTAAATAATCTGTAAAAATATATGCGATAAATTAAAATTCATTCGTGAAACTGTTTTCTTTTTTGTATTTTTTAAATTTAACTTTTAAAAAATTTAAAAAAAAAAAAAAAAAACAAATCGAAGTTTACGTTGATAAATTTTTGCTGTCTATATTTTAATAAAGTTAAATGTATTAATGTTATTTATCGTTGAATAGAAAAAAAATGATGAATCATCAAGTTTTAAAATATTGGAATTAAAGATCGAAGTGGAATTGTGTAAGTGATTTATGTTTTCATAATCTATATTTGGATTTGGAACATCGCAAAAAATAATATTTTACGTTTCTGTAAAAATAAAAATTTCTTCAATTTTACAAATTTAACAATTAATCTAGCTTATATTAGGAGAAATTTAATTTTTATTGTAAATTAAATACAATTTGATGAAATAATTTAATTTAACGGAAATCCAATAATTTCTGGTTTTGCGATTTAGATTTTTATATCTACTGTATTTATGGTAAAAAATACCGGTAAAATTCATAAACAAGACGATAACGAACGAAATTTTCATTTATACGCTGTTTTCTTGTTTTTTGGAGCAGATCCAATTTTGTAATGGTGCCGCAAAAAGAATGCGTCTCCGTATTCGTGCAACATCTCGGAATTCGCTCGTTTCATTTTGAAATTCCCTTGGGTTTCCAGGAAAAATCAACGTAGCAAAACGTATGGAAGTCTTGTGTTTCGATCGTGCGTAATTAAACGGATTTCAAAATAAATTTAATATCAAAATTTTAAGCGATTTTAAATAAATTTTTCGTGGATAGGCTGAAAAAATTTAAGATTTTTTAAAAATAAGCTTTAATTATTAATTTGTCCTCTGCTTGAAAGTCGAACTAGAAAAATGGTTGAAAAAATTTGTAAATGCGCACAATTTATAAATTCGAATGACAAGAATAATAAATGTCGAATTTTAAAAATAAAAAAAAAAGCGATTTAAAACGAAACACAGGAAAAAATTATTTTGAGTTGATGATCAACAGTAGTTTTGAGTTGATAATATACAGTCAACAAAAAAATATAAGTATAAAAATAAATGAATTTAGTTACAGATTATTTATTTTTCGTAAAAACTGAAAAGTTACAAAATAGTTTCTCAACCAGCGTTTTATCCGTAT
This sequence comes from Chalcis sispes, assembly GCA_949987625.1. NCBI lineage: Eukaryota > Metazoa > Arthropoda > Insecta > Hymenoptera > Chalcididae > Chalcis > Chalcis sispes. The sequence goes on along the minus strand of OX465097.1, from coordinate 51,967,015 downwards.
TCGTTTGAAAAAAAAAATATTATTTTACAGCGCTTTAACTATTTAAATATTTATGTATATAAATGTGTATTTTTATACATATTTATTCTTTATGTATTTTAAAATTTAATTAACTAATTATCAAGTCAATCGTTTTAATTTTTTTATTTAAAGTCTAAGAAATCTATAATATACATACGAAAAACGATTTTTTTTTTTTAAATTCGTACAAAAATAGTGTATTTTAAATAATTTTTTAAACGATACTTCCCGTGTAACACAGTATTATAAAAATCTTGTCAATGCAAGATCTGAAGTGTATCGTTGCTACAATAACAAAATTCATTATCTTAGCAATTGGCAATTATCGGATAATCGTATTAGCACGACGATTGTGTATCTATAAATTTGCTACATTGGAGCGACAATAGTTGTTGCGCTCTCGCCGGAAGAAGCAGTTTTAAAGCCAGCAAAGATCGAGTTTATCTCTCTTTCTCTTTCGATCTCTGTGTCCACCAGCGTCGCCCTCGGGGCCAAGCTAAGGAGCGAGAGAGGGGCGCGAGGAATTTTGGAGCGCGCGAACGAGGACCTAAATTTAGATCGGCACCGACGAGAGCTCACTCGAAAATAGAATACCGACGTGGAGGAACTCTCTTTGCATATAGTCGAGAGGGAAAAAAGTTACGATTCTCAACACAACGTCCCGCTTCATCGTTCGTCGCTTACGACAATTTTTTTAACGGCCGATCGACTTATTGTAATTGGATTGAATTTTCAAACTACTGTGATTTTTTTATTATTTTTTCTTTTTTTCCATGTTTTTATCATCTTATTTTTCTTTTTTATTTAATAAAACCATCATCTGTAACCGATTGATATAATGGATTCTTTTAGTCATAAACATTTGAGATTTATTTTTAGCATCGACAAATCATTCAGCTTGAGAATGTAAACGTAATTATTTTTTATACGTAATTTTGAGAGTAAATTTTCCGTAACTAAATTTTCTTCTATTTTTTAATAATACTATTTAATTAATACTTCTTCTATTTTATAATAATAAGACATGGTAAGTAATGTATATTAACAATTATAACTGTATGGCTATATTTATTTTTAAGTTACCACATTGATTTATATACAAATTGTATTCACCCTTTTTCAATAGATTTTATAAGCAGCAATTAAAATAGATGAATTTTAATCGTATTATTTAATTAATTGCTTCGATTATGCAAATAGTATTTCATCATTAGAATAATTGATTCATATATGCGTTTTGATTAACTGTATTTCGTGCTGTCTGGGACAAAACATTGTACGCGTTAAGAAGTACTCGAGTACAAGCGACGCGTTAAACACTGAAACAAGGTTAATCGTTTTCCGAGCCATTTTCGTCATCGTTTTAAGTGTACCCTACTACCCCGTCAAATATGTTTCTAAAATTTTAAATAGATCTTAGTACGAAGTAAGAGAAACGCGCGCCCGCGCGTAGAGACAACAGCTGAAAAGACTCGCTGCTACGGAATATATATACATATATATTTGCGCTTCTTCGCGCGTGCACGCAAAAGTCGTTTGCGTTTTGAAGAAACAAGAGGCGTAACGAGGAAGGAATCGCTCGAGCGCTCGCGGCTAACAGTTCTTCCATACGCTGCGCTGAGCGCTACGTGCACCGAGGGCGTCCCTCGTACGATGCAACCAATCTTTCTTTCTTTCTCTCGATCTTCCTCTTCTACCTTTATATGTACCTCGATATTTTTGTATCCTCGGGATTCTTAATGCCGCTGAGTTTGCGCTTATGCTCGACTTTTTTTCGTCGAGAAAAATCGACTCGATTTTAGTGATGATTGTCATATTAATTTAGAAGGTTATAATTGTTTTTATTGTTTTTTATTTTTGTTTTCATGTATCATTACTATTATTATTATTTTCTTTTTTTGATTATTTACATTAAATTTAATTTTTTTTGTGTAACGTATAGGAGAATTAGAACACTTGTTACGTTTTGTGAAAAGAGATGATGAACTATATTTGTATTTATATAAATAGAACGTATGAACATTATAAATAACGCGCATCGTGACCGTGCGATAATTTAAAATTATACGAGATATTAAATTACATTATAAATAGTTACCTAACGATTAACTATTTTTCACACTATGAGAACTTCGATATTTATTTTTTTTTTTTTTTTTTTTTTTTTTTTTTTTTTTATGAAAAATAAAAACGTTATTTTTATCTAGCGTTGCTAAGTAGCGTAAAATATTGCCAGAAACTAACATGTTGTAAATTTTTTTTTTTAAATACCGTCAATTTTTTGCAGATTACAAAAAGTTATTAAAAATTTTTTCAATCCTCGATTTCACAAAATCAAGCACTCTAATTTTAAATAAATCAGTGATTCTTAAATGGAGCGCAAGTTCTTTGAAGAAATAAACAAAAAAAAAAAAAAACGTATGATCATAATATAATACTACTATTATAAAAAAAAAAAATTAAGCGCAGTATCCGCACAACTTGGCTTACTAAATTTGTGAAATAAAGCTTACTAGTGATCTAGTTTTGATTGGAAAACTTTCAACTATCAAATAACAAAAAAACTGACCTCTCTGCTGAGTAATTTGTTGTCGCGTTATTTGCGTTTCCATTCGTTCCTGAGAATATTGTTGCTTCTGCATATCCCATGATTGTTGGCGCTTCATTTTGCCGCGTTTTATTCAAACTCTCCAGCTTGACTGTATCCGAATTCAAATAAATAGAGGTAACGGCGACGCGCTACTGTTAATCTCTGCGAATGCGTTGCGTTACTTCCTCTCGTTTAGGGTGTTCAAAACGCGTGAGGCGCGGATGTACAGATTGTATTTTCGAGCACGCACAAGCACTAATTATTTAAATTCAATAACACTTTTTGTTCTCGTTCAATTCTTGGTCCTTCCGATAGCGCTGTGGCTGCTGTACGTCTTCGTCGATTCGTTCAAAGGATTCTTCTTTTTTTTTTTTTGATATTTTTATCTCTCCTGCGCGCGCAACAGTTGCGCTTTCGATTCGTCGAACGGTAAGGGGGCAGAAGATTAATCAACAAATTAACACTTGATTATACCCCTTGATAGTTTGTCTTCTCGTTGCTCGTTTATTTTTAAAACTCAGTCGCTCGTGTAAGCCTCTCTCTATTTTAAACTACAATAAATATACGTGTATAGATCGCCTCTTTTTTTAATAACTTTCTTCGTCGAAAAATATAACAACAACAACAACAATAATAATGTATCCGTATGCGAATCGCTCGTTGCCTAATGCTTTCGATAGCTACGGCGGCTTCAGTCGGCAGAAGTCAAGTCATCATACCCCAAAAACGCGCGTGTTCTCCCCGAGACTTCTCTTTCTCTCTGTCCGTACACCAAGACGTCGGTCGAATGCGAATTACGAGAGAGCCGGTAGCGAGATATCTCGGGAGCCTCTCTCAGCGCGCCACGGAGCCAGAAACGACAGGGGAGAGAATGAGAAAGAGAGAGAGATTCCGTAGAATGTCTCGGGTAGGAGAAAGAAGGAAAGAAAGAGAGAAAGAGAGAGAGGAGGAGGGAAAAACGAGGGGTGGGGCGACGTCGAGCGCCGCGACGCTGCATAAAATAAAGAGAGAGAAAGAAATGTGATAAAGTGGGGAGAGATCGAGAGAGAGAGAGAGAGAGAGAGAGAGAGAGAGTGAGGAAAAGTATAGAGACAAGAATCAGTGAGCCACAAGGACCAAAATATCTTTCTACTTCGGAGCTATTGAAGCATACGAGGAACAAGAAAGCTCATCTTGCCTAGCCATTCGATTACGATGAGATGTATTATGTTTTCCTTCGATGCTTTGCTTGCAATTCATGATTTTGAATTTTCATTCGTGATTTTTTTTTTTTTTTTTTTTTTTTTTTTTTTTTTTTATTCAAAATAAAAAGATAATGTTCTTCTTTTTCTTTTTTAATCTTAGATATAAAATGTTTTAATTTATTTAAGCATTTCTTAAGCGATTATTATAAAAATTTTATGTCCATGAACATCTAGAATTTTACGACATATTTTAATTTCTATGATTCTTTTTAAAAATATTATAGAAACTTGTACGATATAACAATACTTTCTATTTGAATAAATTATAAGCAATTCTTTAAAAGCATATGCTTAAGTATTCTAATTACATTAGCAAAATTTTGCATAATATTTATACGAGAAAGACTATTTAAATTTTTGAAACGTTTTAATACGATGAAAAGTTAAAAAGTTTTTATATAAAATGTATGTTAATGTAAAGAAATATTTTGTAAAAATATTTTAACAAATCTCTGACATTATGCCAATAAATTACTGTAAACACATTTTAAAAACAGCTTATGAATCTTATTAAATTTCGTATGAATTGTGCTTCTTAAAATTCTCTAAAAATTATAATATTGCAATAATATTACAGTTACTGTACCTTCACTGTAACTATAGAATATATGCTATGTAAGATAATAATAAACTCTATAGGTGCGAGATTGAGTCACTCGCAATTTGATTGTGATATTAAGTCGTAAAATTAAAAAGCATCGTAAAAGTTTTTTTAAATATATAATAGAAATGTTTCTAAAATATTTCTATAAATTTATTTTTTGAAAAGAAAAGTTTTTCTTTTTAATAGTCAATAAATAACTTGATAATTATAAATGATTTTCTAAAAAAAAAAAAATAATATACATTAAAAATACATTACATTAAACGACATCGTGTAATTTCACAATTATAAAATTTTTTCCAAACAATTAAAGAAACGCGATTAATTCGAGCGTTATAGTTTCGTTTCCTTAAAATGCAAATATTTAATAATTATTTTCAAAAATACAAACATTAATCGAATCGAGAAATCAGATCCAAATGCAACTAAGTATACAAAAGTTAAAAAGCAGGAAACGGAAAGCGAGACGTTCAATGCGCTGAAAGGTGTGCAACGCGAAAAAAAAAAAGAAAACCCGTTAACTCGCGCAAGTCTCGGCAAGTCTCGTTGCAAGAAAACGCCGTAAAGGTCCTGTACGTTCAACGCACATGCACTCACGCAAAACATTTCATTATACTTATATGTGTACACATCGAGTCCCCATCGCGTAAAACTTTTTCTCTCTCGCTCGCAAAACCCACCCGCCCACGCTATGATCAAACTTGCCGTGCATTATTTTCATATAGCTCGTCGTTCGCGCGCAAACGCGCGAATGCGTTCTTTTATTCTCTCTCTCTTTCTCTCTCTCTCTCTCTCTCTCTCTCTCTCTCTCTCTTTTTAATCAAGAAACAGCTCTCACCATTTATTTTTTCGTCCAGCGTATAGTATTTTTACTGTCATATTGCAAGTAATGGACATTTGTAGAATTATATCAAATATTACTAAAAGTATGTTTATTTTAATTTAAAAAAAAAAAAAAAAAAAAAAAAAAAAACATGTAACTCCCGGTAATATATAAGTTTACTAGAAAAAGCAAAATCTATGTCTTTGCAATTTTGCTATTTTTAAGAATAGATGTTTGCTTAATGTTTCAAAGTTAATTATATTACTTACGAGTATGAGTAAGTTCTTTAACAATAAATAATTAATTGGCAACGTGAAAACAATTTAATGATTCAAGTATTCCAAATATGTCTGACAAATATTTTGAGAATATGTTTATATTGTACAATAAAATATTCAGTATTACAAATAAATATTAATATATTACAAATATTCTAAGAATATAACTTTGTAAGTTTAAAAAACAAAAAGTTAAAAATTATTTTAATAAAACTAATATATTCTGCTTAGTCTATAATTATTCTCAATTACAACTAATTTTTAAATAATATTTTTTATAAAGTTTGTCTGCTTAAACTATGAAGAACGAATTGGTCATATTAGATGTGTAATAAAATCTAAAGCTAGAAATAAAACAACACTAATCTTCATGTTTATGAACAACAGTGTTTCACTAGTTAGGCAATAACATTAAAAGAATGATATACTTTGGTTCTTCTTTTAATTGGACAAGATAAAACTTCGCTTTATATCATTTTTCAAATCAATTCGATAATTACAATAAAAAATGTATAGTTTGATAACGTAGTGCTATTTCATTAAAAATAATTTTATTATATCGATCGATAAGTTTATTTTTTAATAATTTTCCAGACATAATTTTATAATATGATTAAAGAATATGTTAATATTAAATATAATGTATCATGTGTACTTTGAGATAATCTATTATATACTACTTTGTGAAAACGCAATACAAAAATAAATTTAACCGAACCTACAACTTTAACAGTACTTGCATGCTTTTCAACTAAAAGAAAAATAAAATTATTACCCCTTTAAACAATTAACTAACTGTAAGTAATAGACGATACGTGTGAATAATAAACGATACGTGTAAGTAAGGACAATAGAAAAGTGCACACTCCTCAACTTCCGGTCGTTTGTCTTTCTTCGAAGCTTACCCGCAAAGCGAGCACACAGTCCGATCCGCTCATCTAACGCGATTCGCGGTGGCTTCCCGGTGTTTCCTCCGCATTATTATCGCGTAATTATCGCGTAATGAACGCGCGAATCGCGCCACGTGTACCATAAACAGGTGAGCATTGAAATCTTTTGCGATCTCATCGTCGCCGCAAGTCTTGCGTGCAACACGTGCATATATATATATATTTTTTTTTTCATTTCTTTTATTGCTCGACTGTGACGATCGCTTTTAAGCATTTAGATAGATACTCCGATGCGTGTCTACTCAAATATTGCATACGATTGTTAAAATGATATTCATTAGTATACAATTATAAATGATACAGTGAAGATTATAGAATTTTAATTCTAGAAAAATAAATACACGCCGTTTAAGGTGATTTTTATGTATATATAAAAGTTTGCATATGTCCATACTTGATTGAAATATTTTCAAGAACATATTATTTTTATTTTTATATGATTGCTTGGAAACTTTACTTAATTAATTTTTACAAGTGAATACAAGTTAAATTAATAAAAATTTAGAAATAAGTAGTAAAAAAATCGATTATTGTATAATTTAAGATATTTGTTTTCTACGAAAAAAAAAAAATTAGTAAATACACAGTGTGTCCCATGGAAAACGGAACTTTTTCAAAATAAAGACAAAAACTCAATATTCCGGCAAATCTCATTTATTTTATTCAAAATAGTCTCCTTCCGCATCAATACAACGTTTTGCACGATCAATTAACATATCGAATGAGTTTTTGAGATCATTTTTATCCATCGACTTTAGTATGTCGGTCGTCGCTCTTTGGATGGCCTCTACGTCGGCATAACGTTTTCCTTTCATAGGCAAGTGCAATTTGGAGAACAAGTAGAAGTCGCACGGAGCCAAATCCGGCGAGTACGGTGAATGGTTGATGGTTAAAATGGAATTTTTGATCAAAAAATCTGTGATCAAGTTCGATCGATGAGACGGGGCATTATCATGCAACAAACGCCAGCTCCCTTTTTCATGGTATTGTGGCCGCCGCACACGACGAATACGGCTGAGCAAACGCTTCATAACACCAAGATAAAACACAGCAGTAATCGTTTGACCAGGTGGAACGAATTCACGATGAATAATACCCTCCGTCCGAATCGTAGAAACAAATCAACATTGTCTTCACTTTTGACTTTTCAAGACGACTTTTTTTCGGATTGGGCTCGGTTGGGTGCTTCCATTCACTTGACCAAGCACTTTGACGCTTGGTTTCGGGATCATATTGAAAACACCATGTCTAGTCACCAGTCACAATTGAATATTTCAAGTTTATGTCCTTTTTTGACTCTTTAATCAAATCCTTACAATGTTGAATTCGGAGCAATTTTTCGTAGTCGGTCAATTTGTGTGGAACAAAGTGTGCACGTACCTTCCGTAGATTCAAATGATCGGTCAAAATGCGATGAATTGAATTTTTGGACATATTCAATTCCATTTCCATGTATCGCAATGAAGATTTTGGCTCATTTTTTATAAATTCACGCACTTTTTCAATGTTACTTTGAGTGACCACGGTATTCGAAGGACCTGGATGTTCGTCGTCCTGAATGTCTTCATGACCTTCCTGGAACCGCTTATACCACTCATACACTCTGGTACGGGATAGACAATTATCGCCATAAACTTGTTTCAGCAAATTATGCGTCTCAGTAAAGGATTTACCGAGTTTAAAACAGAACTTAATATTTGCTCTTTGTTCGAAGTTCATTTTTCGACCGATGCCACAAACACACTGTCACTTTGAGCGCGATATTTTGGCATCCATTGAACCAAATGTCATACAATTTTGACAGGATGTCAGTTAAGAATGGACCTTTCCATTGCTAACATCCACCAATAGGTGGCGCCAATATAAATCGATGTTTTGAAAAAATTCCGTTTCATGGGACACACTGTGTAAATAACCTAAATTTTAAATAAAAATAGGAATGAAAATATAATTTTGCATAATATTAAAACTCATAAGTTAGAATATATCAATTCAAGTACCTTAGATAAATTCGTATAATTGTTTTTGTCGGTTCGAAAGCTTTCTCTTCGAGAAAGCAATGCGCATAAAAAGCTGAAAAGTTGAAGCTATCATAAAACAAGCGACTTAAGTACAACTCTTTCAGACAGTGAAAGTCTCGCTCTTGACTGCTTTTACACCTGTGCAATCAAAAACATCTCACCGGATACTTAATTCATTTTAAAAAATTCTTCAAAGTTGTAAAATTAAAAAAATTTTTAAAAATAAAAAATATTTTTCATCGAGCTGAAAAAGCTCAACAAACATAAAAATTACAACATTAATAATTTAATCAACGGGACGAACGCTACAAACACCACCGTTAATAATAACAAAAAAGTCGCGGTCGACGAAACGGAGCAAGACCAAGGATCGACGTCTGCTCGTCTTCGCCTCATCTTTCTATACCTGTAGCGGTACGTATAGCAGAGCCGAGATACTATAAATCCAGCGCGCACGCGCCCGTGTAATTTAGATCGCGTACAATGCTCGGTTTCGTGTTACGTTATACCCAACGCTTTCGCAATCGGCCCTCTCTTCTTCGCCGTTGTCGACGTTTACTTATATGCATACATACATACATACACATGTGTATTTACGCGCGTGTGTAAGCGTGCGCGCGCGCTCTGTGACATTGCTACTGCACGTTGCCACAATGCATCGTTTCTTCTTCGCGTCTTATCTTCGTTCTATGCGCGTCCGATGCTATAAACACCGACGGATTTACGATGCGCGTTTGTATTGTGTTTACAAATTTTATTAAAAGACGCGTTGTTGTATTTCTTAATTTCAATTCATTCAAATTTTCAGGTCCGATGTGCGCGATGTAACGAATAATGCTTAGTTAATTTAAACAAAACTTTTTCGTCATTATGAAAACTAAAATGCTTAACTGAAATTTCATTATACATGTACTTTTGATTAAATTTTAAAGCAGAAAAACTTTAAAACATAGCCCATGTCCATTATCGACTCCCTTACTATCTCTGTGTAAAAATTAAAATTAATCTGCTGATTTGTTGCGGTTTGATAGAAAGATAAAAAAACATACATTTTTTCGTTTACAATATTAACCGTTTGAGTCCCAGGGGGTATTAAAAAAACACTGTCGAAGAATCCCAAACAGCGCAACCGCGCTTTCTCTAAATGAGTACGAAAAGACCCAAGCAGCGCGATAGCGCTTGTTTTATTAACGGTAACGCACCGTCAGTTGTTCACAATGTTCGAAATACGCTGGATTTTTTCAACATAAAATCTCAACAGCGCGATCGCGCTGCTTGGGACTCAAACGGTTAATAAGGATAAGAATTTTTTTCGTTATATATCGGAATATATAAATTAATTCAATTCGAAAATAAATAATTGTAATAATAATTTTGTTTTAAATGAAGAATACTATTTTTGTATGATAATTTATGTTTATGTTGTTATACATAAATTATTTTTCCACATGGCGTACGGGAAATCGAACTTAACGCATGCCGCGTGGAAAAAAATATTACGTTAACTTTCAACAACTGCAATAATATTACAATTAATTTTGATGTAAAACCTAAGATTTAATAATCCTAGTTAAAAAAAAAGTTTTTGTTTAAAAATGTATTTTTTTAATTATTTAAAGTATTTAAAGTATTTATATAGGGTGATTCATCATGAGGTTTGGTTTTTAATCTCAAATAAAAGGCATAAAGTTGAATTCTATAGTAAAAATTTTATTGTGAGTCGAAAGAACAATCTATGACATTTAATTTTTAAAGATTATCTCATTTAAATGTTGACCACGACTACGCCGTAAATGGCCCATCCTGAGAGTCCAATTTTGGACGACGCGTTCCAGCATAGCGACCGGTATCTCGCGAATGACAAGAGTAATGTTGGCTTGCAAAGCGTCGATTGAAGCTGGCTTATCTCTGAAGACCAGAGACTTCGTGTAACCCCAAAGAAAATAATCTAAAGGTGTGATATCACACGATCTAGGCGGCCAATTTACTGGTCCAAAACGTGAAATCAGGTTCTCACCAAAATGATATCTCAATAAGTCCATTATTTCTCTCGCTGTATGCGAAGTAGCGCCGTCTTGTTGAAACCAAAGTTCATCGATACCACGGGCTTTAATTTCAGGTAGCAAAAAATCCGTTATCATGGTGCGATAGCGGTCGCCATTGACGGTTACGTTCTGACCGGACTTATTTTGAAAGAAATATGGACCGATGATTCCACCGGCCCATAAACCACACCAAACTGTGCATTTCCGTGGCTTTAGTGGTAGCTGTTGACGCTCTTCAGGTTGTTAATCAGCTCAAATACGGCAATTCTGCTTATTGACGTATCCATTGAGCCAAAAATGCCCCTCATTACTGAACAAAATTTCGCGATAAAACAGCGGATTTTCATTGAGCTGATTCAGAGCCCATTCACCAAAAACACGACGCAAACCTAAGTCCCCCCGGCTTTAATTCTTGCACGAGTTGAAGTTTGTATGCCTTAAAACCCAGATCTTTACGTAAAATACGCCAAGTTGTTGCGTACGACAAACCAAGCTGTTGAGAACGACGCCGAATCAATTCGTCACGGTCTTCAGCCACACTCTCAGCTACAGCCGCTATATTCTCTTCACTACGTTCTGGATGTGGTCTAATCGGTCGAGTATCATCCAATAATGTATGCTAGGTTTCAAATTTGCGGATGGTATTGGCTATAGTGGTTTCGGTAGGTCGACAATGCACACCATAAGTTGCTCTAAGAGCACGAAAAACATTTCTCACAGAACGCTGATTTTCGTAATACAGCTGAACAATTTGGATACGTTGTTGCGGTGTAAGTCTTTCCATGATGATTTGTCAAACAATACTGAATAAAAATAACATTACAGTTTGACAGGAGTCACGCGCGATCTGTAAAAAAAAGCCTATTGAAAATCAAACCTCATAATGAATCACCCTTTATAAATAACTGCATTTCTTTTTTGAAACAAATAATATACTTTTATTTTACTTATTTACTCAAATAAATGAAAACTTTAAAATGTTATACTTATTTTTATGATCACACCCTCTATTTTCGAGCTGTCAAATTATTTATTTCTCGTGAATTTTTTCCGACCTCCATCCCCCTCCCCCCTCCTCCCTCACCCCATTCAGGAACTTATACCTCTTACAGCGACACCGCAATTTCATATCAACCTGGAAAAGGGAGAACAACAAACTTCGTTTCCGATAAGAAATTATATAAAGGGCTGGCCTTGAAATTTCTTAATCACTCGCGCACCATTTACCACGTAGTAATTTTTTTTTTTTTTTTTTTCTAATATAAATTTTAATTTAAAATAATATAATATTTACTTTTTTTTGTTATTGATTTGTGAAGTCCAGTCGTGCATGATGTGGGAAGGCCAGTCGAATTTCCCACACCTTGTTTTAAAAAATAATATACATAATACGTCCGTGCGGGAATCACCTACTTTCCGCACTTGTTACGTAATGTACTATTTTTAAAAAAGTATACGAATATAAATATATTTAAAGATTGTTAAAGTAAAATTCAGAATTATAGAAATGAAAAATATTGCGAAAACTACATTGGCATTGTTTCAATATTTATTAATTTAAAATATTTATGTTTTGTTCCTTTAGTTATAAATAATAACAATTTTCAAATTTAAATCGATCTTTCGTTTGCATTAAGTTGCATAAAATTGCAAAAATAATTTTTTTTTTTTATCGTTTACGTACATCTAATGCTTTATTTTAAACGACCATTAATTGTTTTACGTTTGTTAAATTTAAAATTTATCAATTTAATTGTAAAATTAATGAACCTTTATCGATCACTAGAAAATAAAAAGCTTCTTATTCTTGTGTAAGCTTTCAGTATCAAATAATTCATACATGTACTAATATGACATAGTGTTCATTAAAATTTAAATTATGGTTTTTTATTTTGTATTTAATATTATAAACATTTAAAATATTTTCTAAAATTAATTAATTATTTTCTAAAATATGTAGCCAATATAATTCAATGTTTAATTTTAAAAAGTTCTTAAACCATCTAAAACATCTCTATTATCATATAATGTCAATGATAGATTCTGAGAGAAAATTTTTTTTCAACAGCATGATATTTATTGAAACAGGATTCTTTCAGAACCTGTCCAATAACTAGTAGAACGTATATTGAAGTTAGTAAATATCTTTATAATTGAAATTTGTTTTATATATCAAAAATAAATAAATAAAGTTATATATAAATATGCAACTGTATGTGTTTGCAATTATATGAATTTGCATTTTAAAAATTCCTAAAACACTTCTATATTGAAATTTATTACAAATATCTATTATTTTATTAAAAGTTTAACAAATTCAGCCAACATAATAATTGTAATATTTTATAATTATTTAATTTTTTATTTTTATTGGTGTGTTAAAGTGAAAAACAAGACAATGTTTAAACTAAATTTATCACAGACGTAACGATATTCTTCAACGATAAAAATAGCTAAAATGTTACGAATAAATAAAATTACTCCACCCAATAGTTATCCGCTGAAACAATATTAGTCATATTTTCAAAATTATCTCAATCAAGTTTTTTATTTCCTGGCCACGTTTTGATGAAAAAAGAAAAAAATAATAAAAAACGTTTCGATTTTAATTAACGTTCGATTTTAATCAACGAATCGACTGGAAAAGTCGAAACAATATATATATATATATATATATATACAATTGACTAAAAATCTAGAATTTCGTTCGTAAATGCGGTTCGCCAAAAATTTGGACCGAGACTCGCGCTTCTACTCTGACTCATCTTCTCCAAGGTACCCACCGATCTTTTGGTCGAGTCGGCGACGGCGCGCTATTTCGGGTTACCGAGCGAAATTTTCGCGCGCACGCGCTAGCTCTCACTCTCATACGCGTGTACGTTTGAGAAGAAAAACGCAGCTTGCGGGGGCACGCGAAGAAGGAGAATTGTTGGCTGCCCGTTTCCCTTTTCTTTCTTTCTCTCTCTCTTTCTCTCTCTCTTTCTCTCTCTCTCTCTCTCTCTCTCTTTCGGTGACTTCGCCTCGGAGTACTTTATACCGACGCGACGTAGTATGTGACACATGCTCTTGCGCCAGATCAAGTTCATTTTCTGTCGCATTGCCGGTATGAATGGTCAGCTGCGTTTAAGGCTTTGCTCGAGCATTAAATTTTCATTAGAGCTCGATTTGCTCGTACGTAAATTATCGGCATCACCAATAATTAATCCTGAAGAATTTGCTGAATTAGGCAATATTTATAGCAATGGTTATATAGTCTAGAGAAAAATTATAGCTGCACCTTGATGAGTGCAACTCGGGGAAAGCTTATTGAAACAATTTTAATCCTTTATAAATTTCTTTTTAACCGATTGTGTATACTGTGATTTATAAATACGTTGCTTGTAAAAAATTTCAATAATTTACTTTTTTTTTCATACCATTATATTTTTAATTGATTTTTATTTTTTGATGAAACTGTACGCGTATTAATTATCACAACTCGTGATTATGAAATCGTTTTCAAAATACCAGAAAATTCATTTTGGCACTCGTTGCTTATTACTATCCACATAATTTAAAATGCTGTAATAGCAATGAAAATAAATCTTTGTCGCATTAAATTTTTATAAAAGATCAAAGAAAAAAAAAGAAATTATTTCCGTTTGGCAAAGTAATTGTAATTTTGTTACCACAGATAATGTTACATTACGCTCAAAAAATTAAAAAGTAAAAAAATAGATTATTAAACTCACCTTTTCTGTGTCGTTTGCTTTTCTTTTTCTTTGAGCTTTCGGCATTAAGCTTAGTTCTCGATCGCGGTAAATTTTCAAGGTTAACGCTGGATTCGATCGTCGCCTCGGCATCTAAAAAGTCAAGTCGCCGCGCCACTTCGTCGAGATTACATGACTCGTAATGTATACTTTCGTTGCTGTAAAAACAAATTAACGTTTTTCCGTTGTTTTACAATCATTTTATTTTACGCGATATTTATGCTTTCGTTAAAGTTCAATTACTTTTGTTTGAATAAGCTTTTCTCTTATATACAATTCAAAATTTTATTTATAAATTATAAAACTTTTTTTATAAATATATTTATTTTTCTATAAATATATATTTTATTTTTTTCAATAATAATAGTAATTTTACTACTAAATGTTCAAACAATGCAAAAATTACTTTTAAAAAATTTAATTTTTTCTATAAATAATTTACAAATTAATCGATATAATTTTCATTAGACTCAGTCATTTCAAGTTTCGCTTTAGGCGAACGCTTTACTCGGTTATTTTAACTTCATCCGCAATTGCTTTATTAATTGCATTGAGTTAATGCGAATTTAATAATTAATAATGTTCAAATTATCTGATAAATAAAAAAAAATTAATCGTTTAATTTTGGAAGCAGTTTTACCTGAATTTCCAAGATTCCGTTTTTAAATCATTGCTTGGATAAAGAATCGGACTTTTAATGTGAATTTCTGGAGATAAAAAAAGATCTTTCAGAGCAACAAATCTCGATGGCTTATCTTGGCTACGTTTATTTTTTCGAACTCCTTCCTGTGTTGGAAACAATTCTGAAACTAATTGTTTGATAATAATTCTAGATGCAGTCGTTTTCATAATTATATAAATTTTGAAACAAAAACATAGTTTGCTTAAAATCAGATTTTTTATTATTCAGAAAATTATATATTCACGAATTCAAATAAAAACCATTATTATTTTTTTAAATATTATTAAATTTTAATAGATCCATTTACATTATTTGCAAAAAAATTTTTCGCAATATTTTGTAATATTATTTTAAAATATTAATTTTTAATCACATATTATACAAGCTTCATACGTAATTTCATTTTTATTTTACTTTATTAAAATTATATTCATTATATTTATTATTTATTTTAATTTTTTAAAATTATATTCATTATTATATGCAAAATGTTAAATTTAAATTAATAATAAAATTAAATTAATAATTATTTCTTTAGCGAGATTTTTGAAAATTTTAGTTGATTTTTTACAATAAATAGTCCATGCTGAATGTAATCCTTTATGTAGCCGATTACAAGTATAATCGTACTTAACCTCTTCCGGGACGATTTTTTTCACACTTTTTCATATTTCTAACCGTATATCGGAAATAACCATTAACAGTGCAGCCAAATGAAAAAATTTTTACTTTTCTGATTGAAGGATTCTGTAGTGAGTAAATTATTATTAAATTTTTGTTCTATTTGGTATTGACAGTAACTATAATCATAAAAAACTAAATGTCCACATATGTGGCCAAGGGCTTGAAGAGGTTAATATAAAATTGCCAATGTTATTTATAAAAAATCTTTAATCAATCAAAAACGTAACGACTTGGTAAAATGATAAAATGTAAATGTAACCAACGACATTTTTTTTTTTGTATAATCATCAAAACATCTCAATCGAAGTTAATGTTGGCTTTGGACCAAGGCTGTCTTTGCGACTATATCAACTGGAGAAACGAAGTTGGAGTACCAACGAAGCGACGACACGTGATTCAGGAAGCATTCGGGTCGCGTTTAAAATAATCACTGCGCGTTCTTTCCCCACTGCTGTTGTTTTGCAATATTTTATTCGTTTGGTCACATAAATGTATCGGTAGAAACTTATTCGTTATTTTAAAACATTTTCGCTGTGAGTTCCGGATTTTATTTATTGTATCTCGTTAAAAATTTGATAATTATTTTTTTTTTTACATGCCTTAGGATAATAAAATCTATCTCTATAAACATGATTAATACGTATAATATATTAGAACGAATGACGTAACTATGAAATAATAAAATTATTCAAGAAAGTTGAGCTTTTTATTCGGAGAAAATGGTTTTCGAAATTTTCTTAAGCTTCCTAATTCGAATACAGTTGTGTAAAAAGTTTAAAATTGTTCTGTAAAACTTTTAATAACATTGTATGTGTGAAATTGAAGAACACATTACAAATTTTTGATGAAACAAAAATTATGAATAAATTTTTTTGTGAATAGTAAAATAGAACTTTGATTGAAAAAACATTACACGAATTGAAATTGACTTATTTTTATTAGTATCTCCGCATATTACACAGTAGAAATCAACTTTTTTCTTGAAATTTAAATTTATCTTAAAGATTATAAGAAAAAACTATATTTAATTATTTGATAAAAGTGCACGTTATATATTCTTTTGAAAATGCGTCAAATTGATAATTATTATTTCAAGATGTAAATCTTAAAGTTTCAAAAATTTTAGGATTGTTCGTAAAATCATTTTAAAACAAATGACCGTCAAATGAATTAGCGCGTCTGTTAAAAAAAAAAATTCTTTAAGCTCGAAACGAATACGAGATTACGCGAGCATATTTCGCGCCGTAAATACCATAGCTTATAGTATCGTATATGCGCATATTTGAAATTCTTTCTCCTTGTCGACGATTTTGCGCGTTTCTTCGCTAGGCAAATTTCTCCGAGATCGAGATACTATTTTTGGCGACCTCCGCGCGCGTCTGACCTCCTGGAGATGTGTAGTCTGATGTTGTTTTCTTCTTAATTTCGCAATTAGATTTGTACTGAATTTGTACTGAGATGACACTTTTTCATGCAATAGATTTTTTTTACTTCTTTATTTTACTTTTATTTATTCTTACATTGTTTTAATATTGCATAATATGACTTTTGTATAATGTAATTTTAATATTTATTTTTACGTTTCCATGAATTAGTTTTAGAAATAATTTTATAAAATTTGAATGTTGACTACTGCTTATGATAAAAATAAATCATAAAAATAAATTACAAAATATTCTAAATATATATATTTATTAAATATATGTTTTAGATGATTATCCTGCACTATATGCATATTATTATACATTAAGTATTTTTATCGACATTTATATATTAAGTGATTAGTAAAAGTTTTTTTAGTTATCTCCAAATATAAAAATTATCTTTTAACTTCAACTTCTAATTTATTAGTCGTTTAAAAAATTTTATTTAAATTTACAAAATTAAACTTAATAATTAATGATAATAAGTTTTACATGATTTATCCAATTAAGGAAAATTAAATTAAATTTAAAGATTTTTTACAAACTTCAAAAATTCGGATGTATAATTTAATTTTAAAAGTTTCATCATGAGATATATATTTGTAATGCCAAATTGTAATTTGTTTATATTGTTTTATATTTTGTTTTATATTAGTGTATATCTTGATTCAAAAAATATTTTTTTAATAAACTAAAGGGCTTATTATTCTCACGATGTATTTTTGGGACGCCAAGTCATACTTTCCTTCGTATATTTCGAGATTACATTTCGATCTATTTTTGAATAGGCTTGTCGTCATCTATCGTTTTCGCAAGCTACTGAGGTTTATAAAGTATTAAGTCTCAGATTTTTTTTTTATTTTTTATTTTTTTTTTTTATTTTTATTAATATGTATTTTACTTTATTTTTTAAAATATTATCGACTTTGTTAAAATGTAAATTATAGATTTTTTATAATAAATTATTTACCAAAGAGTATTTATGAATTATTTTTTAAATTTCAATAAACTAAATGTGAAAAAAAATTTTAAAAATAGTTACTTTAAATATATTTATAAAGCATGTTCAAAATTTTATAAACCGATCTAATCATTGTTTTTGGAGTGACAATTAATATTACACATTCATGATTTATTATGAATAACGGTGCCTTTTAACGAATGTTAATTGAACACAAATATCGTAATAAAATAATCTATTGTTAAATGAATTCCCTTAAACTTAAAGCTTTCTCATTAGTTTAAATTTTTTGCATTAATTTGATATGCCTGTAAATTGTCTATTATAACAAATGTTTCGAAAATTCTGGATGATTATTTTATGATTTAATTGTACTATATCTTAGTTTTAAATATATTGAATATTAAAGCAGCACTATTTACAAATATATTTATTTCATGTATCAATATAAGAAGCAAATACACACATGTAGGTTTGATTCATGCAATTATTTATGCACAGTTAATTTTTAATTCATTTAACATATGCGGGATATTATTTATGAATAAACATCATTAATCAAGCATTATGAATTATAGTACGTGTTAGTATATAGATAAGAATAAAAATTAAATAATCTTTTCAATATATATATATCTTCAATACATTTAATATATACCTTCAATTTTCGGACCAATACATCAAAAGTAATAAGATAGGTAACATCTATCATGCAATACTGTTATTAGTTTTAGGTAGAATATATAAAAAGTAAATTTTTTTAAAATTTTTCTTATTATTTATAACATGCTTGAAAGATCGCATCTGCTACTATTGATTCGCATTTTAAATACATACTGTGATTATCGTATAGTTGAAATTTACAATAATTTATAGTAAAAGAATTCGAAATACATCATTAATATTCTTTAAATATTTTAATATGTACGTCGATGAAAAATTGTATTAAAAAAGAAATAATGTACTCAGAGAATAATAATTTTCAATAAATTGTTGCAAATAATTTGTACACATTTCATGAGTAATGATTTATATAATGATAAATCGCTAACATATTCTCTGTTTACATAAGGATAACAAGGGAATAATAAGAAATAAAGATTTCACGTATTGCAGAGAAAGCACACATTTATTTACATAGCCATATTCTTCTATCGTCGATGAACAATTCAAATTATTCTTAATCACGGCGATTACAACATCAATGTTTTAATATTATATCATAACAGTAGCATTCTCTTCAATGACTGTATTAAAAATTTTTTTCCCTTTCACCACATAATTTTTTTTTACATAAAAATTTTTCTCACAAGTGAATATGATCTTTAACGATCGAATTGTATCCCGTTGCAAAAGCTTTCAAAAAAAAAAAAAAAAAAAAAAAAAAAAAAATAATAATAAAAAAAACAATATTATTTATAAATCTATCAAGTTTTTGATTAAAAATATACTTAGCAAGTTTTCATTTTATCATAATCCTGCCATTATTTTCACTTTATTTGTCATTAAGCTTAATTTTCAAATTGATATGAAAACAAAATCAAGCCATTTGGATTTTTGAAAAAAAAAAAAAAAAAAGTTAATTGGAAATTCTATCTATTAAATGACAAAGAATAGTAAATAGTATGCGATAAGTAAAATATTTTTAATTAATTTTGATGAAACGAAAGTGAAGTTTTTTGAATTTTCCGCGATAATGCAACATACATTCCGATGCAATTTAAATTTAAACAATAGATAATCCATTGTTCGGATAGAATAGGAAATCCTTAAATGAATTAAAATTTTGTAAAATAAATAAAAAGGAAAAAAGAATAATTTGATTTAGAAATGCAATCGGGATAGTTATGCCAATGCGATACTAGAATTCCACGTGAATGAAAATTTGAATAGCATGAAATCTGACTTGAATGACTAGATGAACGATTTATATTATAATTTCATATCAATGAAAAATAAAAATTAACGATCAACTAAAACTAAAGTCGACACAATTAATAATTAGCGAGAATATTTTTTGGAATAAAAATTTTATTACTGTGATATCATTAAAATTTATTATTAACATAATAATAATATGTTAAAATCTTAACGATCGTTGATTTTATTTTCGATACTCGTTAAAACGGGAAAGAAAAAGTTACACATTATAAGCGCGCGTGCCTCTGACTAGAAAAAAACACCGTTCTCTCGCCTATGTCGCAAAAAAAAGAGAAAAAACAAGAAATATTATCGTAATCATGGAAATGCTTAGGCGGAAAATTATTGACTTGGCACTTGTACTCTGACGAGTCCACATTATAAGCGTCCGTGCGATGCAAATTAATATAATTCTCTCTATAGACTAAAAATCTATTATTTGTCAAAAAATCTTTTCCTCGTATGTAATCAACTGCTTGTCCATGTAATCGAACAGTAAAACAAACCTTTCTTCAAATATTCGATTCCGGAATCCGATGATAGGATCAAGAAAAAAAAAAAAAAGAAAAAAACTATTGAAAGCGCGATGTTACGATTACGATGAATAACTTCCTGCAATGTTGTGATTACGCTTAGTTTTTTTCTTTATAACATCCAGGCAATATATACCATCACCACCACCACCCCGTTTTGGCTTTCGATTGCGAAATTACACCTCAACCTTTTTACAATTGACGTGCATTAGTTAATCCCGTATACCGAGCGCCTATTACCTGGCACCTGCAAAGTCGCCGATGTCACGGTCGAGCCCAAGCTGTTTGTTGCCGTGCAAGCGTACGTGCCAGCGTCGTCTGAAAATTAAAAATTATTTAGGTCAATGAGATGTACAACTTTTGTTTAGCGTGTGTTTAAATTTTTTTTTTTTTTTTTTTTTTTTTTTTTCATATTTCTTATATGTGCATAAACTCAAATTTTTCGATTTGTCGAAAAATTTTCGCAAATAATAAAAGATTCATTTTCAAACATAAATGAGATATTTTTAACATTAAATAAAATATGTTTTTTTATACTTTTATGTACTTAGGAATTGAAAACATTAGCACTTTATATAGGTACAATAGAAATTGGTAGAGAAAGTGATTCAGCATTTGAAGCATTTGAATTATATAAACATTGAAAAAATACATTGTACAAATGCATTCATCAATTGAAAATGTAATAAAATAAATAAATATGCATCTATTCGATAAACTTTTACAATAAAAATCTTTCAAGCATTAATTCTTTTTCTAACCTGGAGTAGTTCGAGGTAATGTAAGACGACAAACGCCGTTCCGATAATAAACATCTGAATTATTTGAATTTTCAATGATTCTGCCGTCCTTAGACCATATAATATTTGGCTGAGGCTCAGCTTGTACGATGCATTCAAATCGTGCCGTTTGTCCACTTACGACTGCAATGTCTCTCAGTGGCTGTTAAAATAAAATAAGCCGTTCTAATTAAACTTTGTGATTTGCCAATTTTGTGCAATTGTGTCTTATTAAACGAAACAAATACTTTTTTTATTGTTGTCGTTGATTAAACTATTTAAAATCAATAAAAATATTTATATTTAACCCTTAACCCAGTTATGATTCAATGCTTCTCACTGTAAAAAAAACTGATCCGTAAACAGGTAATGGATCTCATTGTTCCCACTAGCTGTTATAATTCAAATTTGTGATATATAATCTGCACTAGTTGTCACATGTAACAATTTTACACGTCTTAATGTCACGAATTTTAATTCGGCGTGCAACGTCACGTTAGCGCAACTGTTGTAGCTGTTGTAGGTATGCTAGGCCTGGTTAAGGGTTAATTTAGCAAAAATGCAATTAATAAAGGATTTACCGTTATAAATAAAGGCGCTTTTTTCGGTAGAATTTCAATGTAAGGTTTGACGACTTCTGTGGCAATAGGAACTATTCGTTCGCCATTAGTTGCTGACCAAGGTGAACCTGTAATTCCAATCAACGATTATTAATTCTTTAATTTAAAAACAATATGGAATAAGCATTAGAAATATCCTTTAACGGTTACAAAGGTATAAAACTTAAATAAAATCATAGATTGCGTGAAATGCGACAAAAATTAGCAAGGAATAAAATAAAATGGATATCATCTCTGGAAATGCGGGAACGTGCAACTATTCTGGCAATGAAAGATGAAAATGGTTCTATGATACATGATAATGAAAAATGATTAAAAGTTCGCCTTTGTTTACCAGTAAGGGATTGAAACAAATATTAACTAAAATTTAAAAAAATTTTAGGATAAAATTTTCGTAGGATTTTGTTGCAGATATGCAAAATAATTGGGGAGCCAACGAAGCAGAAATGGAGAATATATTTTAAATCGATCAAACATCAAATAAGTTCGTTGTTTATGGAGATACTCAATAAACACATGATCGTTGATGAAATGTGAAAATGAGAGATGAATATATATAATAATTCATTAGATGTATCTGAATTTTAATGTACACCTCAAAGTCATTAAAATACGTTACTGATCTTAACAATATTTTCATGTGCTATTCGTCTTAAAAAAGTTTATACTTTAAATATCAATTAATTTATAATATCATCTTTTCAAAATTATTTTATTTATTAGAATTTGATGCAAACTACTTTTAAATGTCATTAATATTTAATGGAAATGCTTAAAATTAAATTTTAATTGTAAATAAACTTATCATTATTTTTAATTTAAGTTTTTTGCATAAATTACTGTAATCATTCTATAAGATGCATGAAAAAAAAAAGAAATTCGAAATTATAATTGACATTTTATGCGAATGTCAAGTTCTTCCATTGTCGTATTTATCAACGTCGTTCGTGTTTGTTGAGGTATACCTGGCGTCGAGTCGACGTTACTCGGTGGTCCGCAACCATAACGCGGACTAATACTTGGACTTAGTGAGGCTGGACTTGGAGATATCGGATCCCACCTGGGCGATGGCGAGGGCGTCGGTATCAACAGATTAGGAGGCGCCGATAATTTTCCAGCGGTTCCTCTAACATCCTCCGCCTCTGAGAATTCGCTCTCGGAGGTTGGCTCCCATTTTACGCTCTTGCCGAATTTTCCAGCGGATTTTCGTGGAAAGGTGTGGCAGTTTTGAGCGTGTCCCGTCTCCTTAGGTTTGGCGTAACCGTTTTCCTTGTGCGACGTAAATTCGTGGACGATCGGCACATCGATGTCACCGGGCTTACGATGGCCCTTGTAACTTTGGCTGCTACTCGCCACGGTGCGTTTTCCTTCGCCCGGTAACACGATACCGAACTCATAGCCAAAATCGTATTTGAAGTAGATTAGACCCGTATCAGGATCGATGTGCTTAGTGCCTGAATATACGCGGAAGGAATTCTCCTCTTATTTAAGTTTTTTACGGTTAAATTTTGTGAGCAACGAGCAATAAGCAGATGTTGATTGCATTTTTTTCCGATGAATAATTTTGGGACATTGTTTTAACTTTATTTCAATTAAGAATTACGAGTTTAATGTATACAATATGGTTAAGTAATAGTGTTGAATCTTGTTTGTTTTGTAAAAAATATTTTTCAAAAAGCAAAAGCGTGTACGAAATTGTATTAGAAAAAAACAAATCTTATCCTATACATGACATTAACAAATTTTATAAAGTAAACTTTTACACTATCTTCATAAAAATTACTTGCTAAAATAGTATTGATTTTCATTCATTGCATGCACATTAATAAAAAAAATTAAAAATTATAAATAATATATTACAGATAATAAAAATATTTAATAAGCATTCGACAAAATTATTTTAAAAATATAAATTTAAACAGAATATAAAATTTTATTTAAAATAAAACTGTTCTTACTTTTTTTGTATTATAATTAAAAATAAAAAAAGAAAAATAAACATGCAAACCGCTTAAAGATGTTTGTATACAGAGTAAATGTATGAATTTGATAGTGTTACCATATTGTGCGACTCTTGATTCTTCCCTATACGTTCTTGGTTCTTCTCCGCCATCTGTGGCACTTCCGGCATCCGTGGATGTTGAACGCTTTAGAATGGGCTTACTTCGTTTTTTTAAATCAGATTGTATGTCGCTAGAAAATTTTTCTGTTTTCGATTTGAAGCTGCTGGTCATGTCGCTTATGTGCTTCGTTGCTACGTCTGTGAAGTGTGAGATTACTCAAATGCAACGACATTCATTCTCCGTTAGATATAAAAATAAAAACAATAGGAAAAAAGAATTTCTAGTAACGGTAAGTATGTGAATGCATAAATGGTACTTCCCGATAAATTAAATAAAAAGTTAAAATTTAATATTATACGTGTGTATAGATGGTTGGTCATGCTCGCGAAACTTTTGAAAATTCATCGTTACGTCGTAAAATAAGAAAAAAATATCGCTTGATTCGTCTTACGGTTCGCGGTCTTCTTAAAATCGTGTCCGGGTGCGAACGCGAACTCTGGTGGCGATCCCGGTTTTAGCTCGTAATCGTCGAATATACGCTGACTTCTCATCGATTCCAAGTGAGTTGATCGCCTCTCGCTTTCGGATCTCTCGGTCTCGGATTCACTGGGCATCGTTATTATCGGCGATTTGACCATGGGCGAGTGAGCTTTCGGCGGTTGTACTTTCCGATAACGTGGCTCTTCGGTTTCGCTCTCGCTGGGCGCCCATTTTGCTCGAATTCTGCTAGTGTCTATGTCGCTTTCGTAGTCGGACTCACGAAACTGGCCCTGTACAAATTTTTTAGGTGTCGGAACGCTATAGGAACTTTTTTTTTGCTGATGATCTCCAGGTGGTCCACTGGACATCTTTGATTCAAATTGCATTTTATTTTCGCCAAACTTTATGACTCGGCTCGTCTGTTCAACGGTAACGATCCTCCTTGTATTCTCCGTAGATTCATCCATACGGACGGTTTTTTTCAATTCTGTGCCTACGGCGTTGTGATACGGTACGCCACTTCGTCCTTCATAATAGGACTGTCTGGGTGGCGCGTAAGCAATTTCTGGCGGAGAACCAGGAAGTAGTACAGATTTGGGTCGAGATTTATCTTCTTTTACAGATTCTTGCTTAGTTATGGTCTCCTTTGTTGTTTCCGCAAATGACGAAGGAGGCTCTGATGATTTTCCTGTTTAGAACAGAGGTGTTTTTCTGACGAATGATAGATGATGAGATGCAATAGAAGTAGAAGATAGATGACGAGCTTGAAGATAGACGGTTATTCGCAAGAAATTTAAAACAGTCTGAGAGAGAAACAGCAGCAAAATTTTAAAAAGCTTAAGATGGTAAGCAAGCATAAAATAGTTAATCTACCTGTTTAACAGGTACAGCGAACAAGCTATCGCAAGTAAAAGGCTGTAAAAGGAAAGAAGCGAAGAAGCGAATCGAAATAGGAAGGGAGTGCATGTCAGCGATAAACAACAAATTTTTCCATTGCAATAATATTTGTAAGCTGGAAAAAAACTTCTGAATAGAAAGTATCAAGCCAGTTGGTCAAAAATTGAAATGCACGGAAAATGTCCCAAGTTTTTGCTGGTTACATTTATTGTAATTTCTATTGTAATATAATATATTTTTATGTGTAATTTTTATAAATTACAAAAATATACATTTTTAATTATTCGATGTTTTTTATATTAATAGTATCTTTGAAAGTACATTTAATTTACATTTATATTTTAATAATTTTTATTGCTAATTAAGTGGGACATTCACCTTAGAAGAAGAAATAGCGTTTTGTGCGAGATTTAAACGAACCTGAACTAGAAAAAGATGATTTTACTGATTTAAATGATGTTGATGTTTTTGCGTCCGATAACGTTTGAGATGAAGTTTGAGGTTTCCAGACTGATGGTATCTTATTACCGTCATAATCACTTTCATAATCACTTTCACGGAACTCACCCTTAGTAAATTTTGATGGACTATGTGACGTGGGAAGCTTATCCTGTAAATAAGAAGTTATAATTTAAAAAAATCAAAATATTAAATTATATTTTGATCACATTATGTAAATTATCAAAACTTTTATTATGTTAACATTTTAGTAAGTAATTAATTTAAACAAAAATTTTTATTAATTAGTATAGTAATACTAACTAGCATTATATTAATTATATTTAGTAATGTAATAAAAATTATTCCAACTTAAACAAGGCAAATGTAAACAATTAAAAATAAACAAAAACGTGTCTATTTTCTAGCGACATAACAGCTGAAATGTGTTTCTATGTCAATTATATTGCCGAAATAAAACATCAAAATAAAGTTAGCAACACGCAGCACACGATGCTATGTTCTTGCGAACCTTTGCAGGAGCTGGCCTATATCGCGGTTGCGGTGACTTTTCGACTATTTTCTCCACAAAAGAAGTTCGTTGCATTTCAGTTTTAGGTGTGCTAGAGTACGATTGGGTACGCGAACATGAGGATGAAGTAGCGTCTTTTTTGGAACTGGAATAACTCTTACTCTCCATGAAACTAGATTTAGTTTCGGAGAATGAAGAATAGGATTCAGAAAATGATTTATTTTGTTGTAAATTCAAAGGTTCTTCTGTATCAGCCATATATCCACTTTCTTGTTGGAAAGTTTTTGTTTTAAATTTTGGTGATTCAGGTTTATAAGATTTGCTTAAACAAGATTTTGCAGGTTGGACGTATACTGGTGGTGAACCAGGCTTTGGTAAAGTTCCATATTGTTGTGATTGACTACTTTTTTGTTGATACTGACGAGAATCTTTTTCGTAATGTAAAGACGTCTTTTTCATTGAGGATTCGCTTAAATCAGGAGTAATAACTGGTCTGGGTGGCCCTGTTACGCCTGGTGATGGAACTTCAAAACTCGATGGAGGAAGTGGTTCAGGTTCTGTAGATTTCGGTCTAGTTGGAGGGGTAGTTACCGGTGCTTGAACTCTTCTATATCCACATGTGCGTTGTTCACTATCACTTTCATATGAGCGCCATTTAGATTTTAATGCGTTATCAACTTCAGATTCATACTCGCTTTCGCTATAAAATGAGTTTCTTGAATATTTACCCGATGCCGGTGGTACTTGAGTAGGTGTGCATGTTTTGTAATCTTTCGAAATGTATTCTTCAGTCTTTTTCGTGTATACTGATGGTGATGGTGTCGCTCTTACTGTACTATGAGGAACGTAGACAGGTTTTCGATCTGTCTTTTCTACGACTTTCTCTATTTTTTCAACCTTCTTCTCTTGTACAAATGGTGGTGGAGCATAACCAATTTCTGGTGGTGTACCAGGCTTTAAAATAGATTCAGAAACAGGATGATAAAGTTTAACAACAGGTTTTGAAAAGTCTGATACGCTTTTTACTAGACTAGGAGCTTTTAAATCACTATCCTTAGTATCAGGCCATGGTCTAGCTGTCTGCTTTTTAAGAGCTTCATACTTTTTCTCTGTCGTTTCTGTTTTATGAACGTCGCATTCTGATGTATATTTTTCCATAATCGACTTTTCTTCAATAGTATTAACTGTATGATCAACTTTAATTGTTTCTGCATTGTAAATAATTGGTTTAGGTTTTGGTGGAGAAGGTGGAGGTTCAGTTTTTTTCTCTGTTACATGAATTTCTTTAGAACCATATGATTTTTTTTCTAAAGAACTAGAAGATTCAATTGTTGTTTGAGTGCAACGATATTCAGGTTTTAATTCAATTTCTTGTTTTGTTTCCGATGAAGATACTTTATAATTTTGCTCTGGAAGACTCCATTCCTGTTTATCTGAATATGTTGTAGTAGTGTCCTTTTGCTGAGGTGGCCAAGATTTTTTGGTAGAATCCGCACTTTTATGCGCCCAAGATTTTTCCATTGTTAATGCATCCGCTGATGTAGAAGATGAATATCCATCGTATTCTTTCTTTTCATGAACTTTTTTTTTAATGCATGTTTCTTCAACCACTTCACTTTTATCAAGTTCGAACGGCGGTGGAATAGAAAGTGGTCGTGTAGGTGCTTTCTCTTGAGCTTTTGGTTGCATTTTTGGAGTAGTTGGTGACGGAAATATTTTAACTCCACCAATTGGTGCATCAAGAGGAGAATGGCTCTTGTCAAATGATTCTTGCAATTGTTTAGCTTTTACAGAAACGTCAGGACGTTTTTTTTGTAGATCTTCAGGTTTTGGTGCATATCCAATTTCTGGGGGCGGTTCAGGTACAAGATTAAAACCTTTTAGCATAGCTTCTGCACTTTCTGACTGAGCAGCTAATTTAGAAATAGTTAAAGTTCCATGTATAGGCGATCCGGAAGCTGTAACATCTTCCAAAATTGTACGCGTACATTTTAAAGGTGCTAATTTATGTTCTTCATAAGGGAAATCAAATAAAGTGTTGTCTACACCCCGAGAAGATGCTGAACCTTTTTCAAATTTATTGAAAATATCTTGTACAGCCTTTTTGCCAGCTTTTATATCAGGTTTCGGTACTTCGTGAGCAGCTTCTTCAAACTTAGTAGAACGTTCATAATTTTTTGTTAATTGATCAACTCTAACATCGCAACCAGGACCAGTTCCATCATCTTCGTCTGTTAATTTTATCATTTCTTTAGGCCCTTTAGGAAAACTGTCACTTCCTTTTGACATAGATTCGAAGAAACTAAGGGCATCTTTACGTGCCATAGTCGATGTTTCAATATTTTCGTTTTCAGTTACTTCAGACTTTTCTTCAACAACACTTTTATCACCAACGGTAGTTTCTTTAGTTTCAGTTTTTTCTTCTCTCTTCGATGCATCAAACGGTGCAGGTTTATGTTCAAGTTTCATATGAAATTTCTGTTCAGATTTCGTCTCACTTCTGTGAGATTCGACAGAAGAAGTTATCATTTCTGTACGTGATGCTTTTTGAGACTCTTCCGTAGTTTCAGATTTAATTGTACGTATCGTAGAGGATGAGGATGTAGGAGGGAATGGTGTTTTTATTGCAGCACTTGGCTGAATCATCGTTGTTGTAATTTGTTCCGTAGTTAAATTTGCGGCAGGTATTTCGGTTGGCTGACCGCAACAAAGCTATTGTTTAAATAATTTTCATATGAATGTTACATTTTATTTATAATTATTATAATATATATATATATATATATATATATATATATATATATATATATATTAAGAAATAAGTATTTTATCCAGAAATTAAATTAAAAATTTTTTTACTTACTTTTTTTGCATTTTTATCTTGAACATTTTCATAAACTAAAGTTTTATGCATTTCAATCATTGTATCTGGCGTTGGTTCGAATACTGCAAAATCAGCAATGCTTTGTGCTTCTCCTCCAGCATTTGTTGCTCGAACCATATACTTCCCTGCATGCTCCTTCTCCGCTAAATATTTATTATTTCTTTTTATTTTTATCAAATATAATATTTAAAAAAAAATAAAACAGAATTATTTTTTAAATTCATACCTTTATCAATAAGCAAAAGATAACAATTTCCTTGTTTTTTCATCGTATACTCTGGTTCAATTAGAGGTTCATCATCTTTATACCACGTAACAATTGGATCAGGTGTACCAGTGATTTCAACTTCCATAATTACCCTGTCACCTTTTTTCACTACTTGTGCTTGAAGTCTTCTTCCAAATACAGGAGGGAAGATTGTTTCTGAATTAAAAGAAAGAAAGAAAAATCATTATAAAAACATTCTTATTAGTGAAATAATATTAAAGCGATGTCAATTTTTTCGCTATAATTACTTTTTACAACCAAATCAGCAGTACTGCTCGAACTTCCAACTTCATTTCTAGCTGTGCATGTATATCTACCAGCATCTTTGACTTTGACATCTCTTATTTCTAATTTCACGTGATTATGGTCATAACTGAGTTTTATTCCATTTTTTGCTGTGAGTTCCTGACCATTCTTTGTCCATGTAATTGAAGGTTGAGGAAAACCTGTTTTATGTATAATATTATATTTTCGAGTAATTTTATTATATATTGTAAAGTAATTAAATTGTTACCATCAACAATTCCTTCAAGTATAATGTCTGATCCTTGATCTACTATCATTCCAGTAACAGGTGAAACAAATCGCGGAGCAGTTTGCTTTCTGCAAGGCTTTTGAACTTGAACTTGATGTTTGCATTCTTTTTGTCTAGTACCTCCTGAATCTTGAGTAACAATGACCGTTTTTTCTTGGCGAATTTCACCTGGCGTTTCTTGTACAATTCGTTCGTATTCTTCAATTTTTTTCGACTAATAATAAATTTATACATAGAATTATTCTTAAATGTTTAAAAAAATTTTTTCCTATTCTTAACATATTATTCGTAAAAATTTTAGATATTTTAAAAAAGAACATTGATCTTTTCAATTGTAAAATGTTCTCAAATTTAATTGTACGTGTATGAATTTTATAATATTTAAAATTGATTTCAAAGTTATGTTAGCTACGAGTAACTTTTTTTTTTTTTTTTTTTTTTCAGTATAAATATAAACAAACCTGGACGACAGGTGTTGCTCCATTATAAGCGTTGGATTGTTCAGAACTTTGTGACGTCTTTTTTACACACATGCTAGTCGGCGTATGATGCGCCGGATAGCTGGAAAGTGTTGATGAACTTGTCGTTGTGACATATTCCTTTTTCATGGAGGTGTGCATCGTCGAAGATTCCATAATTGACGAGGACGTTTTAGTCATAGTGTGACTGTCGGATAATCCGCCCTCACCCGTCGTCCTCTCGCTTGAGAAGAACTTGTCGCTACTGCTCGAGGCCTGCATCTCGGTTGCAACGGGCACTTGGATCGTCTTGATTTGCCCCTCCTCTGCCTTGACCCCTCCACCTGTGAGCATAAATCGTGATGATTAATCGATTTATCAATAGATCGATATCGATGGATACCCTAGAGAGACACGAGATCTATTTTGGCACAAGATCGACAATGAAGCTGTCCTTGTCACGAGAAACGTTTCTTTTTCTTTCAACGCACAAGAATCTATCTTGATTTGGCGAGATCTGTCTATCTTTTAAAAATAACAAAAAAGCTTCACATTTCAAACATTATCTTTTATTAACGCGGTAGTTCCGCTTGTCTATTTTGACATGCTGAATCATTGTTAATATTTATGTATAGGATATGATGTTTTATAAGTATAATTGACAAGCTTGTTAATTAAATATCAATTATAAGTTACAATCTTGATAACAATGCAAGCTTTAACGATCAGATTGGTATTCGATGTATGATGATTTGCAGTATACGATTATTATCACATACATTTATTATAATGAAGCAACAATAATGGTGATATTAGGTTAATTATTAAAATCATTGTGATTAATTACAAAATTATTTGAGATTAAAAATGTTTGAAACTATCCAAAGTAATTAAATATAACTGCTTATAAAAAATAATATAGAGAATTTGTTAAAAAAAAATAAATTGGCAAGAGAGAAAAATTTAAAGAAATGGTTTTTTAAATAAAATATTTGTTATATCTAAAAAATTTTAAATATAATATAAAATATGTTTAAAAATATATTTTAAGTTCATATTGTAATATATTAAACAATTATCACCATGATAATAATAAAAAAAAATCTTTATCAAAAAATATTTCCAAAGCAAATTCAATCGATTATATTCATAATTATTTTTTTTTTTCAATACAACTCAATTTCGAGCTTCTTAAAACAGATCATTAACTTTATTTACCATTAGTTTTCTTTTATGATACTTTTTGCACAGATTTTTCTCTTTTTTTCTTCTTCATTCAATTCTTAAATTAAATTAGTTTATTTAACTTTCTCTCTCTCTCTCTCTCTCTCTCTCTCTCTCTCTCTCTCTCTCTCTTCCCTTTATTTAGCGATGATAGAAAGATTGACGTTTGTTGTGAACGGTTGCATGCATACAACTTAAAGAAAGACAATGACAACGACGGTGAATAATCGTACGCTCGCGCTATCTTCCCGCTCCCTTGATTTGAACAGCTACAGTGAGAGCGGCAAGCGAGGGTAAAAATAGACGGCCTGGTTCATCAAATGACGAAGGGAGAGGCGTACAATCACACCTGCTGCCTTTGCGCGACATCGCTTCGGCGAGACTTTCTTATAATATGGCTAACGGTATTCGACAATTGTGCAATCACGATGTTAGGGATGCACGTTCTTGCGATTCTTCTCGACCTCGCTTGTTTGAACTGTTGTGTATGTACTTGTAAATTAGCCGAGGATCCGCAATATCTATAATGTTTTTGCAGCGGTATAAATTCGATCGAGTATTATTAATAGTTCAAAGGGTTAATAGGAGGTAAAGATCGGTTTATATTTAAGTAAATGCGTCAGTCCTAACGTGGCAACGATTTCAATACTTTGTTTTACGATTATAATGCAATGTTGCTATTAAAAATTTTATTCGACATAAATGGATGTATTTTAAAAAAATTATGAAAATATCGAAAATTAAAAAATTTATTATTGTTGTTCTTGAAACTTAATGTTTCATATTACTCAAATTCTATTGTTATTATTAAATTATTGAATATTTTATTTTAACAATTATAAATTAAACTAAAAATGATTTCTTTTGAAAATTTTTAATGTAAGAAATGCTCTATATTAATCTTATGCATTTATTATAATTCACCTTCTATTTACTTTTTCAAAGAAATGCCTCTATGTTAATTACGTTTAAAAGAATTTCATTTTCGCATATGAAATATTTCGAAACTGTCCAGTATCTTCAAAAATTTATACTTATAAATAAAAGACTCTGTGATCAAGTTTGAATTCTTTTTTGATTTTAAATTGTTGTTAAAAAATAAGTTTTTAAATTCTTCAGTTTTGAGACAAATTGAAATGCATAATTTATGAAATGTTGCTATAAAATAAAAATAAAAAAAATTTTTCATTTATAGTAAATTCAAATAAATTATGCCGAAATATGGTATTTTATAATTTTTAGTTGCGGCGTTATCAAATTCTGAATTGCTGAAACTATTCTGCTGCTAAACTTGAATTCATCGTCGAAATTAGTAGAGTAAATGATCAATATTGTATCACATTATTTTCGCTGATAAATCTTAATTTCGTTGACATGACTTTTTTCTATATTTATCTATATGCGCAATCAATAATTAACATAGAATAATGTTCTAAAAAATTTTAACTTCATGTTTATATTATCCAATACACGTGATTTTCAAATTTCATGTTGTCTAAATAAAATATAATTTCATATTTTAATAAAAAATCTGAAAAATGATATCATTTTATTTATTATTTAATCAATGTACAACGTAAATTAGTAAATAAATAATTTTGCATCTTTGAATAAAATTTTTTCACTATTATCACTTTCAAACGCGTTTCAGCTTGGACAAAATATTTGAACGAATTTAAAAACGTTTTTATAAAATGTTAGGCATTTGAAAATATTAGTGTAAATTCTCGATATTTTTAAAGATAATAAATTCGGTAAATATAAAACACTAATCCAAGAAATATTCTAATGATTCACATAGGTATTTTTGTAAAATTTTGAAATATTATGTTTTATTTTGAGTTTTTGAATCACTGGCTTGTTAATGAAAAAAAAAAAAATAATAAAAAAAAAAAAAAATAAAAAATAAAAAAAAAAAAATAATAATAATAATAATAATAATAAATAAAAGAAGCACAAACGACATAATTTTTGAAGTACAATATCATTAAATCAAAATTAAAAAAAAACGAAACCGTCAAGCAATTTATAACACGTTCTCGAATTAATTTTGAATATTATATTCAAGCGTTTCCAGGGACGCAAGCTTAAAAAGCAATCGGCAAAAGATGCTGGACAGATCCGCGTACCCAATGCATCATCGAATTTTAAATTTCTTCATCGTTTACGTTATTGTTTTCGTGCAAACGCACGAGCGCGTGTAGATGCTTACATACACGGATAGAGAAAAACAGCGGAACGCACTTTACACACGCGATCCGAAAGCCCGTCGCTGGCAGCTCTCCAAAATATCGTGCAAATAAATCCAGATAAATTCAGAATCGAGAATGCGCGACTATCTGGAGCGAGAAATTCAAGCCGACTTCTGGCCCGCATCTCTCGCCAAACAGGGAACTCGCGAAACTTTTAAACTGCTCGCTCGGATTTCCTAAACACTTACAAGCCATTTACTTGTCTGCCCTTTTGCCTACGTGATTAGATGCCTATTTACGATTAACATCTTGCAATCAGTTATGGTTGATTTTCTCCTTTTCTGGTATTAAATGACAGAATAAAAAACTGCGTTTATTACTTTTTAGTTGAAGTTACAATTGAAATAAACTGTATTAACATCTGCTCATTTAATCATTTTTCTTTCATTAATAATTAAGTCTTTAGTAACGTAAATCAATAAGTGTCTTGGTGGTATTTTATTGCTTTAGAATTATTAATAAAAAATAACATTCTACGATCGTAATATCATTTTATTTCTATAATAAAATTAATTTTATTATATATATATATATATATATATATATATATTTTTTTTTTTTATGTAAATTACATAATTGAACTAATGCAGTAGCTAAGAAAATAAATCTATGCGAATGCGACTTATTCAATATTGCAGTTTTAATATATTTATATAATTTAATTAATAAAAAGAAATTATCAATTTTGAATCAAATAAGTAAATAATATTTTATTTTTTTATAAAGCATTAATCGTTTTAAATCTTGACATGTAAAGCTTATATTAATTGCAACAGAAGTTCATATTAATTAATATTGTTTAATTGTAAAAATTATTAATCATTTATGTTTAAAAAATGTGTCCATTATAAGAAATATTATTAGCGGATAAAATGACTAAAATTTATTTGAGATATATAAAATTTTTTATTTTTTCATAATAATTTATTTATATTTTATAAACAATTTTAAATTACTTTTTCAAATAGTTGATTTAAAAATAAAAAATTTTAGGTTATTTAGTGACAGTTTCCTCAAGTTTCTGAAATGGCCTTTAACGATAATGACTATAAAATATCAAATTTTGGCTGTGTTGTTTATTTGTAATTTGATGTGTAAAAATTTAACGAATAACACTTGTACCATCATTTGAGATTTACAATATCTTTGCTGCATACGAAAAAATATACAATACAAATCAAGTATAGTTTTAAGAGAGTTTAAAATGAAAAATTAAAACTACGATGAAATTGCATGGTTATAAATTTGAATCAGAGAAGTGAATGCAATTTCTAAAATACAATTTTTTTTCTTATAATTCAATGTACGCATTTATTGTAAAAATAAATTGATTGGCATTTATTGCTTATGATATCTGAAAATTGACAAAATTAAATATTAGTAACAATTCTTTGTTCACTTAATCAAACTATATAATTTGAAAAAAATATTCAAATTAACCTATCAACGTTTCAATAATACTTGAGTATTAAAAATGCACCTAGAGTAATTTAAATGATAATCAATTATTTCTTAAAAAACTTAAAAGCAATCGTATAATTGAATTGATCATCCAAGGCGCCATCGTCTAGCTTACCGGCGCCAAATGTTATCACGCGCGTATCGAACGAATTATCGCATACGTAAACGAATCTTCTATGCGTCGTATTGTCCTCGTCCACTATTCTTTTTTTTTTCTTCTATTTTCACATCCAAGAGCTTGCCTAAATTACGTAAGGTAATAAGTTTATAGTAGAAGCCAGGTTGAAGAGAGCAACGAGATACTCCCCGTGAGAAAACTCCGGGAGATAGCCAGCTCTCTATTTCGGCACCGGCAGGGCCTCTTCCTTCTCCTCCCCCTTTAAAAGTTCAAATGCAGGGACGTGATACCCGACGAAATTAGCCGCGTAGCCGGTGCAACGACGCATACGCGCTATCCATCGCCGCGCGCAACACAAACACACACACACACACACACACACACACACCGGCTCCGGCGTTAAGCGCGTAGGTAGGTATGGACGTAGGAAAGGAAAGAAAAATAAAAATTAATATCGAGGGAAAAGCTACTTGTCATTGAGACACTGCTATACATATTTGTATGATTATCGAGTCTTTTTCACCTGTTTCTTATCTACCTTTATTTCCTCCGCTTGATATTTTCCGCTCTCTCTTTCTCTTTCGACTCCTTGCTTTACTTTAGTCGTTGCTGCACTTTTTATGTATACGCTCTTACGCAATGCGTGGATTTTATTTTTCTTTCTTTTTTATTTAGACTCGAAATAACTTCGTTTAGATTAAAAAGATGTTATATATTTTTCTTTTTTTTTTTTTTTTTTTTTTTCAAAATTAACATTCACGTTGCCAGTATGACACTTTTCGAAACGCAAATTCAACAAATTTAAACAAAATTCACTAAAAGCGAAAAGAAAAGAAAATAACGTAGATTCACGTAATGACTCGAATAATAATAAAAAAAAAAAAAAAAAAAAAAAAAACAAAAAAAACGTTAAAGTTCGATCGTATCGTTCGAATCGAGAGAACGTCGCCGGCGACGGACGAATCGCACTCACAGAAAGCTGTTGCTCGCGCGCTTTCGGGTTATCCGGTAGCGGCAGCGGCGGTGGCTGACGGACCGACAAACGACGACGACGACGACGACGACGACGACGACTCTCCGCGGCTAGTGGGTATTTGTGCCGACGAAAATAACGTATTTCTGCGCGTGCCGCGCTCGGGCGCCCGCTCTCCCTTTCTTTTTCTCTCGATCTTTCTTTATCGCTTAACTTTTCCCGCTCGAATTCCCTATCTGTCGCTATTTGCGCGAGTTGTTATTGAGAGATTTTCCATCGTCCTACCACATATCGATTTCTAAATTATTTTTTTCTTTTCCTTTGTTTAATTTGTTCGTATTTCACGTGTAAGTACACTCATTTAGTATTTTCGCTAGATAAATAAATTGAAATTTTAAATCTTTCTGTAAATATGACATATATTCTTAAAATAATATTTATAATGGATAATAATATTATTGGCTTGTAAATTATATAATAGTTATAGAAAGTTATTGCATTCAAATATCAATATTTACTTTAAAATTTAGTGAAATGTTTAAAATATCTTTTATAAAAAAAAATAATAAAATCTTTTAAATTGTTTTATTTAATTATCATTTAAGCATATTAATTATATTAATAAATAAATATCAATAGTCAATAAAAATAATTAATCACGATAAAACATTGAAAGCTAATTTTAGGTATTCAATTTGATTCTCGGTAAGTAGAAAATGACGTATATGGTAAGACATGCCTGGAATCGTGCAATACTTAGAATACTACTCGACTTGTCGATCACTGTTCGAAGAATGTTTTACCAATATTGTACCTTAAATACTAACTTTCAATCACGAATAGGTAATAAAATTAAATGTTATTTTAATTCATTTACACATTATATTAATGCAATGTGTACAATTTAAAAAATTCTAAAAAATAATTTTCATCAATATAACGCTGTAAAATTTATTATTTTAATGACAGTTGAGATTTAGAATAAAATATTAAAAGTTAAATGATACCAGATGAATAAAAAATAATTAACTTTTTCTATTTTAGTTTTCTATTTTAAAAAGATGCCGTCAGACTTTTAAATGAAACTCATACTACTTCGTTTATATGGCGCATCAATAAAAAAGCAACAAAAATGAAAAAAAAAAATAAAAAAGAAAAAAAAAAAAGAAAAAAATGAATCGTCACAAATCGCTTGCTGCATTTACACATTCACCGTCTCGTAAAACAGTAATTTCGTAATCCTAGAGGGAAAATCGACACTGTCGTGAATGAAGAATTGGAAAATTCGAGTATTAATAACTCGTGGCACCGTTGCACGAGCTTCAACGTTATTTTCGCCACCGATGGCTCGCAACCCCGTTTTGTCGGATGCTAGTAAAAGTAGAAAAAGACGGAGTGCGTGCGCCGCGCGTCCCCACTCGTTTCTTTCATGCGTGAAAAAAGAAAATCGAGTGCCGCCCAACATACGTCTAATGACTTCTTGACGAGCTGCCGATAAAAATTGAAATGGAAATAAACCGTTACGACTGTGCTTGCCAACGCGATTTTTATTTGTTGAAAAATGAAAGATGTAAATTAAATGTTTATTTTAAGTAATCGGAAATAGATTTTTTAGACATCGATTCTTTATCATTTCGCATTCATTTGTCGCAGTAAGTTAATCTTGGATTCGAATTTACGAAAAAAAAAAAAAAAAAAAAAATTAACCAAGTATTCGGTAATAAAATTCTTGATGTTGATGTTTCTTGATCTCAACTTACCCACTTCGATTTTAGCTTCACAAACGGCCTTTCCAGCTGCATTTTCTGCGATGCAGGAAATGTTGCCAGCGTGAACATTTTCTACTTCCGGAATAGTTAATACTTGACGATCACCGCTGACAGAAACCAAAAAGTCTTTTCCATGAACTGGTCGTTCGTTGAAGAACCACTGGATCTATAGAAATAATTTATAAGATTAATAATTGTTAAGAGTAACTTTGTGCGATATTTTTTTTTTTTTTTTAATTTTGTTTTTAACAAATTCTTAATTTATTTTGTATTTAAGAAAACATCGTAATAAAGTAATAAATGTTATTATGGAAATATTTTTTATAAGAAATAATAGAAATTAACTTTTAAATTAAATGTATAAATTAATCAAATATTATTCGTATTTAAAAATTTGTAAGTTCAATTTTCCGCATATTTATAAAATATCGTTAGAGATAAAAATACAGATTACAATTAATTATTGCAATCTGTACAAAACATTGCAAGGCAATTTAACGAAGGATAAGGATTTAAAAAGCGAACTAAATCCATTCGTCTCGATGATGAACATAGAAATGAATCAGAAACAGCACTCTATTCTTTAAATAAAAATTTATTTCGAATAATCCATTGTAAACTACCAAAATGGAGTCCCGTCTTTCGCAGTTTTCTACGTCAACATAAAGGCCACCAGCAATTTAATATTGAGTACGTAATAAAAATTTAAAACGATCATGACAGAAGTGTTTTCAAATCTATAACCAGTGAACAAAGTAAAATTAAAAAATTCTGAAATAGTTACACTAAAAATCTATAAAAAAGAAAAAACAATAATTGAATTTGTAATTATATATAACTTATTCCGTTTGCATTATTTTAGGCAATATTATTTTTTATATAATGAGTAATTCCTACACTACGTAATTACTGCTTTGCGGCATAAAAGTATAGTTGATGACTATGATTTACCAGCCTCGAATAAAATATGCAGTTAATAAAAAAATCAAATAATTTAAAAATTATTAACTATTCATTAATATCTTTTATCCTTATACACAATCACAAATGAAATTAGATCGACGATTAATTCAGAATCAAAACTCCTAATAATGAGAAGACAGTGGATTGTCAAACTTAAAAATTACGAAAATCCGTTAAAAATAGTATCTTATTTTGTTTTTAGCAACCTATTTTTTTACACAACTTACACATACATATTCATAGAAACTATGGAGACTAGGTAACCTCGCACACGCAAGATATCCGTATACAAATAAGCTTGTTAAGAAAGGTATTACTACTTGTAGACATCCTACACGAATTACGATTACTAACTTAAAGTTTTTCACTGCATTATAATTTGCATGTTATGTTGATATTACTTACAATTATAAGCAAGCAAATAAGGACTAATAGTATCATGATTCGCGAGAGCTTCAATTCAAACTGGATTACATTGAAGATATTCAGAAATTTGTCTCAAGTAAAATTTGGAATCGTAAGATGCTAAAGTGGCAAAACGATTTTTGGCATACGTTTTAATTTAGAATAAGCTGTGCCATTTGCTTTATTATTCGATATGCAACGATTGCATCCAAAGCTAATTAAAGTTCAGTTGTTAATTTATTGAATGTATTTTCGTTACATAATTGGAAATAAGTAATGATTATATTAAAGTAGATTGTTAATTTAAAACTCTTTAATTATACATTTGATTGCAGTACACTTTTAATTATATTGAATGTATAAAGTATTAAAAATATTAATAAGCAATGTAAAGAAATACGTATATGCAAAGATTTACTTGTCATCAACTTATACACATAATAGTAATTAATAAACAACTCATTTAAATATGTGTAATAATAAAAGTGATTTAAGTATGGATGTATTTAAATATTAATATTTTCACTCTCAAAATTTATTTAAATTGTAAACGTTTTCAATTTTAAGTTTTGTTGATAAATTCAATACTATTACAGTCCGTGAGATAAATATATTCCATACTACTATAAATTAAAATGATTGTTTCATTAATGAATATTCCTTAGATATTTTTAGGCACAAATATACGTGTACAATCCAATGAAATAAGTATAAACACGTATACATTTATTATCGTTAAAAATAAATTATAATTAAAAATAATAAATTAATCTAATTTTATATTAATTACAAATAAAATTCTTTAAATTTTTTATTGAAATATATCTTCAGATTTTTTAGGTAATTAATTATTTCAAAATTAATGTTTCATTTTGTATTTAAATTAGATATTTTTTCTAAATTTAAAGCAAGTCATATTATAATTATTCTGCTAACGCCAAATTAAAATAAACCAAAAATTTGTTGAATTTTGATTTTCAAAAATAAGTTTGAACCAATATATTATACTTATAAATAAATTAAATAATTTTTATTTGTTATTTTATAATAATTTTATAATTATTATGCCTATTTTTTTTTCTTTTACGATAGAAATAAAGTATTAATACAAAAATTAGAATTACAAAGTTTACTTAATAGCTTAATATAAAATGATAAATATAAAGCAATGATTTTAAAGTAGTCATTGATTATGAACAAAGAAATGTCGGTTTTAACGTGTGTCATCAAAGTGATGTCTCTAACAATTAACGAACGGTTTGACTGTTGGTACAAAAAAAGTTTTATAAATGGAAATGAAATGGAGGCAACATATCAATAGATTGATAGCGCAAAAAATATTTGAATACATATTTGAAATTACAATCTAGCGTAGAATCTTATTCGTGCTTATTTTAAAATATAATATCAACGAATTTTTAGATATTACCAACCTTAGGGGACGGCTTGCCGACTACGATACACTCAAACTTCGTAGTAACTCCCTCAGGTACGGTCCTGCTCACGAACTTTTCTTTAAAATACGGCGGTACGAGTTTCTCTTCCATCTGTATGACGTCATCTTTACGTTGGAAGTCACCGAGTACTTTGACCACAAGTTTGGCAAACGATTTAGCTTCGCCTACGCGGTTCGTCGCTTTTGCTGTATAATTGCCTTTGTCTTCAGGTTTCGTAGGTGAGATCTTTAATACGTTGCGGCCATTTTCGTCCGACAGAATCTTAACCCGTTCGTTTTCATTGATCGTTTCGCTGTTTAAATACCAAATAACCGTTGGTTTTGGTTCACCGACCACAATACACTCAAACACTGTTTCTTCACCTTCGGCTATCAGCAAATCACTTAAAAGTTTTATGAATTTTGGCGAACTTTCGGTGGCTTCAACGCCTCTCGCTGTCATCGATTTATTTTATGGAGCATGAAAATTGTAAAAATAAATAGTTCATTAGAAGCAAAATTTTCTTTAATATTATACATCTAAATTATAATTTGTGGTAAAATTTTTACCGAATGATTTGGTATCTTTATTAAAAAAGAAAAAAAAAAAAAAAAGTTTTATAAAACAAATGTTTACAATACAAAGTCAAAGAACTTTTTTTTTAAACAAAGAAAAATAATTAGAAGCAATAAAAAATTTACGTGTTATTGTTAGCGCGCATTCGCTCGATGCCTCCCCACCAGCATTAATCGCGACGACTTTGTAAATACCAGCGTCGTCGAGAAAAGCTTCGTGGATCACTAACGAACATCTGTCACCTTGGAAGAGAAGTTGGAAATCCGGCGATTCTTTTACCGGTCTATCATTGTGGTACCAAATAACCTAAGGCATGTATTATTAGATAAACACAAAATAATTAATATAAGCAAACGAAATATTGAAGAGAATCTAATTTTAGAGGTGAATTAAATGATTCTAATGTAATGTAAATAATGAAAGTTGATTGAAAATTTTCAAATTTAATTCTTAAAAAAAACTAAACTATTAATAAAATTTTAAATATTTTTCTACAAAATAAATTGCAGTTTTTTTAATCATTAAGAATTTATTTTATTATTTATAAGTCTAATAAAAATGTTATAGATCGGTTAAAATAAATTTTCAATTTTGTTTTTTATTTCTCATTTGTCAACGGCAATAAATTTAGATTGCATGAAAAATAAAAGTAAATTGCACTGACGTATACACGATCACGTAATAGTCCATGATTAGCTTTAGGTAAAGTACGAAAAAACGAGAACCACTTTAACTAGTTCGCTGAATTGAAAACTGCTTCATTACATACTAAATCTTAAGAAACGCAGAGTAACGCGTTTATATTATTAATAAACACTTTCGAAGCATAATAAAAGTTCAAGATTTAACAAAAATACTTTTTTGAAAATTTTTAAAGAGTTTTCTTAAATAATTTAAAAAAACACTAGTTCTTTTATCTTGCAAAGTTTTGTATATTTTTTTAAAGTGTCGTTTAATTTCGACAATTGTAACGTACGTACCTCCGGTTCGGGTTGTCCAACGATAATACAGTCAAGCCTTGCGCTTTTACCCTCGTCGATGGTCAGATCCTTAAGAGGTAGCTGTA
This sequence comes from Chalcis sispes, assembly GCA_949987625.1. Lineage (NCBI taxonomy): Eukaryota > Metazoa > Arthropoda > Insecta > Hymenoptera > Chalcididae > Chalcis > Chalcis sispes. Next base: position 51,924,289 of record OX465097.1, on the reverse strand, counting down.
TCCTCGGTGCTTTAGGTTCCATATCCCTGGGCAACAAGACCGGCGCCGTTTGCTGTTGTTGCTTCGGTGGCTCGGAGTCGCTCGTGTCCGAGGGCAAGGGCCTGACCTTGACGGCAACGTCGCAGCTGGCCGTAGCCTCGCCGGCCGCGTTGCGCGCCTTCACCTCGTACCTGCCCGCGTCCTTGGGATATGCCTCCAGCACAACGAGGCTGCTCTTACCGCCGTCCGAGTGGATCTGCCGACAGACAGACAGACAGTCATCAATTCGGCCTGGGGTTATTTTACCTCTTATTCTCCCTATTTTTCTTTTTCTTTCTCTCTCCTCTCTCTCTCTCTCTCTTTCTCTCTCTCTCTTTCTCTTTCTCCGTTGCACCGATGTACGTTTACGAAGATAGGATTTTTGTTGCTCGATTTGTGTTGCGAAGGTGAGAAAGCTTGACGAGAGCGAGAGAGTTCTCTAAAAATAACGGACGAGTAGCCCGAGGAAGCGCGCAAACGAGAAGGAAAGAGAAAGAGAGACGGAGGGACAAGAGATTACGGACCGAATTAGATGTGTGGAGCTTTTGAATTATAGGAGCCAGGTTAAGGGCTACAGCGTGACCTTTCGTACGCGCGTGAGAGACGGAAACGTGTGCATGTGTTTGTGCGTGTGTACGTATAACAGTGAGCTTTTTGATTAGCCTTCATAGTCAGAAGAAATAAGTGTGCAGAAAAGCTTTTCGGTGGATTTTTAAACAAGAGATGTTTTATAACTTTGAAGATACACTCTCGAGACTTGAAAGCGTCTGGTTTCATTCTTAATTGAGTATATTTTCGTTTATCTGACATTTTATTTTTCATATGATTATATATTGATTCAATAAAAAATGTAATGATTTTTTCGTAAATATTATTTGAAAATTTTTTCGAAACATTAATTAAATATTTCAAAGGATGTTAAAAAAAAGTTAAATCTAAAATCAAACATAATTTAATATGAATTGTAAGCGTCTTTTCAATTTTTAAGTTAAACTCGGTGCTATTAAAAATAAAACACAATTTAATAAAATAATGGTAGTGCGCTTTTCACCTTTATCGTTTTAGCGTCATCTAAAGATTTTCCTTCGTGGGTCCAAATAAAAGTAGGAGATGGAATTCCAGTCGCTTCGCATTCTAGTGAAATTTTTTCTCCAGTCATTACTGTTAAATTTGATATTGGTTTCGTTATATTTGGTTTTTCCATAACTTCTTTCGTTTTTGCTGCAAAATCATCGGATTATTTAAAAGTCTACTGGTATGAAAAAATTTGTTTTAAAAATGTAAATGTTGTTACTCTATGATGTTATTTATCAATTTTTATTTGTGGAGTTTAAAACACAGAAATATTTTGCACATTTTTATTTATTAATTACACAGGTGTAATAATATAATACTATTTGGAATTATTTATGAAAAATAAAACGAAAAATAAGATAAATAATATTAACAACGAAAAACAAACATACTAGTTATTACAGTATTCTTTTACCTTCTATCGTGAGAAACACGGAGGTCGAGGCATGTCCAATCCGATTAGAGGCTTTACACGTATACGTGGCTTGATCGTCTGGGTAAACTTCCTCGAATTTTAAAATCGCCTCGCCGTTGTTATACGTTGTAATATAATCGGGCGAATTGTCAATGTTAACGTCATTTTTGAACCATTGAACTGTAGGTAATGGATTTCCCTGTACTTTACATTCTAACTGACATGTGGAACCTTCAGACGCCACCGATGGAATCAATTCTTTTACGAATGTCGGTGGACTAAGTTGTTCTTCTGGCGAGATCTCTGTAAATTTAAACGTGTAATTTTTAAAGATTCGTCAAAAGAAAATAAAAACTTAATTTTCAACGTCTGTCTAAATCAATATTTATTTAATATAAGTTTTTTTACAAATATCTTGCCTTTTAAGTAAGAATTCTATTTAAATATAATAATGTATTTAGTAAACATGTTTACGTTTTAATAATAAAAAATACAATAAAAAAAAAAAAAATCATTCAAACGCTTACCTCGTACTTTCAGAAGCGCTTGAGTTTCGGTCGAACCAATTTTATTGACCGCCTTACAACTGAATTTCGCCGAGTCTTCGACAAACGTTTCCTCGATCGTAAGAGTACAGCAGCCGTTATCTTCGTATTTCGTCAAATAATCCGGATTATTCAAAATTGGAATGCCATCTTTGTGCCAAGTAATTTCCGGTCGCGGATGACCGATCAGCCGACATTCGAAACTGAATTTTTCACCCTCCTGTATCGTCGCATCGTACAATGGGACAGTAAATTCAGGTTTGACGAAAACATCATCTGCGATCGTAGAGAGCGACTGCTGCTCTTGAGAAATTATTGTCTCTTCTTTTACGATCTTGGCTGGTTCTATTATTGGTGTTTGCTCTTGTTTAATAGTAGAAATGTGCTCTTTCTCTATTTCGGTCTACAATTATTATGAATTCATGAATAAATATATGTATCAAAATATTATGTTATATTAGCATACATTCGACGCTTCGTTAATGATATAGAGATTTTAGAATTTTGAGTTTAATTTTAATGCGTCATTATTATTCACTAGTTATTTTTGTTCAATGTAATCAAAGTGAATAGTATAATAGTTCTGATGTAATTTTCTGTTAAATAATAGAGAATGTCAAGCTAAAAATAAACAAAAGCTTTGGATTGTAAAATAAATTAAATTGTATAAATAATTTATTTTTCTCAATTATAATAAATGTTCGATTGAAAAAAAGTAATAAAATTTAATTTGTAAGACAAGCTCTTTTTACATATACACAAAAAAATGAAAATAAAACAATAACCAACGTATGTGTTAAATATTTTTTTAAGTAATGAGATCAAACTTGATGCATTTTAAAAAACCTTTCAAAACAATCAAGCAAAAATAAAACTTTATTTTTTAATTAAAAGATTCTATTACTACTTAACACTCAATAAAGTTAAGCGAAGAATTCAATAAAATGAATGAATAAAAATTTTTGAAATAACCAAGTAACCTACCTTCTGCACTATGTGAATCTCTCTGGTAACCGTCTCTTGCACGATACTCCTACCAGTGTCGACTTCACTGAGAGCGTCGGTTTGTGCAGCCGAGGTAACGACTTCGAGTTTACTCCTTTCTTTGGCCCTTTCCTTCTCGGCTTCGACGAGTGCGATCCTTCGAGCTTCTTCGACAGCCCTTTCCAGCGTCTCGGCGGTGAGGCGCTCGGCGAGCTTCCGGGCGTTTTCCGCTTGGGCTGCCGCGGCCTGAGCAGCGCTAGCCTCGGCTTGTGCCTCCCGGACTCGCGCGTCCGCTTCCTCGCGCTCTCGCTGCATCTTCTCTTGTAAGCTCTCCGCGTTGCGGAGATTTTCCGCCAGAGTGCGGAGCTCCGACGTGATCACCGCGAAAGAATCGAGCATCTCGCGGTTTTCCACCACCACTTCGTTGAATTGAGGCAGTCTGTCTGTTCCTATATATTTTTTGTTGTTTTGTTTTTTTGTTTTTTTTTTTTAAAGTGAAAGATATTTTTAGTTTACGGTGTTTAAAATTTTCATCGGTTGAGTGTTAGTATTTTCTGTCTGACGAATACGCGTTATTCATTGTAAAAGAAATATAAAACTTTAATTTTTATAAAATAGACTTAAAAAAAAATATAAATATAATCTTATTTATAGAAGTTGAAGTTTTACGACAAAAAACTAAAATATTTATGCTTGGATATTTTTAAAATGTAACATTGTCAAAGTTATAATGACAATATAGCTTATTATGTAAATATTTGTTATAATTGTAGTTTTATAATTTACCAAATATTTTAGTTGATAATTCACGGATCCGTTCTATCCTTTTATCTTGTTTTTCTTCGCCTGGCTTTAAAAATGCATTAATATCTCGAAGAAGATTGTCAGCTTCTTCCGGTATCTTAATCGATGTAGCTTTTCTTGCAACTACGATTAATAATTTGCTTCCTTCTTTAAACCATTCTTTAGCTTCTTCAAGTAATTCGTAATATTCTATACTCAAATTAATCCGTTTTCTTGTATCTTCCGTAAGATTTTTCAAAGTCTTTAATTTATCTTGTAATCCTATTAACTCCTTTTGAATTTTAGGCAAATGCTTTCCAGCCGATGCTTCGGTATTTTTGATAAATTCTTCAATTCTTAGTCCCAAAATCTGGAAATAAAATAGTGTTAAAAACTATAATTTATATTTCTTTATATGTAAGAAAAGTCGTTCTATAAAATGAAGGAAAATCATATTAAATATGTTAATTTTCAAACGTTTATATTGAAAAATTAAAATTATAAAAAAATTCAGCTCTCAATAACGTATAATATTATATTAAATAGATTCTAAAGTATTCCTTACATCTAAAGTTTTTTCGAATTGCGAAAAAGCTTCGGATGCTCCTTTAGCAGCTGTCAAACTTTCTCCCAGCCATCCAGTGATCGTTCCTAACTGATCAGCTAAATCGCGTAATTCAGCATTAATTTTGTCCAAATCATCTCCAAATAAACAGAAATCCAATCTCTCTTGAAGCCGAGATTTCGTTGACGATGAATAAGCGTTCCAATCATCGACCACTAATTTAAATGACTGATTAAGCTTATCGATATCTTGACGCGCAGTATCGGTTGGTTCCAAATGATGAATCTTGATGATGATTTTTTCAGATTCCTGTTTCGCTCGTTTAAACGTTTCGGACATCGACCTACTTAGGAAATCAAGGCGCTCTAATAACGAGCGCACCTCGTGAAGCGTTTCTTTGTTGAAATTTGGCGAGGACTCAGCATTAATTCGTTGTGCGTTAATTTCTTCCTCCATCTTGAAAATTATTGTAAAATTATTTTCGCGCGAAAATTGATGTCAAGAAAACTAAACATTTTTTTTTCTTTTTTTTCATACGATACCTTTGAAAATGTTTCGAATACAGAAATTAGATCATCTAAAAGACTTTTATAATCCGATGCACTGGTTCGAAGTCGTTCATAGACTTGAGACAATTTTTTCTTTATTTCCATGTTGAAGTCATCATCTATTTAAAGTTTGTTGCATTTTATTAAATTGTAATTTATTTGAATTTTAATAAATTTTTTTTTTTTAAATTACTTACTTTTCATACCAAATCCTTCAATACTTTTAATGCGAGTATTTAATTCAATAACAGCATTGTTTAATTCAGGAAGAATTTTTATTCTTGAATTTTCAAGATTGTTCAAGATATCTTGCGATTTTGTTGAATCACACGTAATCACAGGATAAAGTTGTTCTCTAAATTTGTTAACCCATTGAATCGTCTAATAAAAATGAAAATATTTTATTGCAACATAAATTTTAATCAAATAAGTTTAATTAAATAATCAATCAAAAGCTTACTCTTGTACTTTCTTCTAAACGTTTTTCTTGTTCTATCCTTATTTCTTTTTGAATTGTTACTGTTGTTACCAAAGTTTCATAAGTTTGAGTTACTGTGAACTGTCGATTTGCAAATTTATCCAGAATAGACTCAACGCAAAGGCAAGCTCTTGGTACATCGAGATAGGAATCGACAATCTAAAAAATATTTGACATTGTTTTTAAATATCACTTTTGTTATTTATTTAAAATGTTTTATTAGCAGTTACGTTTATATTTTTTAATCGATATAAATGAATAAAAATCTATCGTTACCTTCGTGCTTTCATCCAAGAATTTCTTTCCAGTACTAGTGAGATTAACATATCGTGGCTGCAAAGCAGTCCACTTTCTTTCCAATTCCTTCATTTGCTCATCGCTCATATCATCTGCATGTACCTTCAAGTCTACTTCCAGTTGATTTAATTCCATTTCTAAATCCACTGCCGACTGATGAAAATCGACATACAACGAAGCTAATTGTAATCTAGCCGTTAATGCATTTCTCGACATGTTCCAAGAATTTCTCAAAGCTTCTATTTTATTAAAAATATCAATTTTCTCAGATTCTTGCAGATGTTCAAGTACATCGCCAGGCATGACGTCGCGATCGAGCTTCCGAATGTCATCCGCACGTTTATCCAGATCTTCGAATAATTTCACGTGAAGCTGTTAAATATTAATTTATATTTTATCATCACATACCATATTTTCATTTAGAATATACTTTAAATAACATATAATAAGTGAAGCAAGAAAGAAAAATTCTATTCGTGAAATTTAAATTTATTATAATTGCAATCATAATAGTAAAACTTATTTTAACCTTGTAAAAATCTCGAGCCATCCGTAAATCGCTTCCAATGTCCTGATGGCCTCTCAAGAAAGCCTCGACAATGCCAGACAGCCAAGCTGACAATTCCTCGAATCTCACAAAGAAGTCGCTCAGACAGCGTGAAATTCGCACGTCTTCCTCGCGATGAGCTGTGCAACGCTCGAGCAATCTGATTTTACGGTCTTCGATCTCCTCTACCATGCGTTTCACGCCCTTAAAAATTCGATTGGTATAATCAATTATAAAGAAAGTATAAAGAAAGCGTCTTATTTGTATAATATTATTTTATTATTCGAGTTATCTAAAAAAACAATAAGTGTACATTTCAATCGAAAATATTTTCTGCGCATCAAGATATTACTTCCATTTTTATATAAAAATTAATCTAAAAATATTGTAATTATGCAACATTCTTTATGAGCACGACCTCGCAGCTACAGTTAGGCGAAATCAAAGAAAAAATCTTCAATCGCGCATTGACACAGTGTCATGGATTTTTCACGTAAAAATCAATGAAAATGCGCAACGATTGGAAAAGTGAAAAAAAAAGTATACCTCGACGCCGGGCGCTCCTCTTCCCGTGATTTCCAAGAGGGCGTGACCCTCGTTCAAGCATGCCGCCGTTATGTCCTCCAAGGCCTCAGCGGACTGTGCGTGAAGTCGCGCGAGACCCGCCGATCGCGGGGGATGTTCCGTCGTGGCCAATTGTATTTCTAATTGGTCCAATTTCGTGCAGACCTTGTACAAAGTTTGAATTTTAGTTTTAAATTTTAAAGAATAATAAAATGAAATACATTCCTCAAATGTATAACAATTTTGAAGAAATTATCATGCAATATCATAATTTTTATATAAATAGCCTTAGATAATTTTATCATAAATTGTAAATAAAAAAATTAATTTTATTATTGAATATATTTATTTTGAAATTCATTTAAATTTTTTATACGTCTATTTTATACTTTAAACAGTATTGCATCATGCATTCCTATAAGTGAACGGTTCAAAATTTAATTAAGCCTAATAGTATCATTGTATAAAGTAAATCGTTACATTATCACCAAAAATAACTAATTTTCAACCGGCATCCCATTGAAAAGACAAGTTATTAAGATTACCCAACGATAAACTCACCGATCTAGCCGATTCGAAAAACGCAATCGCTCGATTCAACGTGTTCTCATGCTGATCGAGATCGTTTATGTAATCGGCCGCGGCGCCGAGTATCGCGTACGCTTGCTCGGTTGCCTGCTCCCCGGCGAAATGCCCGGAAGACACAAGTTGCTCCGTTGATTTCGTTATTTTGATCGCTCTGTCTTGGATTTCCTACGGGAATATCGTGATGATTTTATTGTTTTGTTGCGAATATCGCATTTATCGTAATTTTCTTTGGAATTTGGCAAATTAGTACGTTTATTTTAGTAAATTATTAACGAGTAAAAATAGATTATTCAATGACGAATAAAATATTGTTCAATTTATAATATGAAAGATGTGCTTTATAATCTTTATTTTCTTAATACTTTTGTTTTAGAAAATCTAGTATTTTATTATTTTTGTTTTTATACATTAATTTAAATTTAAAAATTTTTTTAAACTACAATAAATAAAATCTGCAGTTTTCTATATTATTTAAATTTTATAAAAACATAATTTTCTAATTATTTAAATATTTACATACTCTTCAATATGTTATAAATTGACAAAGATATATATATATAGTCTTGTAAATATCGTAAACTAAAGTGATGTCACAATACTAAAAGTAGAATTTCATGACATCATACGCGAAGTAGAATTATTATAAAATAGAAGAATTCTAACTTTAACGGGAAATCTATACAAATACTATATAACCATAGATGATTTTTTTTTTTTAAAAAGCAGTATTTTTAATATTCATTTATCACATCAATTAATTTATTTTTATTTTTCTAAATCTATTTTATTATAATAAGTATAAAATATTTTTTTATATTTTTTCAAATATTATTAAAAATTACTCACTATGAAAAAAAAAGATCATACCTCTGTCAAATCAATTTTCAAATTAAATAGCGCGCTATAAAAAATATTTTTATTACTGATAATTCTTAAGCTATTTATCTTTTAACCGTCAGTGTCTTCGAAATAATCAATCTGTAAATATGCATATGTATAAAATATGGTCATAAAATACGAAGAAAAAAAATCAAGAAAAAAGTTTCTCGTATACATAATATACGACAAGATCCGACGGGATTCAAACCATAAATCATTAATCGAGGAAAGGTACGAACAATGCAAAACGAACCTTAGCCTCGAGTTGCAATTTTCTCAGCTCGAAGAGCAATAATTCTGCGCTGGCCGAAGAGTCGCCGAGGTGATCGTTGCTGTTGGAGAGCGCGTTAACTCGCTCGGTCAGCGTGTCCTCGAGCTCGCGCAGATCCGTAGCGAGGAGCGCGAGGGCGAGACATTGCTCCAGCTGGGTTTTTCTGCTGCGAAACGACATCTCGATCAGACGCCTCTTGTCGTGCAGCTCCTCTAACCAACCTTCCACCTTGTGCACCGCTGTGTTACACGTGATTGTTTAATGTTAACTTTTGGAAAATCGGCATTTACTTTTTTTTTTCAGTCTTTGATTATTGAGAATTAATTTTCGTTGCTTCGATTAAGTCGACGTTCTTTAGAAAAATATTGATAATTTTTAGTGGATTGAGTATACATATATATATTTACCATTTTCAGCATCGGTTTTTATTCTGTCAGGCCTAGAGTCCAATGTTCCTTCGCTCACTAATTCTCGCAATCTGTCCAATAATATCTTTCCTTCTTGCAATGCGCCCATCAAAGCTTCAAGCATCATTTTCCTTAATTCGTGCATTTTTTTCAAAAAATGTTTCACTGCCTCGATTTCGATCGGTAAAAGTGTATCGTTGCAGGCCATTTCTAAGGCCCTCATACTTTCCCGGCATTCTGCTGCTCGGCTGACAAATTTATTTTTTAATTAATTGATTGATAATAATTAAAAAAACTTGATAGTCAAAATTACTTTTATCATCATTTTAAATCAAATATTAAACTTAATTTTAACTTTGTTACATTCATATTTGTAAACGAATTCATATTTGTAATTTTTGAGTATTAACAAAGTTATATTTTTTTTAACTTTATAATACTTCGTTGAAATAAATTGAAGTTGAAGTTGTCACATGAAGGAGATAAGCTTATACGAATTAAAAGCGAACGTAAAGCGCTCGTATAGATTAATCTGAAGAATTATGTAGGACTTGAAGTCATATATTATTATTACTACTCCCACGTAAAAAAAATGGTAATGGAAATTGCTCTTGTCCATTCATCATCGTCCAAAGAAATATCAATTTTAATTTAACTTCCATTAAAATAAACTTTAATTAACAGACATTTTTGTTCTTGTTATGAATTTACTTTTATTTAAATAATCGTAGACGATGCAAAATACGAATTAAATAATTATTTTCACTGTCTAATTAAAATAATCGACCTTTTTAGTTTTTCAAATTATTGTTGATAATATTTGCAATATACGCATAAAATTTTAGCCAAATTACACATTTCTATAATATTCGGATACACATTTATTGATGAAAATATTTACCATTGGAAAAGTACGTTTCGTTCTAAAATTTGCTTCCGTCGTTCTAGAAGCTCGTTTACATCTTTCCAGGCAGTAGCCAGAGTTTCGGCCATTGCTTTGTACACTTCGGCTTTAGGCTTTTGCGTCGATATAACTCGATCGGCCTTTTTTAATAATTCTTCCACCGGACTTTGCTTACTCTAAAAATTTATAAATAATCGGTGCAAAATATATTTTAACGTAGATACTAATTTAAGTTTAATTCTCAATGTTATTAGCTTCTATTATTTACATTATTTTTATTTTTGTTTTTTTTTTTTTTTACTTATTTTAATGAATGTAACGTTTAAGAAAAATAATGTTACCCAAAACGTTTACTAAAATCAAAATTATCGTATCAATAATAATCGATACCGGCAAGTTACGGACATTCATTAACGAAATTTTGTATACTCCATCTGAACCATATGAAATTAAAAATAATTACTCTGTCAGCATCTTAGTCCGAAGGCAAACTTTTCTCATGTATTTACCTGCAGTCGAAGGAGTACCTCATCGTGGGCGTTCAAAAGTTCTTTCGCCTCCTCCGGCGAACCGCCCAACTTCGTTAGTTCTGGTTGTATGTCCAAAACTTTTAACCGCAGGTATTCTCCGCTCTGAAATAATAAAAATGAAAGAAGAATCGTTAAATATATCTACGTGGCGGTTAATGATAATGTTCTTCTCGTTCATCGAATATTGGTATAATAAAAATGCCGAAATATACAATGGATTAATTTTTTCTTTTTTTTAGTATTGTGATATTTTTAATAAAATGTTTATAAAAAAAGTAAGTGGAAAATATGATATTTCCTGATTTGCATTATTTTTATTCGCTATTATGCCTAAATATCTTTAAATTGAGCATATTTAATAATTAGCTATTTATTATTTAAAAACTAAATAAAAAAAAATATTTAAAAATCATCGTCTATAGTATTTAAAACTAACGACGAAAAATATATTTTCGTCGTTTAATGGTACATAAAAAATTCTGTTTTTAAATAATGATTGATCTGATGTTGAGTCTGTTGGCGGTTAAGCAAACACATTTGTGTCTGTCAATGCTATAAATACAGTTTTTATGTAACAGATAAACATTTGATTCGATAAAGTTAGAGACATGTAACTAGAAAAATAAAAATGAAAGTTAAGCGGATTGAAAAATTATCAATTGCAATTAAAGTTATTTGTCATACAAAAATATAAAATATATTAATCTTCATTTACTTAAAAAAAAATCTGATTACGATACTAAAATTTAACTCTATATATTATTTTAATAAAGATTTTACTTTATAAAAATATATTATTTTTTTTTTTTTTTTTACAAAAATCTGTGGTAAAATCAATTTTAATGAAAAAAAAAAAAATAATAATAATAATAAATAAAAAAAATGTTTACACATACTGCAAATTACAAATATCGAGGTTTAAGCTTTACGGGATTTGAAAATAGCAGAATCCTCGTATCAATAAACTGGCCAACTGTACGAAGACTATCGTAATTCGTTTACGATACCGAACGCGCGTAACACAAAGAGTTCATAAATAATCATAGGACTCCGTTCGGAAAAAAATGCCGAAGAAGCCCAAAATTTTTTTTTCTATAGATACGCGCTCGCGCTGTAGGTAAAAGTCAAGGAAGACAAAACAGCCACGGCTCGATACGCGCACGTGGCGCGCGTCGACTATTTTCAAGGCGCTAATGTTTGTTTATGAAATCAAAATAGTATACCGCGGGTGCGATAATGCCGCTAGTCGTATATACACACGCGGTGACCTAGTTCGTTATCCTCTTGCCGAAGTCTCATTGGCGCCAAAGCGACTTGATGTTTTTACCTTTGCGCCTTGACTATGATGTATCTCGTTTTATTCTTTTTATTGTAAGTAACGAAAATAAATACGACAAAGTAAACGGAAAAAGTTCGGTAAGTTTTTAAGGAAGTGTAACGAGTGTACGAGTTTTTGAATAAGAAAAGTAAAAATAAAATATAAACGTGTCGATGGATAAAAAATTGAAAGAATTGATCAGCTACTGAAAATATTAAATAATACTCTTAAAAACTAAAATTTTTCCTCGTCTTATTTAAAAATTGCCTTTAAAACATTCCTAGCTTGCATATATTTTATATTCCTCATGTCGATGAATCATATTGAACTGAACTGATTTCGAATATATCTTCTATTCTTCTGCCCATCTTATTATAAAATTTAAACGCTGTCGAGTTAAATTGTCCAGCGATCATCCTGAAGTCATGCACACCAGCACAAAATGCTATTGCATTTTACAAACGTTCGTTCCGTTAACTTCGCATTTGCAGGTGTCGAATACGTCGCCGTCGACGTAACGATAATCCCGACTCCCAAAGCGAATTCCACATCGATGCGTGAATTACCAACGATGACGACGTCGTCTGTACATCGGTGGCCAATATTATTTTCTGCGGATCGCGCAAATATTTACGTGGACGCATCGAACGCCTCGTCGCGATTAATGCATTCGTCAATGAAATCCGCGCCGAGGAAAAAAATAATCGCACAAACAGCAATGTTAGCAAGGCGGTCGTAGAATTGACAATTTTTTTTCTTTTCGTCTACGTCGCAATATTTTTAGTGCTTGTTTATCAAGTAATTATCGTGCTGCTAATAAATAGTAACAACGATATATATATATATATATATATATATATATATATACACATATATTCTTTTTTACCGCTATATCTACGCAAATAGAAACTGTTAATTAAAATGCTGTGATCGATTGTGTCATTATTATAAATATAATTTTACGTTTCGACGTCATCGATTGAATGAATTATTCTTCAATTTTTAATATTAGATAAGTATTTAAAATTAAAATTTCGTGAAAATACAGGCATTATTTTCCTTTAAAATAAAATTTTTAAGAAATTAGAAATTATAGTGTAAAATTTTATAAGTATGACAAATTTGATCGAGCAAAATTAGTTGTGTATAATAAATTTTTTAAAAAGTCATATGGACACAAATTATGACTATTTATCCAACAGCTTAGTCTATAAATTGATAATTTTTATTTTTATAAGTATGCAAATTTATCATTTTCACTCACACATATACAATTATTATACATTTAAATGTGCATAAATATTAAAAAAAAAAAAAAATATATTGAAATATATAACTCGATGTACAATAAACAACGTTTGTTATTGAAATGAAAAGTATTATAGAATGGAATCAAGTTTTATCATAGTACAATAAATCTTTTCTCCTTTGAAGCGGAATAATTCGTATGCCGTTATACAAGAGAATAAGATTATACTATCCATGTGAATATTTAAATCACTGATAAAGCATTTTCCGCAAATACTTTGAAGGATTTTTTCCTCGCCTTTAAACACACTTATAAATTTAAAGTATTTAAAATACATGTACTAATATTGTGTGATGGCAAATTATTTTATTTTAATAAGTAAGGTAATATTTAGAGTAAATAATATACATTATTAATTCTGATTCTTTTAAATACTACTTTTTTCAATATAATAAATACTGTAAATAAATTATATTACTAAAAAAGTAAAATATAAAAAGCAAAATTTAAAACATGAAAAATGGACTGTGATCCAATAAAGTAACAACATTTTAATCCAAGAATAAATAAATAAAAGACAAGGGGATCGATGGGATTAGAAACTGCTTATGAATATTTTTACACCACGTCAAGGTCTTTATGCCTTTTAACTTATTATTATCACTGCATTATTCATATTATTAGAAATTGCATTGTAACATTATAATTGTAGAAAATTATAATAGTTTTTCAAGATCATTAATGTTATAATTATTTTAAACGCTCATCAAGATAGACTAAACATCTGTACAGAATAAAATATATAATAGATAATTTTCAATAAATATCAAAGTTTTTAATATTAAATAAAAAATTTTCAATATTTATAAATTAAATTATTATGTAAAATTTTATATTTTTGTAATAAAAATTTGAAAAATATCGTAAATACGAAAATGACCATTACACAAATATCTATAAAAAAAAAAAAAAAAAAAAAAAAAAACAAGCTTAATTTTATATAATTTGAATATAAATTAAAAAATTCCAATTCTCGAAAACATAAAAAAAAAACACATTTTGACTACAAAGGAAATACGCCGAAGTTATGTTCAGATTCCATTTTGGTACACCGCGTCACAGGCCTGATTTTGGATGTTTGAAACATGATCTCCCATTCAAAAGTACACGATCTCCAAAGTCTTGTACAACAGACTCAAACCAAGCAGAAATTTTTTGGGGTGTGAAGTGAAACAAAAGCTAAAAAAATGGAAAACGGAATAACTTTATTAGAGAAAAAGAAAAAGCAAAGTTTGAAATTTACGTCAAATTTAATGTCTGAAGAAAGAAAATAAAACGTCGCTATATGGCACGCAGCAGCTGGAAAACATTTTCTTTACCGTATGTTTTCTCACGAGCTCGCCAATTTTCGCGAATTATTCGCAACCAAGAGACGGTATTACGATCCAACTGCTGTGCTCTGAAAATCGAACGTCTTCTGAAGAGAAAGAGAAAGATGTATAGAAAGGGAGTCCGCAAAAAGGAGAGAGAGAGAGAGAGAGAGAGAGAGAGAGAGAGAGAGAGAGAGAGAAAGAGAGACAGACAGACAGACAGAGAGAAAGACAGAGAGACAGAGAAAGAGAGAGAAACATGTTACTCTGTTCTATAGGGGAGAGAAATTAACTCTCTGGGTGCGTGCGTTGAACTCGACGCATTTGCCCGAACGCACAAGACCTAAAAGACATACAGAGAGATTGTAGTGCACAACACATATTGAACGTTCTGTATGCGAGGGTCTGTATATGTATACATATACAAACGTATACATTATGGAAAGCCTTTGCCATAAGCAAGTGTACGTATACAGAGCACGTATTGCTAAACGAATGCTAATTTATAAATCTTTGCAAACAATAAAAAAAAGCATTAAATTTAAAAATATGATGAAAAAGTATGTATATATTCTTTAGAGTAAAAATGAAAACATAAATATACATTAAGTTGAATTAGATAAAGTCAAGTGTAGGTTTGATAATAGGTTGTAAAAATTGACATATAGATGTATAAAAGCACGTCTTCGTAACGAAATAGGAGAGGATGGTGTAAGAGAAAAGAAAGGAAAAAAAAATATATAGAGATTTCGGTTATGCTTCCATTTTCATCGCTGGCCCATCGCCAAATTTATCCGCCTCCGGCTGTATCCTCGCTCGACTCGTCTCTCGGCCAGCTCTCGTACCGCCAATCTTCACATCTCTCTTCGCAAATTATACTCTTTCTCTCTTTCTCCCTCACACGCTCTCTCTCTCTCTCTCTCTCAATCTTTCTATCTCTCTTCTTATGTCGATCGACCACCCGCGTATTTTCGGTAAGGAAAGACGCGCGAATTTCCCAATTCATGGCGAGATCGAGCAACGCCCTCGCATGAGCGAGTCGCATGGCGAGTTCGCGTATAAAATTTCGAATGAGCTAATTGCGCACTCGCTGCGTGTGTATGACTCGTAAGCGTCGTGGGTGTTTCTTAAGGAGGGCGTGCTTTTTTTTCTCTTTTTTTTCTTTCTTTTCTTTTCGTCGACGTGGCATTGTTTGCGAGGGTATGCGCGTTATTTGCGCTATAAAATTTTGATGATGGTGGGTTTGATGATCGGTTCCGTCGATAAAAATTATGTAATAGAGATCGACGTCATTAAAAAAAAATGCCAAGATCTCATTATTATCGTTTGAATGGTTTATATTTTTTTTTCACAAAAAAATTTTAAAATACACTCTTATGATTATCATTTTATTTAAATTGATTTTAATACAATTAGAACGATTAAAAAACTATTTAATTAAAAAAGTTACAGAAAAATATATATCTTTTATTAATATTTCTCGAATTTCTTAATTGAAAAGAATTTTGCTTTATTTGAATTTGCAATACATATAATAATCGTATATAAAAGCTCAAACGACGTTTCAATTCAAAGATTCGCACCACAAAAATACTTTCCGTAGCTAGAACTTAACATAAATTATTCAAAATATTGGCTATAAACAAACGTACTACCAATCAAATATCCCAATTATTATAATCCAAGCATTTTCAAGCGAACGAATAAAAGAGAAGAAAAAATCGATTCACGATTCCAGCGATAAAATCATGCCCTATATATATATATATATATATATATATATATATATATATATATATATATATATATATATATATATATATATATATATATATATATATATATATATATATATATATAACTGCACGCACGCATATCGAATAGATGGAAATGACACGAGTAAAAGCTGTAATAAATTAGCCAAACGATCGGTAAGCGCGATCGCTTTACCTCCCGCAATGCATCGGAGAGCTCTGGAAATATAAATTACCGGTTTTGTTGCATTAGGTCAGAATGGCTTCGTCTTCTTTTTCTTTTTCTTTTTTTTTTTTTTCTCTTCTTTCGCAAAATCGATACGTGCAGCTTACGCGGACTGCATTTTGTGTGCCGATTTATTATTTCTCTCTTTCGCGATTGAGAATCATTCGGACATACAGGGAGAAAGTTTTTCGTCGACAGGATCTCGCAACATAAACTTATAAAGATACGCTTTTTACGCCGTCGTGTGACCAAGTCCCGAGCTATTATAACAAGATGTAAGAATGCGTTTGCATGGAAAAATATGTTAATGTGTGTGTAAGAGAACAAGTCGTCGTCGGTGGCAACTTTCGACTTAATTTTTTTATCGCGTTGCTTTATATTATTTTTTAAACGTTTACCGGTTTAAAAACTTATCGGGTCTCTTTTTTTGCTTCGTTGAAATTTTTATTACAGGCGAAAAGTATAAAAGAATGTTCGATTCAAATATAATATAATAGCGATGGATTTATTTTTTCTTTGTTAACAATTTTTGTCACATAAATCGCATTATGTAACGTTGAGTTTTTGCTACTCCGATGCAACTTTTTTTGTCGCACAAAAAGAAGTCTACCTTGTTTTTTAGTTTTTAATGAAGTATCATCATCGAGTAAGTTCAGCTTAATACGGGATACGCATTGCTATTTCTCTTTATCGTCTTACTTAAACGTCGCGTGTAATATAATATTTATAATTTTATAAAAATTTTTCAAAATAAGTTTATTTTTATTTATTTTTTCAAATAATGCTCAATGCCTTTTCTCCGATCTTTACAATATACTATTGGTTTAAGCAATAATGATAAAATTCTATAAAAATTGAATATTAAATTAAGATGATAAAATTTTTGTCGTTTTCAATAATTTAATTTATCATCTAAGATTAAAGCACGATGCAAAATACCAGTATATTTCAAATCAATCAGATACATTCATTCGATTTTCAACAAACAAGATATTTATAGAAAATAGACGTTTATTCTTTCTAACGCATCAAACCATCGGCGAGCATACAAATAAGCGAAGCGTATACTTTTTCCTTTGGGGTAGTTAAACCCGATCGATATCTCAACTTGTTCCAATTCGCGCTCTATACAAGGAAAACCCTCATCGCAAATTAACCAAGATCACACGCTGACTTGCGCGCGCGTAACCTTCAAGCACTGTTTCTCACATAATCGACGCTCTTACATGTAGGTATGCGCGTGTATATGCGTGTTGACTTGCACGAGTAGAAGCGGTGACGCTTGTGTAGTTCGTAATGAAGAATGCGCAAAACCGCGTCGGTAAATAGTTAATGTCGGGCTGGTCTCGTACTACATACATAAAGTGCTTATAGCACTTGGAGAACCGATCGTATCCATATTCGGATACGGAGGCTCTCGGGAATACTTTTTAACGAGGCCGGCGAAATGCCGAACACGCGCGTATAGACTTTTTCTTTCCTTCTTTTTTTTTGCTTTTTCTTTTCCTTTTTAACTGTTTTTTTTTTTTTTTTTTTTTTTTTTTCTTTGCCGTAGGAGCCGCTCGTTGCCGCTACCAAAGGTGAGTCGTTTCTCGCCGTTTTCGAAACAGCGAGAGCTTTCGAAAGTCGCGATTTCATCAAGTCGCGAGCAGTCGAAGAAAATAAAATAAGCGATGGTGGTGGCGATCGTTCGGTATTTGTGGACCAGATCTTTATCGCACTTTAATTGGTCAATGAAATGTCAATGTCGCCGTATAGAATAATAATGAATACCAATAGCTTTAGATGAATTATTTTAAATCGATAATGTTTATGAGAAAATTTCAGAAATTCAGCGAATAAATTTTAACGATTTTTCTATATGAATTAATTTCTTCGAAAATATTTTATTTATTATTTTATTTAATTTTTTTAAAATTATAATTCTCCAAACTAGAATTATTAAAGAATCGATATATACTACAAAAATAAATAATGTCTACAAAATAAATAATTTTTTTAACGTCATAATTTCGAACGAGAAGCTTGTGAAATATTTGAAAAAATTTCAGATTTATCATTAGTATAATATTAAGTTCGATCGTGCTAACCATATTTATTATGGTATAACGATGATGAACGTAAGAATTTAAAATGAAAGTGGTCATATAAATCGATCGATTTTAAAGGTACGGAATCGCGACCGTAATTTTTTGGCTGACAGAGACGAGAACGAATTTTTAATTGAGAAAAAGAAAAGAAGCGAAATTTTGGAATCGCCGATCGTCTCGTTTTAATCTTGTTCACTGCTTTTGTTCGAATGCATTGCACGCCTACGAAAAAATTTGCTTTCGGTTTATTTTTCATAAATTTCTTTTTTGTTTTTATGTAGTTTTTTTTTAGTCGTTTATTTTATGCAAACTCTATATTTTTTAAGCTGATTAGGTTTTTAAGCTGATATTTAGAAAATAATAATGCTAAAATGAATATTTAAATGTTTTTTTTTTTTAAAGTATTATAAAAATTAAAAGATAATAATTGAAGATAAATAATTAAAAGCGTGATGATTAATTCATCGTAAATACAAGTATACTATAAATTTATTAATAATAATTGTCCATGTTATTTTTTACTAAAACCTTTTTTTATTTAAAAAAATATTTTTTTTTTCATTGAAAATAAAATCGAAACTCATAACTTATAATTTAAAAGCCGAGTATAACGTGTAAAATTCAAAAATCGTATTTTTTTTTTTTACATCAATTTTTGTAAATATTGACGATATCGCCGTGTCTGTGCGACGTCGAATCCAAAAATACATCAAAAACATTTTATCACGAAAATTTATTTGTTCATTCGGCGTAGGCTGTTTTTAAATTTTTTTAACGAATTAACAATCATTTCTTTTTCACCGATGGTTTAATGGTGCGTGGATACGTTATTTTGGGCCGTTGGCTCTGCTGCTATTTCAAAATTTGTTTTTATAGTTTCGTACAGAATTACTCTCATTTTAATGATTGCTTCTCTTTTTTATATTAAACTTATTTGAGATCAATTAACAATGCGATTACAAAAAAAAAAAAAAAAAAAAAAAAAAAAAAAAAAAAAAAGAAGAAGAAGGAAAAGGATTTTTTCAATGTTTTGACGTTTATTTAAGAAATTTAAATTTACTCCAAGTTGATTATACTATAAATATTCTGTTAAAAATTATCATGATCAAACTTTGTAACTTATTATTAATAAACAATAGAATATTTTTTTAAATTAAAATCACTTGATTAATGATTTAATTGGTCATTGAAAATTTAAAACTTTGATATGTCGATTTTATTTATGTTTAAGTCCATGATAAGGCATTTCAAAGCATAGATTCATAATATTATTCATAATGTCGTTCATGCAAACGATTATCTACAAAGAAATGTCTAATATTATCAAAAACAAAAATCGAGCATATGAAAAAGAAACGGCGTAGAAAGAGGAGAGATAGAGATAATCGAGTAGTTTCTGAGAAAATACGCGGCGCGGATAAATTTGACTAGCTTAACTCTCCTTGTTCAAGCCTCTTCGGGATGGTTATTTATTTCCGTGACGCGAAGACCTGCGAGAGTTCATTCGGTATAGTGAAAAGGCGAGTATCTGTCAGAGTATGCGGAAAACGTGCGGCGAAATTCATGCGAGCGTATGAACTTTTGACGATGACGAAGCCCAGCACGAACTACATGTTAAAGTTTATTTTTTTCTTTTAATTTTTAGTATATTAGCATTTTCAATATTTATCGATTTTTTTTTTCTTTTTTTTTTTCATTTTCATAAGTAAATACATTGTCCATTTTTCAATAATATTATGTTCATTTTCCGTCGTTTATTTTCAAATTTTTTAAATAAAATTCATTGGAATATGAAAACATTAAAAAAAAATTTTTTTTTAATTAATATTGCTAACTAATGATTTTATTTGATTCGACGGAAAATAAAATTGAATAATTTATGTATAAATAATGCTTGTCGGAATTTATTGCACTTCTACAGTGCCTAACATCAATTTTTCAATATAAAATATCAATTCAAATTGGTCTTTGCAACACTTAGTTATTTGTTCTTAATAATCATGAAATAAATAGTGTAAATCTTAAGAACAATTATTGAAATGTTAAAAGAAAAAGCGAGAAATTTTTTTTTTACATTTAATCACGCTGCTTCCAGCGCGAATAGAATAATATCAACAGATTTTATTGCTCTATTTTGCATCAGAATAAGAATAAGACTTTGTGTAATGGATTAAATATAGAATTACATCATTTGTTTAATGAGTAATTTTCATAACAATAATGATTTTTTTTTTATCGGATGACCTCATGTGAAAATTAAAGTAGTTTGTTTAGTTCTACTAAAAATTTTATTATTTCATGAAATTCTTAAAACAATATTTATTATTAAAAAATTGATCCATAAAATATGTATCGATATATTATTTTGTGCAAAGAAAATTAAAAATATATTTTAAACAAAATATATTAAACGTAAGATATTATTATAGTTGTTTTTTAAACGTAAAACTCTTTGTATCTTATTAATTTAAAAGTTCAAAGACAAAAATTTATTTTCAGCATTCGACGGTGTAAAAAGAAATTTTTTTTCAAAATCCGTCATCCCGCACGGCGTCCTTCAAAAATAAAAACGCGTGTTTTCGCACCGCGAAACAAGTTAAGAGACCAAGAAAAGACGAAAAAAATAAAGGAGCGGTCACGTTTCATTACGTTCGAAGATATTCGTCATCCGAGACCCTCTGGATAACATTTTTCTCGCCATCTCGACACTATTATTTTTTATCTTCGTCTCTTACTCGAGCCGCAAAACTGCTTTGAGTGTGAAAGAGAAGAAGAAAAAAAAAATAATAAAATGAGTAAAATCTATATATAAGCAATACGTACTTCACGTACTGTGTACCTTTTTTTATTCTCATTTGTATCGTTCATTTTTATGAAAGTATATTTACGTCTATTTATCGAATTTGTTTATTTATTACAATTTGGTTTTATGCTTTTTTATCGTTACCTTTATTTAACTTGATAAATACAATAAAAAATTAAGAAAAGGATAATCGTAATTTTATCATTTATAACATATTTTAGCTAAACATTCTGCAGTAATGAGCGATAAAAAAATTATTTTAATTGACAAATGCACTAATTGAATAATTAAATTAATTAATTACATGACTTTTATTTAAATTTTAATGTCATTTTTTATTGTACTCCCTAGTCTCATGCATATTTTTATTATATCATCGCTTTTATAATTCTGAGAATGAAATACATAAATATTTATGCATTCACAATGCAAGCAATATGTATCTCAAAATCAGATTTATCTCAATACTTTGTCTTCTCTTTTACCCTTCTCATTTCCATTTCTTTTTTGTTTTCTATTTCGTTTCCGTTTTTCATTTCTATTGTATGATAATTAAAAATATTTTAGATTATAAAATCAATTATTATTTTTATATGTATTAAATCAAAAAATTAAGTCGCATTAACTTATACTTCCTCATTTTCAACGTAATGTTCATTGTTAACATTATTAATAGAACAAGGCTAAAATAATTTGTTCTTTTGCATTAGCTAAGAGATTGAATTCAGCTCTAATTAATACAAATAGCATAAGAGAATTTTTCGATCTTATTATTATCAAAGCCGATATGTTTTTTAACTTTTTTTTCTGCGATAAAAATACGTAAGTGTATATGCACTCGTTTGAAACTCGATAAGCCCGATTCCTCGCAATGCAGCAATGCCATCGAATTACTTACTCAATTTGTTAGATCGAGAGCAGCGTCTACATTGTACGCACATTTGTTTACGGGTAGCATTCATGATTCGCGTAAAAATTCTAGTAATTTATACCGCGAAGTCCGGTTTCTTCTTGCACTCTTTCCTTCGCTTTATCTTCCTTGTGTGTACACTTCATACTTCATTTTCTTTTTGCTTTTTCTCTATCTCTCGCTTTCTTTCTTCCTCTTATTCTTTATACTATGCATATGCACACATACTATATACAAGGTACTTCATTCTTCGGCATCACGTCCAACGTGGAGAATTTTTCCGTTGCAACGTGATTCTCTTTTCCTTTCTTTTCTCTCTCTCTCTCTCTCTCTCTCTCTCTCTCTCTCTTTTTTCAACGCATCGCGTCTTACTCGAAAGACGAGACGAGTCTCATGTAGGACCTCGTCGGATTGGCTTCTTTTTTGTCTTCTCTCTTTGACCGAGCGTTTCTACTTGTAAGGAGGAGATCGACTGTTCACCGGCATGTATTTAACTGTCTTGATACATGGCTACATTTTTTTTCTGTTGAATTAGATAATATTTTCATAATTATTATTTTTTATGACTTATTATTATGTATAAATTTTTCGTTTTTTTTTTTTTTTTTTTTAATTTTTTAAAATACTTTTAAATATAATGTTTTAAATATTAACAACTCTATAAAATAGCAAACGCTTTCCAATTTTTGTAAAATTTTACAATAATTGCTTTCATGTTTAATTAAACTAAAAATTATAATAATTTAACAAAGTATGTTAATGTAAGGTAAATAAAATTTAATTATAATTTGCACAAACCAATTATAAATGACCCATATAAATGAAAAATGAAAAAGTCATAAAATGAAAATATTAAATAATGTAACTTTTGTAATTTATAATTTGAAATAAAAAGTTTTAAAAATATATATTTTATACAATTATTATGCATTTGACAACTCACAAACATTAAAATTCTAAATTTACATTCGACTGTATATTTATTTTGTCAACTTACGTAAGTCTTGCAATTGTTATTCGAAAAAAAAGTATTCTTTAAGAAAATAGAATTATGACTAACAGGCATACAATTACATAATACTTGCTAAGTGTGTCAAAATTTTTAAAATCCGTCTTTAATTATACAAAATCATAATTTATTTTCGCATTAAGTAACATGTAAAGAACCTAAAACTTGGCTTTCATATTAATAACAAATGTGATAATATCTGAGCTAAATATGATATCTTACTCTTCAACATACCGTTTATAGTTTGAAAATAAAATGGACACACTCTTTACACATTGATACGATCTTATGATTGCGTAATAATGTAAATGTAATCGAAATACTCCATAAATTCAAAATATCCGTATTTATTTATTTAAAAAAACACGTGTTCTTTTCTAATTGTATGTTTATAATTTATGGTTTGAAATTGTTTTTGACTAAATCATTAACTTAATTACTGCAAAATATGCAAAGATTTATTGATCCGTATCAAATTTTAAGAAAGATTAACATGCATCCATAATTAATAATCAATTAAAATTAAGTATGTAGATATTTATAGTAACATATCCAGTTAAATACAACTATTCAATCTTCTCATACTACGTTTTGGATCACATGCAAATTAACAGGCAAAAATGTCAATTATATGTGCATATGTAATTTTTTGTTTTTTTCAAAGTTAATCGTAAAGATACTAAATTATCTAAACGTTCATTTAAATTTCTGTTGAATTGCATCGATAAATTTATTCCGTAGCATATATATATATACTCTCGGCTAATAACGCATTTCCTTGATGAATACCACAAAATTCAAAAAAAAGATAAATGAAAGAGATGTAGAATCAAAAATAAAAATAAAAGAAAACGAAGAAGGAGCAATCGAATAAGTAAATCCCCAAGCGTTTTCAAAGTACGCGGAGGTGACCATGCTGGGCGAGTTAGATGTTACACATACATATACGCGTCTAACAAACCGGTATTGCACGATCTCTCTCTCTCTCTCTCTCTCTCTCTCCCACTCTCTTTCACCAGAGATAAAGTCGCGCATACGAACTTTTCTTCGGCCCTTTTTTTTACTCTTTCTCTCTTTGGCTTCTTCACTTTACACCGAACGAAATTCCAGGACGGTGAGTTTAACGGCCGGTGTGTCTCACGTACGTATATACATATACGTAAGAGTAAACGCATGAGTGCGTGTATACATATATATATATATATATATATATATATATATATATATATATATATATATATATATATATATACAAGATCGCCGATGATAAATAATGAGCGTTTGCCCTGCTTTTTTTCCTTCTTTGAAACCCTCTCTCTCTCTCTCTCTCTCTCTTTATCTCTCTCTCTCTCTCTCTCTCTCTCTGTCACTTCTTGTATCTTTTGGTTTCGCTCCTTTTTCCGTACGTGAGCGCTACTCCTGCGGGTATTATGCAATTGTTTGGAAGGGAGTGCAAGATTTATGGGCGTACTTCAGTTGTTTCTCGACTTCAAATTATAATATACGCTTAACGCTGATCGACCGAAAATTCCGCTCCTGCGAGCTGATTTATCGATCATTTTATGGGTACGAAATTGTTTTAAATAAAATAAATAGTACGGGACACACTATGGCGTTAAATAAAATCAATGCTCGTTAAGAAATTTTTCTTACGCAAGTTTTGTATGTTTGTGAAGATTTTAGATCGTTTATACGATAATGTTGAGTATTGTTAATTGCAAAGAAATTTTACAGCTTTTGCACATTGTGGATATTAAATTAAAAAAGATTTTAATCCTTTATATCAGAAATAATTTTTTTTTACCTAATGATTATAACGGATATGTTTTAGCAACTTTTGAACAATTAATTTTTTTTTTTAAATTAGTGCATAATAATCTAAATCTTTGTTTTACGTTTTCCGAAATCTAGTTATAATTTTATTTTAAACTGATAAAAAAGATCAATTTTAAAAATCTTCAACATGAAATTGCATCACTTAAATCTCAACTTCAGCCATTTCTTACGTCGAAATTCTTAAGCAAATCGATGCATTAAATAATCGTCATAAATAATTCACAAAAAATTATCCTCATCATTCTTTATAACCGTGGTACATCTTTCCTTCCAATGAAAAACAAAAGAAAAAAAAAAAGAAAAAGAAAAAGAAAAAAAGGCTTGAACAAAATATTTACCAAGCCCACCATCTCTCACTCACTCTCTCTCTCTCTCTCTCTCTCTCTCTCTCCCTCATTTACATACAACACAAGGGAAAGGGGCTTACTTCGAGAAGAGCGATGACAAGTCTGGTGGCTCCACTCTGCAGCGCAATGGTCCCGATTGTGGTCGTTTTCGGCGGTGCCGTTCTGCCCCGATCGTCGACGATTTCCACCGCGCGTTCCACGGACTGCTGTTGCTGATGCTGCTGCTGCTGTGGTTGCTGTTGCGCAATATCGCTCGATTCTTGCGGGCCGTGGCCATTTTCTGGGACGGTTTGTCCCTGTGTCTCGTAATCGTTCACCATTTTTTTTAATAAACCGTCCGACGATGCACACTGCATTGAAAATTATAAGGCTCTCTTTGTTTTATTCGATCGATTTACTCTCGATTATTTTGAAATTTTTAATCGTCTCGTCAAGAAAGAGAGTCACGAATCGATTGTCCGAGGGTTTATTTTGGCGCTTGTTGCGTTATTGCTGGTTATTGTATTTTCTTGAAAAAGCAATGGATTGTATTCATTTGCGTAAAGCATTGAATTATTTTATGACGGTATTAATTTTCATTTTATTTTAGTTTTTTTATGGCGCTTAGATATCGTGGCATTTAAACGATACAGTTTTCTAAGATATCGTTTAAATAAAATGTATTAACAGTCGATATTTTGTATTTATTTACATTATCGAAGTCACTCTTAAGTTAAGATTCGTTCGTTAAGATTGAATGATTTCAATGATATTAAACGAATAATGTAGAGATTATTTTCGATTATTCATGTATATACATATAAAACAACAAAATTATTTTAAATGAAATTACTATAGTTAAGTTAAATATATTTCAAGTTGATGAACTAAAAAACATTCCGTTTTAATCTTAATAATTACCGAATAATAACAAATTCTTTTTAAAATAAATAGTAATAAATTAAAAAAAATGTATTGTATTTAAGTTAATTAAATCTTCTTTAATATTTTTTTTTTTTTTGCACCTGCAGTGACTTTGTACGTTAGAAGACTGAAGTAAACACCAAATTTGATATTGAGTTTACTAAATTTGTCAGAAAATAATTAAGTTATATACTTCAAGAGTTGGATTAACTTAAGATATTTAATTAATAAAGTTCAAATTCAATTATCAATTCTGTTTTCAGTAAATTGATGATTGATTGAGAAATTCATTACATGTAAACATACAAGTAACAAGTCTGCAAAGTATCATATTTAAGAATGCTACTTATACTGACTATAATCGGAGTAAAGAGAATAAATTAAAAAAAACTAATTATAACTGTAAAAATCTTACATGACGTTAAATAAAAGTATTTACAATTAAAAAAAATTATTACTTTTAAACAACTGTTTAAAAAAATTAAAAAAAAAATAAATAAGAATATTTTTAAGAATATGATTTAAGAAAGAAAGAATAAAATAAATATAATTTTAATTGATTTTAATAATATTATTTGATTTAATGGTTTACTCTCATATAATATGAGCGATTGAATATTATCATACGTTATTAAATCAAAAGTATAATTCCTTACAACTTAAGTGATATAATATTGAGATAGTTAACTATAATTATCAACGATCAATGCCAAGAATCAATTATTTAACCCATTCATCAGTAGGTAACGCGATAGTCATTCAAGATAAAGATTTCGTCTTCAATTCTTTTGCAAGAAAAAATATTTTTCATCGTAATTCGCGTAAATTTTTTTTTTTTTTTTTTCTTTTTTTTATCGTTTTGCACAACATAATCCATATTTCATTAATAAAAATTCCGCATCGATTGAAAGTTCAACTCGCCAATTTTAATGATCGGGAAAAAGAAAAAGCGAGAAAAAGCACGGACCCGTGACGAATTATGCGACATAGGACGTGCGGACGATTAAGATCCCGGACTCGGAGACCTTCGTGGAAACGTTATTCTTGGCCGTGGAGCTACAACCGGCCGCGTGGTACGCGCGCGTGTCTATATACCTACACCCGTGTTTATAACGTAAAGACCGGCCGCCGCCCGCGAGACGTTATACGATGAGACGAAAATAGGAACTTTTTTAACTCGAATATCCTCTTCTCTACTTTCCTTTCCCATTTTTTTTTCTTCTCCTTTGATTGTTTTTATTTCGATCGGTGAGTCGAGGTTTCTTACGGCGCGGAAGAACGAGAGCTTGGCTCCATTACTCGCTGGCAAAGGAGGCGAAGATTTATATCGACTCGCGGCTTTTCTTTCGAATGCGCGGAGAGTTGCGTTTCTTTTTTTTTTCTCATATATCGGCATTACTCTGGCTTCTCGGTGTCTCGATTATGGTTTTCAGGTGCTTCTTTCTCGCTCGCGCTCGATATGTGCAAGTGCAAGCTTTTCTCGGGATTATGCTTCCGATTTGAAATGTGTGTCATATATATATATATATATATATTTTTTTTTTTTTCTTTTTTAACACTTACAATGACTCTAAAAATTTATGGTGTAATACGTGGATAAAAACAGAAATATTTTATAACAATTCTAATGAAAATTATCGTTGCGTGTGAATTAAAATTTTGGTATAATTATGCAATAAAAATCTCTCTTTCAAAACATATTTATATTCAAATTATTAGAAATGAAAGAATCTTATCGTATATAGTAATATATTGTCTATAAAAACAAAAATTATTTTTTTTAAATATTTGTCTTTTAAAATTTTAATTTACAATTAAACTATTAATAACAAATTAAAAAAAAAAAAAAAAAAAAAAAAAAAAACAATTTCATTATTTGTTCTCAAGCTAAATTAAACAAAAGAATTTTTATCGAAAATTAAAAAATTAAAAAATCTTTTTGTCGTTAAAGTTCCCACAGATTTTAAAAGAACCTCCGGCAAAATCTCCTCCCATACCATCGATCCACAACTTTACATCCACGCATACGCGTTCGCGCGTGCACCGCTACGCCTACCTTGTGCGTGGATATGTATACATATATAAGCACGCTCGTCTAACTTGTAACACAGCGTGTGATGTCACCTACACGCGCACCCATACATGTACAGGTATACAAACGAGGAAGCGAGCTAAAGGGACAGAGGGGCACGGAGTTGTACATATAACAACGAACTATCGAGAAAGAGAGGCTGGAGCTCTCGAACGGGAGGATAAAACCGGCCTGACTGGTGGCGTTCTTCGCGTCTGCGAGAAATATCGCCTCGAAAGCGGCCAACTTCTTTCGGGCTCCCTTTCTTTCTCTTTTATACTCGGTGGGGCGCGCGGGGCACGAAAACGAGCGCCGGAAGAATATATAACTGATTACGTTGCGCCCGCGCAAGCAAGCAAGCAAGCACACACCTCGTTAGAGAATTATAACCGCGCGATGCGTCGCTTGTTTGCTGTTGTTTTTTTCTTTATTTTTTTTTTATTCGGTATCGTCTCTTTTCAAATCGTGAGCGTATACGTATATATTACACAACCCGGCGATGTTGTGCCGGCGACACGTTTTCTGTTTAACTTATCGACGACGAGCTTACCACGTAAACAGTCGATATCTTATCGTCGATTAAATTATGCGCTGCTTTATTTTTCAAAAAATTTTCTTTCTTATTTCGTTGTTTTTTGTTTATTCATTTTTTTTTTTTTTTTTTTTTTTTTTTTTTTTTTTTTTTTTTTTTTTTTTTTCAAAACTTTTTGTAAATATTTTGCGATGTTGAGATTTTGTCAACTAATTATGAGTCGGTGATTTGTTTAAGACAATGTTTTAAGCTATACTTTACTAATATTTAAAATTAAATTTAAAAAGATTTAAATTTAATCTATTCACTGATTTGTTTAAATATTTAAA
Organism: Chalcis sispes; assembly: GCA_949987625.1. Classification (NCBI taxonomy): domain Eukaryota; kingdom Metazoa; phylum Arthropoda; class Insecta; order Hymenoptera; family Chalcididae; genus Chalcis; species Chalcis sispes. The sequence goes on along the minus strand of OX465097.1, from coordinate 51,895,145 downwards.
TTTTGAGATAAAATTTAAATTTAAAACATACTACAAGCTAATAAAAAGCAGTTTATTATTAACATTTTTAAATTAAAAATTTTTCATCTTAAATTGTTCGTTATTTTCTTGCATTTATAAGAATATTATAAATTATAAAGCAGTAAAACATCATTAAGTTAATTTTGATCGATAAAAATTGAATTTAAAATTAGCAATGGTAAAATTTGATCGTTTAATATCAATTTTATAAACTTTGTATACATTATTGTAATCATCAGTACTAATGAATTAAACATATGTTAAGAAAAACAAAATACATTTACAGGAAATAATATTGCTTACAAAAAATATTTTATTCCGTTTCAAAATTCTAACTTTGACATTTTAACGCATTTTAATTGTAATATTTTCTCATCGCCTTAGCGGTTAAAATTTAAGTGTCTACGTCTACATAGATTTCTTTAATGTTATTATTGACGATAACCTCAAGTAATTCTTTAACTGAAAATTAATTGCCAAAGAAATATATACAAAACAATGACGCTTTTAATTATGTTTATTCATTTATTTTTAAATAGTGATGTAGCATTATGCTATAATTATAATATTTTATGATATTCACTCAAATTATTTGATGATACTTCACTTTGGTAACATTTTTCTTAAAAGAGAGATTGTTAATTATAACGATACATCATAAGATAACATAATAATTCATAAACGTAACAAAATAAAATTGTGATAACGTCAATTTTTTTTTTTTTTTTTTTATTTAATTTATACTGCAAGTTTTTAACATCGATGATTAAAAGCAGAAATTAATCAATAAAATTTTACGATTTTGAACTAAACAGATTAAACAACGTCGTTATATTACCGGTCACGCGGTGGTAAACATACACAATCTATTTTATTAGACTTGCATAAACTTACATTATCACTTTATTACTGAAGACCTTATGAAGCATACCCGAATATAACTCAATTTCTAAAATTAACTTACGTCATTAGCTTTGATATTCAAGTCGCGATAAATCAAATTGAAATTGGGTTAAATTAAATTTACATCTACAATGATACTATTGTCAACAATAAAAAAGAATGTTTAAAAAATAAATTTTATTCGAACGCTTATTTATTTTTTATGGCGCTGTATGAAAAATAAATGGCAAATACATTCTTCATTTTTATTATTTTTGATAGTTTCATTAAATTCAATCAAATTAAATATAAAACTGGTGGATATCATGTGTTTTAACTGAAAATTTTTTGTTAGTAAAATTATTGTCATTACTTAAAAATTAAAACGTTTAATTATATTTATATAAGTATATTTCAATATTTATGAATCGTGTGAATTACAAAAATCAATGCATGAATTAATATTTAAAGAAAAATTAATATTTTATTCAAATCACGCAGAAAATATATTTTAATTAAATATTTTAATTTATTTGAAAATGTCATTTTGAATTTAAGAATTTAACACTGGCAAAATGTAATAAATATGTAAAATATATCATCTCAAATATCATTTACAGTTAAAAATGTTTATTCTGTGTATGATTATAGAAAAAATTCAGTTTTTGATGATTACTGAATCGGATTTAACTAAACCCTTATTTCTCCTTACATTTTTAAATGTTAATTACCACAACAACGTATAAACAACTTCAATACACTAGTTTCGATAACTATTATTATTCACTTTACAACGATTAAACAAGATTTTCACAGAATAAACATCAACGTTCTTAAGAAGCGACTAAAAAAACAGATTTGCAACTTCAATTCTAAAAGAAAGGTAAACGCAACAATCGGCAAGAAAACCCCTCATCAATGTTTACCGGACAATCGTGTCGTTTACGTGCACCAGTTAAGGACTGACAGTGACATAACGTCACTCGCGCGGGTATCAAGGGTTGCGGATAATAACGATTCACACAACTTTACGATTAAGAGGATCCTTAAATAGGTGTACGTTTAATATACACACGTTTAAAGAGTTAGAGAGAGAGAGAGAGAGAGAGAGAGAGAGCGAGATACACGTGCGCGATGGTCCGGCGCGATCGGCGCACAAACCGGCACTGGCACACTGCTGCGATTCTCTCTCTCTCTTGATTCGGAAAGACCGCGAGGCTCTAGTACACCGAGTCGAAGCGCCGCCGCCAAGGAGGAGCTCGCTTCGCGTGCACCTCGTACTATATAATATATATATATATATATATATATATATATATATATATATATATATATATATATACACGGGATAGCGTTCGCGATAGAGGGATAAAGATAGAAGGGGTGACGCGAGAAGAGATGGGACTCCAAAGGGTCCGGTGGAATTCGGAGGTAAACCTTTGGGCGCTCTCTCTCTCTCTCTCCCTCCCTCTTTTTCTCTCTCACCTAAATTTAGAAAATTTCTTAACATGTATACCGTGCGTCGAGGATCGTGGAGCTCGAGGCTCGCTATTTCACCGTACGCAAGATTTTCGATGGATCGTTTGATGTACTGGAGATTTTGCGTTTGTAAAAATTTACTCGGTCGAATATTTTTCTTTGGATTCGTTACTTTAAAACTATTTTATAAAGTTTTTAAAGAAAAATTCCTGTTTTATTTATGAATTAATTACAAAATTCTTTTGATAAGATGTTAATGGGAATTTAAAATTAAAGTGTGCGCGTTATTAAATCTCATCTCTTAAGTCTTGTTTTGATCATTAACAAGAATAAAAATAAATTAAGTTTGCTTTAATATTTTAAAAATTAATAATTTAGAAATGAATGATAGTGTTTATATTAATAAATTAATCCTAACGTTATTATTTTTACGTTGAAACTTTGCTAAGCCGTTAAGAATAGTGATTTTGCTAAATTTGCAACAAACGGTTATTTGTTAATATTTTTAGAGATATAATTGACAATCGAATATCATATAATTAATATAATATAGTGACTTTTTATAAAGAAAATTAAATTTTATAAATTTCTTATTGAAAATGTATGTGTACATCTTGTTATAATTTATGCTTTAAGAAGAAATATTTTTGTATAAAGATAAATTAACCTAAATATAAAATTAAATTCGTCATATGAAGCGCAAAAAATGATTATATTCATAGCAGTATCTTTTTATAGATAATTGCGGAGTCTTATAAGTGTTGCTCTCTAGAATTATCTTTATAGCTAACGTTGTATTATAAGTACTATTGCTCGGCTTCTAATCTTATTTTTGATTATTTCTATTCTTATGTTTTTTTTTTTCGAATATCGATAGTTCACGATTAATGCCTAAAATTATACCAATAAATGTATATTATTATAAATAGATGAAAATATTTTTTTCTTCAATTTCAATAGCAAATAAATAAATAAAATTTTGATGAAAATAATTCAACTCATTTTTTATCGTAAATAAGGCTTCAAAATAATGTGCACATATAAATGAGTAAATACATTGGTAAGTTGCTACGTAAGTTGCTATAAATTAGACCATCTTTGTGTAATAATTATTATGATTTTATAAAAATTGTTATATGCTTTTACATTTCTCGTTGAATAACATATTTGTTTACCTGATCAAAAGCCTAAATACTTGAAAGATTAAATCATAAATATCGTAAATATAAATAATCTATTCATATTTTTATTTCAATATTTATTTTATTAACGATATATAATTTTGTTAATAAAAATTAATTATACAACCAAAAACACAACAATGATATAAAGCACTTGCAATAAATATATTTAAAATGCAGCTTATTATTTAACAATATAAAAAATGTATTCAAAACATGTAAATGTTACAGCGAAAACTATATGCACGAAGGTTATTGCAACGTTTATTGATGTTCACAATGCATAAGCGTTATGGTGTTATATATAAATTTGCATAAATATATTTTTTTCTTATAAAAACTTAATTGTTTCACTTACGAAAATTCGTTACATTTTTTAGTGCTTAATTAAAATTAAAATTTCGTAATAACATTATGTAAAATCCATATAAAATTATTTATTATTTATTTTTTAAAAATAAATCATACTACGGAATGTAATATAAAATTAATTATTAAATTATTCTTCATTTTACACTCGTGTCATTCAAAATTTTTTGATATATTTTTAAATCTTTTAGTATATTATTATAATATATTATATACTTTTAATCAAGTAATTAAAATTATTTTATAAAATTAAATAATTAATTGCATAAAATGAAAAATGAATATTTATATAGTTTAATGATTTTAAATTTAATTCATGAAAAATACAGAAAAATTAAAATATTTTAATATAAATTCGAATTTGTTTATATATATATATATATATATATATATATATATATATATAAATATAAATAAAAGAAACTTCCAAATGACACATGCATTCATGTTTAAGTCAGTCTTTAAAGTACCTATATATACAGATTTATATTGACGGAAAAAAAAATAGTAAAAATCTTAAATATTAAATAGAAAAATCAGTTAATTTTTTAATGTTCTATAATTATTTTTCTTGAAAATTATGCTGGTAAAATAAATTGAACTATATTATTGTCAATTTACAAAACTGTAATCTATTTCAATTCTCAATTACCATTAAATATAAAAATCCTAAACGTGTTATCTGTATATCTGCTATTTTTTATACATTCTTTTAGAAAAATATTTAAACCTTTGCCGACGAATATCATTTAAACATATTAATATTAATTTACAAATGCTTCAATTTATAAATACATTATATAATAATTTTCACTATTTCAAAAACAACATGAATTTTCGATTAAGCGAAACAATCTAAATTTTTTCTTTCTTTTTAAATTTTCATAAATTTATTGATTTAAAAAAATCGGTTAGTTCAAATCGCAGACGGCAATCGCTGCAGGCATGATCGACAGCTCCTCGGCAACGGCAGCAGCCGCGGAATTGCAAGCGACAGCGACGCATTGTCGTTGCGATTGTTGTATCGAGACTCTCGACGACGACGATGAGGGAGACGACGACGACGACGACAACGAGGATCGTTTCGTGCGCTCGTCCACTTCTTCACTTACCGTTTGCGCGATCGCTAGTAATTCCCGCTCCTCGCTGGTCGATCCGCCGTTTTCCATTGCGATTTCGCTCTTTCGCTTCGCGGCCTCCTGAAGCATGGGCTTACCATTGATACCATTGAAACCATGTGTACCAGATGCTACGGATTTATGATAGTTTAAAAGCGTCGTAGGCGAAGCGTATGTGTATTCCTCGCGATGAGTTTTCAAGTTATCAGACGAATCCACGTTGAGGACAGTTCGATTCAAATCTTGAAGATCGCGATAATCCAAGTGATCCGTGTGATCGGCGATGGTATTGGAAACGAGTTTGTACGAAGCGACACCCATACGCGTATCGTGAGACACCCGTAAAGTCGTTGTTTCCGTCACTTCTTTTATGACTTTTCCGCCTTTTTCCTGGAAATATTTAATGCAATATATACAATTAATTTATACTCCATTAAAAATTAAAAATCCGCCTATTATAAGTCTTTATGTTTATTTATTATTCATGAATAAAAATTTTCATCTGTTAAATTATTATTAAAAATTTTATTTGATTAAAAAAAAGTTGTATCAGAATATTTTTAATAATTTGCAATGAATGAGAAATGCAATAATAATTTTACATAAGAAGGTTTAGAAAATTAATGTAATAACAAATTTAGAAAATTCTATTAATTACGTTAACTTTGTAAAAATAAAGAAACTCTGCAAAAAAAAAAAAAAAACAAATTAGCGCTAGTTAGTATAGTATTAAAGAGAAAAAAGTGATTATATAAAAATGAATGCGACGCATAGTTAAAAAAGAGAGTAGTACCGAGAAGTACCGAATCACAACATTTTAAAAGTCTAACAAAAATATCATTTATAAATATAAATCTATAAGAGTTAATAAGAGACCAAAGACAATGAGAAACGTTTAATTTTAAAAAACTAGATTGATGTTCTTTTGATGCACATATACCTGAATCGTTCGTTGAATGACAGTTGCTCCATCTGGACTGTATTCGATAAGTTCGTGATCGAAAGGATTCGTTGGTACTACAGCGTCGCATTTTGCTATATCGAGTACTTCAGTTTTCTTTTCTATTTCATCCGCTTTTCGGCTGCAAATATAATTATATCAATATATATGATAAATATAAAAATACAAAAGACTAGTTTATTTTATCTTAATTTCTAAATAATTCATTTGTTAACTTCTAAGATATTGTAAAACGTTTATGAATAAAATTTAGTTACATTTAGAGTTTCGTTTAATACAAAAGATATTAATTTTTTTATTAATTATAAAATTGATAAAAAATCTTAGTAATTTTTCTTATATCTATAACATTATTAGCAAATATTATATATTATAATATATAATATTTGCTAATGCAATTATAAATTTTTATAAACCCAAAAGACCAAGAGTCGAATTTTTCTTTTTTTTTTTTTTTTTTTTTTTAACAATTGAAGCTGTACTTTTATAATGTTTATAATAAAAAATTTAAAAAATATTTTCTTCATTTAAATTTCACGAATTAAAAAAAAACAAAAAAAACAAAAAAAACAAATAAATAAATAAAAAGAAAAATTAATCTTTACGAAAATATGTAATTTTATATTTAAAAAATAAACAATGATGTAACTTGTAAAAGTAAAAATAAAAATGGCCAAGAACATAAAGAGAAAGAAAAAATCGTTATCGTCGTTTTTATGCTTTCACCAGAAAATACAGACGGGCTACCCAAAATCCAGAAATAAAAGCATTCCTCGAAAAATAAAGAAAAAAGTAAAACGAAGAAGACAAGCGCACATTCTGCCAAGCAAAGTCAAAATTACCCAAATTTTCATCGCATTGGAAAAGCAATCTCGACCAGTTTCGATTTACTTTCCAAGCGCTTAGCGAGCCCACGATCTAAATAAAATTGAATGAGCTTATGGCGCGTATCTGGCTAGTCCGGGGCTCCGAGAATAAACCTCATTTAAATTTTGTCAAAGCTCGGGAGAACGTAACTTGAAAAGCGACGAAGAACTTCTCACTAAGATAAGAATTTCTCACCAGGTCGTTGAAACGGGGACATCCTCGTACTCGGAGTGTAACGACTCGCTGCGCGACCTTGGGACCGGCGTTGTCGAACACTCGGTCGCTGTCACGTATTCCTCGATCATCGAGTCGTCCATCGCGCTACGGTTACTCGCTCGACTTTGTCGATCGGATTCGGTCACCGTTGGTTCCTGTCGATTATTGTTGATTGTTATTGTTAGAGAATTTTTAGGATTAAAGATGAAACACTCTTATGAAATAATTTTTTTTTCAATTTGTTTGAATGATCACTTTACATTTACGATAATATTAAATCGTTTATTCTTGTTAATAATAAATCTATAGATTTTACTGTCTTTGTTAGAAAGGAAAAACGATACTTTAAAAATTTTTTAAATTGAACTTTTCTTTCATATTAAATTTTATCAAAGCTTTTTATCAATTTAAAACAAGTTTTCTTATTATTCAAATTTATGAATTAACATCTAATATATCCAAATTGCAATAAAAAAATTCAAATCTGTGCTATAAATCTATTTCAAGTATTACAAGTCATCTCGAGAGCTCTCAATCATTTTGAAGTTTTCAAAAGTTAACTCTCCAAAACTCATATTGCTTCATTTTAAATTAAACCGTCCAACTTAAAATAACTTCTCAATATCTGATATATTTATTCATAATGAATCAATTTAAATTTATTTTTTTATCAATTATTAAATAAAAATTATCATCAAAATGTTATTTTGATTAATTTATTATATTAAACATATACAAATAACTTGTAATCAAGTATTATATAGTTTTCTTTATAAAAAATGGTATTTAAAAATCTTATTCTTAAGTAAAATAATTGGTAATATTTTTAATACAAAAAATATTTGCTAAAGTCAATTACTATGATTAATATTTCATATTGTTTTTCTAGTCTTTCTAACATGTATTTTCATAAAATATTTTTGTGAAATGAATTGATAATAAAATTTGTCATTGTTTATATTTTTATTGTTGATTAAAATAAAAATTTTATAAATTATTAACAATAAATAAAAATTTCATAAATTATTTTAAATATATATATATATATATATATGTATATTAAACATCAAATGAATTTTTTAATTTTGTAATAGAGAATTTTTTTAAATTATTTTTTTTAAATTGAATTATTTAAAGCAACAGATTCTAAAGATTAAATAAAAAACCTTTCAACAAAAATAGAACTCTTGCTGCTTCTACTGTAAATTATTATTTTAACAAAGTATAAACAAAACTCGTTTTATACACTACGTTCGGTATAATAAAGAACGAAATGTCTTTATTGTTTACTTAAATATTATGAGATAAAAATGATAATAAAAAAAATTATAGAGCATTTAATAAACAGAGTAGCTAAAGATTCAAAGAGGGAAATTAAAAAAGATATTTCGTTTAAATTTATTTTTGAAAAATTCATAATTTTATAATTAGAATCAATAAAAAATATGTTGCAAGAACGTTAAAATGACTTAATGAACTTTAAAATAAAATAAAAATCATTTTTTTTTTTTCAATTTCATTTTGATCATCATATCTTCACAAATAATAAATCATCACTCCTCAACTTTTTCTCCCTTTGTTTCCACTGAACCAAGCTGATTAACCTCTTTTGCAAACGATGTCCCTGCACTGGTATCCTTCGCTTCCGTTTCCCTGGAAGTTTCACCGTTGTTTTCTACGGTAGGATTCAATCCTTTACTCCTTGCGCCAGCTTCGTACAATCTCGCGTCCAATTTTTCGGCTAGCCTAGTCACTTCCAATAATTTCGCCGATATCGACTGCACCGCTGACAAATTTCCACCGTTTTCACTTGTCTCCTCCATCTCTGATATTCTGCTCTCGAGTAAAAAAAGTCACAAATACCGATTACAAACAAAAACAAAAAAAAAAGGAAGAATGAAGCTAGCGCGAGTCGTCAAGTCATTTCGCGTGTAAAAATAAATGCTTTCGATAACTAATAAACAAAAGGAAAAAAAATGAAAAAAAAATAACGACAACGGATAATACGCGATACTTCGCGTGCACGAGTCGTCAAAGACTGACGCGCCAACGCACGCGATACAAAGTCAAAGTCGTGCTTTACTTAACGTTTCTTTCTCTTGCTCTCTCTCTCTCTCTTTCTATTTTTCTTCACATTGCTTTCTCTCTCTCTCTCTCTCTCTCTTTCTCTCTCTCGCTCTCCCCGAGCTTATGTAACGTAAACGCGTCGAGTGAGACGACGCTAAACACAACTTATCCTAAATGCAAGCGCGCTCGAAAGCTCACGCACGAAGCGAATGAGGCTATATAACAACGACTCGTGAGAGCGCGACAACGATAAAGCAAAGCGACGAAGCAAAGATGGGTCGCGGACGTGAATGGATACGAGTGCGCTTCGAGAGAAAAGAGAAGAGGTAGAAAATGATAATAATTACGAGAGAGAGGGAGAGAGAGAGAGAGAGAGAGAGAGAAGGAGAGAGAGAAAGAGTAATAATTTAAATGATCTCGAGGAAAGTTGTACGAGGTTTATCTTTGAGAAAGTGTGTCAAGTTGATGTTGCAATGTTTTGGATTTGAGTAAATCTTACCTATTTATCTTATACTTTATTTGTTTTAATAAAAATTCATTATTATTTTCAAATAACGTTCATCTTTAAAAACTTTAATTAATTTCGATTTCAATTAGTGTAAAAATTAATATGACTTTTATATGATTAATTTGTTTATAAAAAATTTAATTTCCATTTAAACTTTATCGGATGAGAAATAGTTTTCGTTAATAATTATTCATCGATGCATTCGAAAATAAAAATATCTACAATTACTTTCGAAAATATATGTTCATAAAATAAACCAACAGGAGAATAAATGAAGTCATTGAAAAGTTCGAAAAAATAAGAAAAACAAAAAAAAAAAAAAAAAATACTGTCGACGAAAACTGATAAAGTAAGAAAAGAAATTAAATGAACGAGAGTCGAAATTAAAACGAGCGTCGAACGTACGAAGATAAAGATGCGCGCGCGAAAAAGTTGACGCAAAGTTAAAGCGAGGGGAAAAATATACGCCCGCGCATATGCGAAATCGCGTGGCCGTTCTAATTTCGTTGCCGCTGCCGGAGGAGGATACAACAACACCGGTATAACTTATACATATTTACAGATATATATATACATATATATTTATACGTGTGAATCGCGTCGACGCGGCGTCGTTTTGTTTGCGTCAGCCTCCGCGCGAAATTGCAGTTATCGATTTTTGTTCCTTTTTTATTCGCATCGTTTTGATGCGAAAAAAGTTTTGATTTTTTATTTAATATTTTAAAAAATATATTATTTAAGAAATAGATGGTTATTATTATTGAATTGAGGAATATGTATTGGATATTCTTGTAAAAGAAAATTTAAAAGAAAGATTTACATATAAACGTTTAATGTAATCAAAAGTAATTTTCTCGCTTGATCATTTAAACAATTAATTATATAATATTAAAAATTTATTTGTTCTTTATTGTAAAAATTACATGAGATTAGCATAGGTAATCAAGAAAACATAATAATTTCACTTCCTCATTATCACTTAAAAGTATTTCCCAGCTAAACGGATCCCTCAACGCTTTTATAAATCCATTAACTGTTACATACCTTTGATGAGCCAACGGCTCTTTCAATCGCGATCTCAAAAGTCGTCCGAGTCGCACCATACGGCCAACTTCGGGAAGTAACTTTTCTCGTTTTGCCAATACATCTCTTATCTCCGGCTTAGGACGCGCACTGGGCGCGTACGTGACCTCGTTGGCTTCCGGTGTGACCGATCTGCTCCTCTTTGGCGAATACGAGCTGACCGTCTCGATCATCTCGCGTAATATCGCGCAATGCTTTAATGATGCCGAAAACGCGAATCGGTTAATTTTAACGCTGCTTACATCCCATGGCTCGAATTACTAACCGACCGCAGAACGATGACGAATGGCCAAAAGTGCGTTTATATTTTTAACTTAGAAATCAAAGGAATATTTTTTTAACTATAAAAATCATTGATACCAGTACTTTTTTTTTTTTTTTTTTTAATATGATTTAATAATACAATTTTACACGCGCAAATAGATAAATAATTCTTTACAAAATAATAGATGATAAAATTGTTTACGAATTCAAATGTTACCAATACGTTAATGTCTATTCAAATAAAAAATTTTACATTTTTTAACTATCATACATGAAATCGAAGTAAATTCTAAAGGAACAGCATTTTAAATGTCTTTATTCGCCAAATTTATAGCAAAAAGTAAATGTACTTGCGCACATGTATAGATAAATTAAAAAATTAAATCATTCGTGCATCGTTCGGTCCATCGGTATACATATACACAGAACTTCTGCAAATGATATTGTATTTATCGGTGAGAATAAAATATATCTTACGTCGGTGACGTTACGATGAAAAACCGCGCAAACCCTCAAACGAGTCAACTGTTCTTGACTGACGGAGCGTAGCTGACGCCAGGCTTGACGTAACTGCGACAGCAATGCTGTGTTAACCTGGAGATCCAATTTGCACGAGATTCGCAATACTCGCGCACCGTTCACCAACTGGCATCCGTACTCGTACGTGCCCTTTATGTGTAAATAAGGAATTGTAAGACTTTTTTTTTCTTTTATTTTTATTTTAGTATACATACTGTAACGAATGAGAATAGTGAGAGAACTGTATTGGTGAATGTGTACTTTTGTAAAAGATGTAAAATTGTGGAATTTTATTATTATTATTAAATAAATGAATTTGTGAAATTATAATTAATTTAAATTTCATTTTAATAAATACGATCGATTTCATCGCAATGAAAGATAAAACAATTACCCGCGCAGTATCTTGAAAGGACTGATGCTCTTGTTTTTGCACTTGTATTTCCGCGACGTCGCATCCAATTTCAACGTGACTACCGACTAGTACGTCAAAAAGATCGTTTAACCATTTTATCGCCTGAAATTAAAATGCGCAAAGGAAATGTAAAAAGCATTTTGTTATTGAGATATGTTTAAATCAATGAGACTTACTTGCTCTGCGTCGCTTTCATACGTGTACACCAACGCAATTTGCTTTAACGTGAGTTTCTGAAGTTCCACGCTATCATTGAAAATATTTTTTCTTGCATTCGTCGCGTCTAAAATATCTTGAATATTTATAATATCTTCGCCGTAATCGATTTGCACATCGCGACACAAAGCATCTTTTACCGGCATTGACAGAATGTCGGATAACTTTTCTCCTTCTTTAATCAATTCTCTTTCTAATTGCTCTATAAAATATTTAATTGTAAGATAACTTCGTTAGTTATTTTAATGAAAAATTAAAAACCTTACCCAGTTTATGCTGACTTTCTTCTAGCATTAATAATTTCGCACCAGCATTTGAGAAATCACACATACGACTTCCCATTATTAAATTATCAAATACTTCGCTTGTCTTATCGAAATACTAAAAAATACAGTAAATTATAAAAGTATTTCATATTCAACAATATTATTTAATTTTATTGGAATACCTCGGAAACGAGACGAAAAAATCTTTGGGAAGTAATAAGAACGTTTCGTCGCCTTTCAAGCCTCGTAGCGAAACTGCGGCAAACGAAATCCATAAAATCTCTTTGGGATTTTAAATCTTCGGATATGTAATCGCTTGATATGCTATCTAATTTATGTAAAATTTCAGCATACTTTCCATATGTTTCCTATTGTTTAAAAATCCATAAATTATATAAAATTATAATCTTTCAATTTCAACCAAGTTATTGCTGATGCTTTAAAGACCATTTACGAGTACTTAAATCATTTTTTATTATCGAAAATTAACAAAATTAATACGTAGCAATCTTACTCTACATTCTAGCTCCAATTTCTCGTGCTCTCTTCTTAATTCCTCCGACGAAGCAACGTCGAAACCAATTTGGTAATGCGAGTTCAACATGAAATCTGCTGGGCCTAAAATCCAGTTTGTAACGCTAGCAACGCCTTCTTCTAAATTGTCGATTTCTTTCAAAATTTCAACATTTTTTTCCATGTCAAATAAAGCTTTTTCAATTCCCACCTAAACAATTAACGTAATATATAAATAATATCGTATATTAATTATGTAAGTTAATATTCAATGCATATTTTTTATATTATATTATTAAATTACTCTATTAAAAACTTTAATTGCTGGAATACGAATGTAATTATTAAAGTATAAGAAAAAATTACAATTATTGTTAACAGAAAACACAAATATTTAAAATTTTAATAATTTTTCATTTTAATTTCTGAAATTTACAATTATTTTTTAATTAAATAAAAGTAAAAACCATTAAATTTATTTATAAGAATTAATTAAATATTACCTGTTTCTGTTCTATAGAGTCAATAAGCTTATTGATTCGCTGTACAGTATCTAAAAGATCTTGCGCAGATTCTCGACTTATCGAACTCATCAAACTTCTACCTGAAAAAATTTTGTTTATTTTCACACCCAAATATAAACAATTATGATTCTTAATCAATAAATATCTGAAGAAAAATTAACAAAATATCGAATTTATATAAAATTAATCAGCTTAAAGTTATCTCCTAACCAGTTTGAAGAATTCTTTGAGCCGCACTCGCCATTTCTAAATTTATTTCTTTACTAGATGCTAGACTTTCATCCAAATCTTTTGTGCGAATTGATTCATTGTCGGTTAGATCTTCTAAATGTTCGTCCATTTTTGAAATCAGATATTCGGCGTCGCTTATGAACTCGTCTATGCGCTGCAAATACACAGCTGTATTATAATTATTCTATTTTTAATGTTAAAAACTTTATCGTCAAACATTTATTATTCTTTAATACTTGATGATGAATTATAGAATTATTTCAAATGAATTAAAATCGTCAAATGTTTAGCGCAATATTATAAGATGAATAAATTAAAATAAAATTATAATAATCGCATTGGCGATTTTTATTCAATCTTTTTATAAATTATATTTGCGTATTGTCAAATTTAATTTATTTCACAGTGATATACTAAGCATTAAAAAAAGTAAACGAATAAATAAGAAATAAAAAAATCTCACCAATCGATTCTCAATCCAAGCTGCATGATTGTAGGATTTGCTACCACCTAAGTTGTACGTTAGCTGATTAGAATCGACATAAACAGCAAGTCTGCTCAGAGGGATATAAATCGTCTGCATGAAAAAAATACAAATGTATTAAATATTTTTCGTATTACTGAAATACGATTATGTTTATGCGATAGGTTGAATGGATCTTGTACGAAAAAAAAAAAAAAAAAAAAAAAAGAAATGAGTTTTAATCACGAGATGGAATTTAGAATATTTATGTTGCATGAAAAAATGTTGTATCATATTAATGATAATAAATCAATGAATGAGCCTTTGTTTATAGTTATCTACTATTGCTTATAAGTTTTATAGTTAGTCTAAGGCATTACGATATCAAAGTTAATACCAATAAAAAAAACATACAAAATATTTAATTTGCCTTTAAATAAACGAAAATGTTATAAAAATATGAGAATTATTACAGTATCCTATCGGTAAGATGGAAAATGAAGTTGTTATTTTAATGTTTATTTTAAATCATAACATTTAAAAAAAAATAAGTTTATTAATAATGATATTTATGCATATTATTTATTGTTAAGTATTATTAATTCTTTATTATTAAGTATTAATTAAAGTTTATGCTATATTAAGACAGAAATAAACAATTTACTACGACCTAAACAAATTTATTTCCCCAAGCTTATAGAAAGTCACTCCCCGTTTCTTAGCCTCACGATCAACTGTAGACAAAAAATCGTACATTGCAAATCCGTATATACAATAAGCGTTTTAGTAGGCCAACATCGAAAGTACAACACACAATGCGCGCATTCATGCATCGCTTGTGCACGCACACACGTGCGCACATAAGCAAACGAGCGGTCGCAAAGCTCGCTCGTTCTTTCACCGACCTCGCCGTCCCTCTGGGATTTCGTGCAGTAATTGTCGACTCGCTGTTTGTCCCAGAAGCCGTCGGGACGCACGGCTATCACCGTTGACTCAATGATTTGCTCTCTGGCTTGACGGATGTAGGTCCGAGCCGTGCGCCACGTCGCCGAGCGCGCGTCCACCAGGAGTGTCAAGCCGTTTGATTTCGTCTCCTCGCTGGATTTTTTATCGAGAATTTTTTTAATATACATTGAAATTAATTTTTGAAGATGAGTTTAGAATGAGTTTGAAAGGTTTTTAAAGCGTTAAACTATTATAAATAACCATTTATGAGAAATAAAGTTTAAAAAAAAACTATTGCTTTTTAATTTTAATTTTTAAGAAAAGGTTCCTTAGAAAAAACAATTAATTTAACAAAATGTATAATATTGAAATGTATAAATTTTTGACCACTACTTTATCTTACAAAAATAACAATCACAACAATTCAAAGCAAAGCCCTCACCTGAATATCGACGAGAAATACTCGATCAAAGTCTCAAGATTCGTATGCTTAATCGGTGGCGGCTCGCCGGGAGGAATGTCGATCACGATTAACGGCCGATTCTCCTTATCCCTTCCACCCGGTACATAAGCCAATTCGGACTCGAGTATTTCCAAAATATTGACCGCATCGTGCCTCCTGCAGCTTGCCGTTGACATCTTACGCCGTTGAATTCATCGGGCGGTGATAGATGTAGCCGCAGCGCGCTCGATAATCTGTGTAAAAAAAGTTCTTTTTTTTTTTCTTTTTTCTTTTTTTTATTTTCTTTCTCTTTATACTTGTTTTATCGAATATTTCTGTTTACGACCGTGAGAACGTACCCTTTTACACGCTTTTGAAAATTATTTGGAAAGTAACGAAGTTGCGTTAAGTTGTTGTATAATGTTTTTTTACTTTTTATAAAACATTTTTAAAAGTAAAAAAAAAAAAAAAAAAAAAAAAATAGAAAACGTAAAAATAATACCCTGTATGTTAATTATGTATAAATCCTGTATAATAATAGGAAATTGTTAAAGATATACTTATCGTTTAAGATAGCTTTAATCCAATGAATTTTAGTTTACGATTTAATACAATAATTTATTATTTCGTTTATTTATTATACAGATTCTAATTATGCATCTTAAACATTAAAAATTCAAATGTATTTATTATAAATTTTTGCTTTAAGAATAAAATAACGGTTTTCATTTTATAGATTAATTATATGGACCATAAAATATAAAAGTCATTATATTTGACATCAACATTATTTTGTCATAAATAAATTTACATCTTACGTGTAAAAGACGTAAATTAAAAAATAATCTATTTTCATAGGTTTAATTTATTATTAATTAATTTGCAATAAATATATAAATTCAAAATACCAGACTATGATTTGAATCTTATTTAATTTAAAAACATTTAAAAACATTTTGAAATTTATATTGCATGCAAATTTCATTAATAATTTTTTTTTTATTACCATATTTGCTTTTAGATCTTTTAAATTTTGTACTAATAAAGTAAAAATTTATACTATTGAGAAAAAATAAAAATTAAGAAATGTACAATTACTTTTAAAATGCCAAATTTTTATGATTTATTACTATCGGTAACTCAAATTAATAATATTTCATACTATTTAAATAATTTAAAGTATTGTTAAATTTTTTATCGCATCGAAATTAAATTGAATTAATGTATTATCCAGAGCGATATGCAGAACAACTTATCGATTATTTTACTCAAACGATATTATAGAAGTATGAAATAAATGTTGAAAACATCACATGACGAAAAACGTCAGACTTACTAAAAAAATGAAAAACTGCCCTTATAAATATATGATCGTGCACTATCGATTTCTAAGACACAAAAAACTATTATTCTCATAGCTTCACTTAAACTTAATAAAAAAAAAGCCGATAAAGCTCAGTTATTCAACACTGAAAACCAACGCAAACGCAACCATAGGCAAAAAAACAAAAATTTCGCGAACGCACCTTTAAAAAATCAAAATAATCGCAATATTTCAAGCACCAACAAAAAGCCGATTCGTTCGATATCGGAAGAACTTCAGGCACACGTATATATATACATATATCGTTACGCGCGATTCGCCAGGTAACGAGCAGAACGCGTCGAACGCGATATTGCTATAGAGAGAGGAGGCCGCCGGTCGACGCGCCCGCTCTCGTGTGACCGCGTTTCTGTATACCTGCGCGAGCTCTTGGGGCCCCCTTCTCGTTCTTTCCTCGCCTTTTTCTCTCTCTCTCTCTCTCTTTCTCTCTCGTGTGTATCCATACACATTCACGATTCACGCAGACATTTACTCCAGCAGCCAGTCTGTCTTTCACTCTTTGCCTTTCTCTTCGTCTTCTTCTCGCTTGCTTTTTCTCTCTTTCTCTCTTTTTTTCTTTTTACCGATCTTCCTTTCTCCTTCTCTTTATTTTCTTCTTGGCTACGATACTTTTCTTTACTTTTTTTTTCTCTCCACTCGGTCTCTCTCTCTCTCTCTCTCTCTCTCTCTTCCGGGGTTTTTCTATCTTGTTTCTTGTATGTTGTAGTACATTGCAAAGGTTTTTCGTATTGGACTCTTTAAGTCTAATTAATTGGTATATTCTGGAATTCCGCGCACGTGAATGTAAATTTTTCACAGTCGGGCTGTGCGAGTTCTCATAAACTTTTAAAGAAACGTTATTTAGTAAAATATATTGTTCAATATTTATGGATATTCATTCATTTATTGTATTTTTATTTAACTTTTTGAAAATAAAATTTTAATAAATACTATTAGTCATTACAGTGTATTTATTAAGCGGGCAATAATTTATTTTAATAAAAAATTAACTTTTAATGTGTATAATTAATTGAAAAAAGTAAAGTTAATAAAGTTCACTTATAAATTTTTAATAACTATAGTAATCGATGATTGATATAGATATTTCAATACAATTAGTACATTAAGTACATGATTTGTATAAATGAGTTTTATTTTCTCAACATATCACATAATTTAATCTTATTATTTTCATTTCTCTCACTTTAATTCCATTTTTTGTATTTACTTTCTCACAATTCATCTGGAATTATAAATATATCAACTACTCATAATGTCAAATTATGTATTTTTTCTTAATACATAAGGCTTCATATTTATTCGATAAACAATCGCGAAATTAAATAATACAGTATAGTAAAATGATTAACAATGAATTATTGAAAGATAAATAATGCCAATATACACGATTTTATACATTATAATTAATGAATAAATAATGAAATCATTATTGATATACATCAAACCAGTATTCTTTAAAGTCTGAGAGCCTCGTGTGACTTTTGCATTCACGAAATAAGAAAATTAAACTTGCCACACCGCAACCGATGTATCGTATATCGAGGTATTCCTGTCTTCTTTTTTTTGCTGATAATTCACTTTCAACCTCGCATATTCTTTATTTATTTCGTATATTTCTTATTCTATTATTTTGTAAATTAAGTTGTATGAAAAAATAACTATAAAAGAATAAAAGATACTTTAATATTTCAACTATTTTTCTGTTCAATATGTATTTCGATTCTTATAATATGACATTTATTCAATTAATTTTCTATAAGAATAAAATATTAATATTTTATTTTAGTTTTACTTATTCAATATTAAACTTAGAATATTAATAAAAAATTATTTTATTCCATTGTATACGTTATATATATATTTATTACACATCAGGCAAAATTTACGGATTAAAATTAGATATTAAATTTACTTCAATTAATTAAGAAAATAATATTAGTTTGCTTGATTTCATTGATAAAATATGGTTAGATAAGTTAAATAAAAATAATTTAACCGAATATAGGCAATACATTAGAAAAATTTTTTGTTATATTAAAAATATTCTTAGACCTGATTGCTGTTACACAATATGTTAATATTTTTAAATATTATGTAATTGACATTGTTGTTGATAAAATGATTAAAATATTAATTTCTAAGGTCATAATCATTTGCGCACAATATGCATGTGCTAAAATCGCTTACCTTATTACTAATAACCTTAACTATTACTTTTTAGTTTACCATTATTGTGTAAAACAATAATGCAGATTATAATAACAATAAAAAAATTTACTTTAAAAATATATAATTGTTAATTAACGGGTTACCCCCACTTGCGACTTTGAAAAAATCGATTTTTTGTTAATTGCATTTTTTTGAAGTATAAGTATCTGAGAATATGACCTAGAAATTTCAAGTCGATCCGAACAAAATTGACTGAGATATGAGCGTTGAAAGAGAAGAATCCGTTGTGTAAACAACCGGCAATTAAAACTTTAAACGCGTTTTTCTCGAAATGGCATTTCTGAAATTGGTGACCAAGATTACTCAAACACTAATAAACCGATCTTCTTGAAATTTTGCAGGCTTATTTAATACATAAAAATGTAGTCTTTAATAGTTCGATTTTTTCGTTAAAATCGAACCATTAACTTTGACTGTCCGCCATTTTGTGAAAAATGAATATTTTTTTAAATCCTTTGATTAAAGACTAGTTTATACTTATATTTAACTAAATCTATCCACATTTTTTGTTTCAAATGATCCACTTCGCCGCAATGTTGGTCACCGCAAACCGTATAAATAAAAACACTATTTCATTGGCGGCCATTTGCCACTTAACAATGTAATATTTTGCAATAAAAAAATTACTGAAAGTTCTTCAAGATGTATTCTTTAAGATGATATAATAATCATTAAAAAAAGTTTTGTAGTTTTCTTTAAAAAAATTCATGAAAAAGGCCTTTTTTGTTGAGCTACAACTGGGGGTAACCCCTTAAATGAATGTTTAGATCCAACAAAATTGATATCGAACTCACCTATTATTCTATACTTTTATTTTTCGAGCACCAATATTTTATTTACACCACACATAAGAAAAAGTAAGAAAAATCACAAACACACTGAAAATAATTCAAATAGAATAACTACATCACGCTTATCTCTTATCACTCCTCAAATGTCACACGCGAGCGATCGACCGACAATACGCACGCGGCCGCGCGCGCATTAAATCTAAGAACGAATACACCATGCCGTAGAACGATATCCCGGCGCTTAAACTCCAGCTGTAGGAAGAAAGTGACGCAAACGGGATAAACACGCGATAGACACCGTAGCGAGGATGTAACGAGGTGTACAGCCGAAGGAAAAGCGCGGTCCATTCAGCTGCAACGGTATCCCGACACCAATTATACACCGTTCGCGCACACAGGCATGTCCGAGCCTACCTTTTTGTGTATATATATATATATATATATATATATATATATATCCTTCTTCACTCAGTGTTTTCTTGCTCGTTTAACCTGTTTCTGTGTTTTGCTTCTTCGTAAGAGTCTTCGCCTACTTGCCGCAACACTCGCACGCACACCTGACGTGTGTGTCTTTTTACGTTTTATCTATCTTATAGACCTGATGCGACTTGCCTTGAGAATTTACCTTTTTTTTCTTCAATATTATGAGAGACGAAAATTACATTCAAAACGTTATTTTAGTATTTTTAAAATAATGATAATCTAAGTTATAAAAAAAAAATGTTTTTACCGATTATTATCGTTTATTAAAAATATAGAATGTTTTTATAAATAATAATTTAGTTATTATATAAAATAAGTAGCTTGCTACTTCATTGAACATTAATTATTTGCACATAACCTTCAATATCAAAACCTGTAAATCGTGCTTATCTTAATGAAATTGACTTTCGAAAGAAAGTGTTTAAATTCATTATCAATTAATTTTTTCGTTTTGATTTTGTTTTTGCAAGCATATATTATTGAGGTATTCATTTTTTATTTTCAACTTTCTAATACGATAATATTCAAATTGAAAATATTTACAGTGTTTTTCAATTGTTAATTATTGATTATTGTTAAAATTAAATTGAATATTGTTGAAAATCGTTAAATATCGATATTGATCTTTTTAACGATTTTCATACAAAACTGTAAAGAAAAGATAATAGACAATAATTGCAAAAAATTTTAGGAAAATATCTCCTTAGAAGTTTTTGAAACCATTTAAATTATCGATAATCTTTAATTTATTAATCTTTGCCGCTAATGCATACGATTTCCAATGTAAATGATTCAATTTTTTAAATCTACACACATTATATTATAATTTAAACGTCTAAAATTGAAAAAGAGGTTGTCGCCCTTAAGAAGAAATACAGTAGACAGCAATGACCACGTGGATCGTTTATAACGGTTGGATTGGGTTACTTTGCTGACCAGCAATTGACAACATTTCATGCGTATTTGTGTACATTCAAATGCATTGATCATTATTGCAAGCAATAAATTACATCGATGCGCACCGAAAAGCTTCGATAAGTCGGGAAAGTAGAAAAACGCGCTTTTGGAATATTTTCTGAAGTATTTTAATCTTAGATTTGTTCTACAGTTATAATTAAATAGTTTAAATTAATTAGAGCCAGTCATATAAACATGAAAATTTTTCGAGAAGATTCATATATAATCATTAATATTTCAATCACACTAAGAATATTATATTTTCTATATTTTTGCATCCTTGCAAACATATTAACAAACTCCCAAATTGAATTTACCGAGCTGCAGTCATGAACAATTTACAGCATTAAGAATATCGAGAGAGAGAGAGAGAGAGAGAGAGAGAGAGAGAGAGAGAGATTATTTTTATTGTACAAATACTATAGAACTAAATTAACAGTAAAATATAAATTATCAACTAATTAATAAAGTACAATAGCCTCCAAGTATGCCCCCTTCAGTATGCTGTCTCTCAACGGAAAGAAGGGAGGTGAAGATAGTGGATTTAAAGCGGGAAATAGAGTTTATGGTATAGAAAGAAGATGGTAGACAGTTTCAAAGACGGGACAAAGAAACACGAAAAGATCTATCACGAAACTTAGTAGTGGATGACGGTATAGCCAACGGCCTCACATCACCCCGAGTGGGTCTATCTGACTAGTTCCATAAGAAATTATCAAATAGGCACAGTGGTTCACAATATTTAAATATTTTATTGGGAGTACAAATTAATTCGGTCCGTTTTTTGCGGTCAAAAATGCATTTATTTAAAAATAAGAATTAAAAGTTTAATCGAAGTATCGTCCATCGCTAGTTACTAATTTTTCCCACCTCTCAGGCAATTTTCGAATTCTATCTCGAAAAAATGTCTCGTCTTTTGAGGTGATCCAAGTTAGGAGCCAATCCTCGATTTCTGCGAAAGAAGTGAACCGAAGACCTGCCAGATCCTGCTGCATCCCTCGGAACAACCAGTAATCAGAAGGAGCAATGTCCGAAGAATACAACGGATGCGGCAAAATATCCCACTTGAGCGTTTCCAAATATTTTTTCACGACTTTTGCGACATGAGGCCGAGCGTTGTCATGCAGAAAAATAACTTTGTCATATCTTTCCTTGTATTCCGGCCGTTTTTCTCGTAATGCACGGCTCAAACAAATCAATTGCAACCTATACCGATCGGCTGTTATGGTATCACCAGGTTGTAGCAGCTCATAGTACACAACATCCTTTTGGTTCCACCAGATACATAACATGATCTTCGAACCATGAATATTCGGCTTTGGTGTTGATGTTGAGGTCGATGGCAACGATTGACCGGACATAGCGTAGTATTTTTCTTCTTGGGGTTATCATAGAACATCCATTTTTCATCCCCAGGAACAATTCTATGTAAAAAACCCTTTCTTTGTTACCTTTGTATCAGCTGCTCGCAACAGAAAAATCGCCTGTCAATGTCTCTCGGTTTCAGTTCTTAAGGCACCCAATTGCCTTACTTTTGAATCATTCCCATGGATTTCAATCGTACAGAAACTGCTTGTTGAGTCACTTCCAATAATTCTGCAAGCTCCTCTTGCGTTTGACTCGGATCTTCATCAAGTAATGCCTCCAACTGTCTTCAAATTTTTTTGGCTGTCCAGAGCGAGGCTTGTCTTCAACGCTGAAATCTCCATTCTTGAAACGTCGAAACCATTCCCTGCAAGATTTATCAGTTGAAGCATTGTCACCATAAACTTCCACAAGCATTCGATGCGCTTCAGCTGCACTTTTCTTCAAATTAAATCAGAAAACTAAAACCTCCCGCAAATGCCGCTTAGTTAACACAAAATCGGACATATTTAACACAGTTGAAAACAAGATTTTTTTATGAAACTCGAAGCGATATAAACTGAATATTATTGAAAGATGTCTAACCTCTCTGAAACTACCGACTTCAGCTATTACTATTAAATATTCATAATAGCCAGAGCCATCTTTTGAAAACGGACCGAACTAATTTGTACTCCCAATATAAAGTACTGTAATAATAAAGTATATGTTTACGTCTATCTGATGAGGTAAGCCAGTCGAGAGAGATTCTATACGGAGCAATATGCTCGCGCCTAGTTACACTATAGACATAACGAACACCAGAGTTGATGAGTCTCTGCAGTTTGAGATCAAGCTCATTGGAAATACCATAGTAAGCGATGCAGCAGTAGTCTACAAGAAGGGAATAAGAGAGTCTTAATTAAGTGCTTGTGCAGGGCAAAGATAGTGTTCTGGTGGAAAAAATTCACTCTATAAAGCAGAGAGTTTGCTTTACACAAGAATATTGTTTATGTGAACTCCCTTGATCGGCATGTCAGTGAGCTTATTAATATAAACATACGAGCTAAAGATTATAGTTTTTGTCTTAGCGACATTGAGGTGAAGATGGTTTTCATCAGCCCAAAGCAAGACAATTTCTGCTTGCCTACCAATGAGTTCAACGTATGTTTCAAGGTTGGACATAGGAAATCGAACGTAAATCTGAAGGTCATCAGCATAGGTTAAATGACAGATAGTGGTGTTAAATATGCTGGATACGTCATTGATGTAAATGAGGAACAATAATGGCCCGAGCACTGACCCCTGAGGAATACCGGTGTTGAAACTGACAAACGCCGATGGGTTGCCATTTCAATCCAGCACTGCCTGCTTTCTATCAGTAAGGTAAGCGGCAAACCACCGAATGGTTAAAGGTGAGAAATCATAATTTAATAGTTATCGCAAAAGAGTGACATGGCAGACCTTGTCAAATGCTTTGCTGAAAATTGAATAGCAAAAGTAAGGTAACCCAGCGTCTATTCATACCTATCCTAATGTCATCCGTGAGTTTGATGAAAGCAGTCTGAGTGCTGTGCCATGATCGGAAACCTGTTTGAAATGGGTCAATAAGTTGACGAGTATGGAAATAATTGTATATTTTTTGATGCACCAGACGCTCTAAGACTTTTGACAAGTACCACAGAAGGGAGATTGGTCGAATGTCACCCATTTCACGAGGAGAGGCAACTTTGTTGTTGGTTGTTACGACTGCTATCTTCCAGACAGAGGGCATGTGGGACTCTCGTAAAGAGTCATTAAATAAACGACAGAGTAGCGGACCTAACGCTGGAAAAGTAGCGACGATTATGGACTGTGGGACACTGTCATGGCCCCGTCGATATTAACAGGACACAGATTAAACTGGGGATTATAGTTTATGCTGGTATTAAGTGAGTCGGTCGGAATGGTGGAAAGGATTCAACCAGGAGGCCAAAATCGTAATTATTTAATAATATAATATTTTTCAACACTATCTGCTAGACTTCAAATTGAAATTCAGCATATATATCCAGTAAAAGGTCATTCTTACTGCCAGTATTCGAAATTTTGGATTATATGGAAATAAGAGAAAAAGGTGTGAAAGAATTGAAACTGCAGAAGAATAAGTTGAATTAATTAGAACATCTCGAAACCCTTCTTTCGAAATGGTTAATGCAAAAGAATGTAATATTAACTACAAAATTATATTTACACCTGATATGGAATTAAAGAAAATTAAAATTAGTAAAGTAGTGAGAATTATTTATTTTCCCATCGGGGAAGTCGATTTATATTATGAATATAACGGAACTCCAACAAGCATTAAAATTCTAAAAAATATTGAAATCGATTTGACAAATATTCTAATAACTTATAACATTGGAATAAGAAAAGACAAAGAACGAGATTACAAACAATTATTACAATTTTGCACGTCAACTGGGCAAGATTTTGGCGAAAAATTTTTAAATAAAACGCCTATTAAAAAACACATTATTAATGAAAAAGAAATGATTAAAAAAGAAAAAAAGGTAAACCAAAATGTAAAAGAAGAGCAAGTGAAGAAAACGAAAGTAAAAAAAAATATTATCATAAAAAAACCAAAAAAAAAATTGAAATAATAGTTTTATTAATATATTAATAAATAATAAGATGACTGAAATTTGATATGTTTATTATTATAATTATAAAAAAATGTAATTCAAAACATTATTTGTATGAAAATCCAAAGCTAATTTTACTTATAATAACTCGGTGACTAAATACGCAAATTATTAAAATTTTAAAACCCAATGATGCAAATTATATTTTTCTAGAAATATGTAATTTGATATTTACATTTATATACATATAAATATACATTCATAATATAAAAACACGAAACAATCCGTTAACTTTTATAATCAGCATAAGCTTAATACGTAAACGTAATAGTATAGGGTGATTCATTATGAGGTTTGGTTTTTAATCTCAAATAAAAGACATAAAGTTGAATTCTATAGTAAAAATTTTATTGTGAGTCGAAAAAACAATCTATGACATTTACTTTTTAAAGATTATCTCATTTAAATGTTGACCGCGACTACGCCGTAAATGGTCCATCCTGAGGGTCCAATTTTGGACGACGCGTTCCAGCATAGCGACCGGTATCTCGCGAATGACAAGAGTAATGTTGGCTTGCAAAGCGTCGATTGAAGCTGGCTTATCCCTGACGACCAGAGACTTCGTGTAACCCCAAAGAAAATAATCTAAAGGTGTGATATCACACGATCTAGGCGGCCAATTTACTGGTCTAAAACGTAAAATCAGGTTCTCACAAAAATGATTTCACAATAAGTCCATTATTTCTCTCGCTGTATGTGAAGTAGCGCCGTCTTGTTGAAACCAAAGTTCATCGATACCACGGGCTTCAATTTCAGGTAGCAAAAAATCCGTTATCATGGTGCGATAGCGGTCGCCATTGACGGTTACGTTCTGACCGGACTCATTTTGAAAGAAATATGGACCGATGATTCTACCGGCCCATAAACCACACCAGACTGTGCATTTCTGTGGCTTTAGTGGTAGCTTTTAAAGCTCTTCAGGTTGTTCATCAGCCCAAATACGGCAATTCTGCTTATTGATGTATCCATTGAGCCAAAAATGCGCCTCATCACTGAACAAAATTTCGCGATAAAACAGCGGATTTTCATTGAGCTGATTCAGAGCCCATTCACCAAAAACACGACGCAAACCTAAGTCGCCCGGCTTTAATTCTTGCACGAGTTGAAGTTTGTATGCCTTAAAACCCAGATCTTTACGTAAAATACGCCAAGTTGTTGCGTACGACAAACCAAGCTGTTGAGAACGACGCCGAATCGATTCGTCACGGTCTTCAGCCACACTCTCAGCTACAGCCGCTATATTCTCTTTACTACGTGCTGGATGTGGTCTAATCGGTCGAGTATCATCCAATAATGTATGCTGGGTTTCAAATTTGCGGATGGTATTGGCTATAGTGGTTTCGGTAGATCGACGATGCACACCATAAGTTGCTCTAAGAGCACGAAAAACATTTCTCACAGAACGCTGATTTTCGTAATACAGCTGAACAATTTGGATACGTTGTTGCGGTATAAGTCTTTCCATGATGATTTGTCAAACAATACTAAATAAAAATTAGATTACAGTTTGACAGGAGTCACGCGTGATCTGTAAAAAAAAGCCTATTGAAAATCAAACCTCATAATGAATCACCCTTTATAAGCATAATACGTAAACGCTGCATGCTGAGCTTACGCTGCGCAAAAATTGGCGCTAGCGCGCCTTTTTATTAACAATGCTCTATCTTAGCCATTTATTGTTTAATTGATTTCAAGTTTTGTCGAAAACTACTAAATCATTCTGCGTATTTCTGCCAAGTTTCAAAAAATTTTAACCATATTTGACCGAGTTACAGCGATTTATGTTTTATAAAACTATTACATAAAAATAGACAAAATATTTGGTGGAAAATTTTTGGTTTTTAATTTTTTTTTTTTTTTTAAGAAAAAAGTTGTTAAAAAAAAATTCCTTTCAGGAAAAAATTCCCCTTTTCATTACCTACAATCTAGTATTTTTTAAAAATTGATTTGTCCATTTTGAAAATTTCGTCATCTGGACAATACTTTTACGCGATTTCGAGCTTTAATCCCCTTATTGCATCCGGGCCTTCAGTGGACATCGATAGATAGAGACAGAAAGAGATAAAGAGAGAGAAAAATTTTATTAACTCTTATATAACTTAATTATATTAACTCGCACGAATTACCAGTGGCCTCGAACAATTCAGCTAATAAAAGCGATATGTTGATGCTGCTACTTTTTAATTAATATACCCGTTCCAATAAGATACTAAAAATGTTGAGATATTTGGAATCGATTAAATTCGATAAGTTAAAATTGTTTTTAGAGTAACGATTTTTTTGTTCTTTGAATAATCCCCACTTGTGCATTAAAAAATACACGTATATTAATTTAATATTTTGAAACGTTACACTTCATGATAACAATAATAAGTAATAAATAATAAACTTTGATGATTGATTAAAAAAAAAAGTTTATTTACGTTAATCGAAACATTCATAATCCTCAGATGAAATCAATATGGTATCGAGGGAAGGGAAACATAAAATCATGAAGTCAATCATAAGATACAATATTACGTGAATAAGCTTGAATAAAAATTTGCTTGATATTGCGAGGACGCGCACAGTCATTGTCTGCTATTCGCAGCGTTAAAATCTCTACAGTTGAAGCATTAATCCTTACGTTTCGGCTCTTATTTAAGAAGATTGATTAGTTAATTGTTATTGTAAAAAAGGTTGATGAAGATCGATTGAAAACTGAAAAAAAAATGAATTACAAAACTTTGTTTTTATTACTTTCTATCGATATCTCAGTAAGTATTATTATCTGTCAATATTTAAATTTTCTAGCAACTTAAATTTATGACATTGAATAAGCGATTAATTCATAGAGCGTAAAATAGATCAATTATTTCATAACACGTCATTTTTTATTCAATCGTGATTAAACTGTTCTAGTGTTAAATCAAGTACGACAATATTTTAAAAACATTATTATAAATAAAAATAATCTTAGTCAACCGTACCAAAAATACATACATCACTAATAATAATAATTCTATCATAATTCTTTATTGTTACCAATCTTTGTTTTAAAAATTCACTTTGAATCTGCAGTAAATATGATTTTCTCTTTATAAAATATACACATATAAATGTCGAAATAATTTTACATACATGTGGGACGTTCCAATGAATTATTAGTATGTTTCGGAGCCGAGTTTTATTTTTTTTTTAAATTTGTCAACTTTTGGTTTATATCAAAATAAGATATTATGCCAAGTATCAGCTCAGAATATTAATTTTTAAAAAAGTTATGCATGTTTGAAAAAAAAGGAGTAAAATTTTTAAACTGCTATATCTCAAATACTAATTATCGGATTGACGTAAATTTTTTTTTCAATTACGCCAATAATATTGAACTTATGAAATGTATATAATTTAATACAAAATTTTTATATAAAAATAAGTTACAACAATTTTTTATAAAGAAATCAAGTTTTTTAATCAAGGGGCACATACGATTTTCAATTTTTTTATTTCGAATTAAAGCCTGATCTTTCGTCTTTAATTTGGTGAAAAAACTTTCCCGAGATTTTATAAAAAAAAAAATTAGAGCCATTTAAAGCCGACGCTCGGTGCTTCCCATCGCGCCGCGCCGAATGTATGCGCTGCATAATACGGCGGTTGCTTAAGGAGCGCTTTGTTCACTTTTTCAAGCTTCTTCCTTATTTCAAAGTACATTGATTATTTTCGTGGAATCAATAGTAAATAGTATCTTAAAAATCTTAATAAATAGTATCTTAAAAAAAAAACCTTTTTATTGATTCATTGAAAACAGTCTTTATTTAGTTGTAACAATTATGCACATTATTTACATCTGATATATGTTCAACAATAGCTTATATCTGTATCTTATTTCATAATTAGTAATTAACTTAAAAACTAAGACTAATACTTTTCTGTTTATTCTGCTTTTTTTTTTTTTTTTAATTAAAAGTAGATCAATTGATAACTTTAATATTTTGTAATTATATGAGTTCTTGCTGTATTAAATTGGGTCTACTTAGAAAACATTACAATATCACTTTTTATAAAAAATATAATGTTACAAAAGAATTATTACTATCTATTTATAAAAATTATAATTAATTTTAATTAATAAATTATATACTAACCTATTAATTTATAAAAAATTACATATAATATAAAAATTTTTTTTCAGATGTCCTAAGATTTATAATAAATTATCTTTATTACGATTTTTTACTTATTACGCATTACAAGAATTATTAATTTATTATTTACTCTATTCTTCAACAAGTTTTTTTTATTTGAAAGTTGAAAGAGTTTGAATATAATTTAATTTAAGTTCTTGTACATTTTCTTTACTTACTGGTAGAAAGGCGTGATAAGTTAACATTCCGGTTACGGTTTTTGTTTTTGCAAATTTTAGTTTCACTTTATTTTCAAAATGATTGATTTTTGTACCATATGCGCTTATAAATATCATATGTCTATCTATAAGTATTTAGTTTTTCCAAGAAATCTTATAACTTTTTAGTTTCCAGGAGATATTAAAGTCATTATAAATTATGACTCCAAATAACAGAACTATATTCTTGTAACACCTGCATAGTAGCCTATATAATTTAATATAATTTACAAAGCAATATAATTTAATTACATTATGGGCTCCAGTTAAACAGGTAGAATAGTGTAGCATATGTATCTTAGGGAAGTAGTAAGAACAAAACAATCAGAACAGGTGATTTTCTTGTATGATAACTAAGTCCCATTTATTAAAATACGATGAAAATAAGTTATAAAATAAAATATGTAAAAATAAATGTTAAAATTTCCATTTTGATTCCACGAAAGAAGGACGTAAACGGGCCGAGCGTCGGCTTCAAATGGCTCTAATTTTTTTTTTATGAAATGTCGGAAAATTTCTTTTTACCAAATTAAAGGCGAAAGATCAGGCTTTGATTCGACATAAAAAAAATTGAAAATCATATGTGCCCCTTGATTAAAAAACTTAATTTGTTTATAAAAAATTGTTGTAACTTATTTTTATATAAAAATGTTGTATTAAATTATATACAATTTATAAGTTCCATATTATTGACGTAATTGAAAAAAAATTTACGTCAATCCAATAATTAGTATTTGAGATATAGCAGTTTAAAAATTTTACTCCTTTTTTTTCAAACATGCATAACTTTTTTAAAAATTAATATTCTGAGCTGATACTTGGCATGATATCTTATTTTGATATAAACTAAAAGTTGACAAATTTAAAAAAAAAATAAAACTCGGCTCCGAAACATACTAATAATTCATTGGAACGTCTCATGTATAAGAGTTCATATGAATAAGTTACGAATCTCAATGACTTTACTATCACAAAAATAAAATTAATGGTATCTTGCTAAATGACATCGACTATTTAATGTTGATAATTTACTCTAACGCTTATGTCAATATTTGTCAAACATGCCTATAATCAATTTTTTGCGTATTTCTGTTGAATTATATTTCGAAATTCTGATGCAATATATTTTTATTTCGATTTAGCTAATAATGAAATGTAATTAGTAAAAAAATAATGAGTAAGAAGAAAGATAAAAAAATTCTTGTAACTTTATTATTCTTTTGGATTATTTAAAATAAATTTTTAGAAAGAAAGATAATGATTTTAAAATAAAAATCATTACTAAATGAACTATTAAAATAACTAATATAGAAGTGTAATTATATAACATATTTTAAGTTCTTTTTTAGATTATGAATAGTAATTATAATGTAAAGTATAATTATAATAAGTCATGAAGTTTTTTATGTCATCTTTAATTTATTCGCCAGCTTAAATCACTTGCTGCGCAGTAATAAACACCTTCATGTCATATCGCTTTACATCGTAACGCGATATCAATACACGCATATGCGAATGGAAAATCAATGCGTCATAATGTTTGTAATAATGGTGCACAAAGAAATTGTGTGTACGTTATTGATAATAAATATATAATATTAATTAATATTATAAAAACACCCGTGATCCGTTAACGAAATAAGATTCTTACAGATATTAGGCTCGCATACAAACAAAAAACCGCTGAGTGCGTAGAGTTCATTCAATTTTGGAAGCTGATTTGTTCAAGGGCACGCGGGGAGAGTTTTAAATGTTTGTAATTTAAAAATAACGAGCTTTTTTTACACCTTCGCATACTTCTTGGGCTCAATTATGACATTGCGGGCACTGTACCCAATCTTCTAGGTGGTAGGATCCACTCTCCTTCACGAGAGTTAGAAGACGTCTTTTTACGAGTTTTACTAGTTTTAGTAAGATTTCGTCTATTTCAAGTTGACTTCTTTTTCTTTTATGCTTAAAGATCATCTAGGAATGAAAAAAAGAAAACAATTTACAAAAGACTAATCTACACTTAAGCAAGATCGAAAGCTCTCCGTTTCACCCTAATTAGAAACTTTCCATCTAATTGATGTTCAATTTTATTATGTAAAATGTAAATCCAACCTATAAAATTAAAAAATCAGTATTAAAGCATTGACCCTATTATATGCTTGATACTTCATTATGAATTAAAATATCCACCTTGCTTCTATTACTAATAATATCTTAAGTATCTCATGATTTTTTAAAAAAATGAAGACTTTCAAAAAATACTTATGCGGAATTCGCCGATGTGAGTTCGTTTAAATTTTGTCCGCAATTATAAAATAGTGGCATGAAGCTTTGTACTTACCAAAAGTGTTGCTACATCACGTGATTTAAAATTTTGCGTGTTTTCCACCTTAACCACTCATTCCAGCTTACTCTCCCTTCTCCTACGTATTGTGAATCATTAATATTAAAAAGAAAGAAAACAAAAGCTTTATAATAAACAATAAAATATACAATAAAATTCTAAAAAGGCAAAAATGACAATTAATTTGTGAATTATTTACTTGCACATGATCTTTTCTCAACATAATAAAACTTGAAAACGTCAGATATATTCGCCATAAATAACATCACCCACTGTACATTTTTGAATATTTCTTCTTAAGCTTTATTTTTCCACTTTTATAGAAGAACAATCTTTCTGTTATCAGAATTTTAACTTTTCTTTTGATACAAAAAATTTAATATTTTTTATAAAAAATTCTTTCAAAACATTTCTTATTCTGTTTAAAGATCCTTACCTTCAACGTTTAAAAATATCAATACTTGTTCTATTTTTAAAGTTATTTTTAAACATTGTTGTCAAATTTTTACTTTTGATTTCATACGTCCTTGAAAGTAATCATTGTTTATTTCCAAATAAATTGAATTTTCTTTACTTCACGTCTCAAATTTAGAAAAGCAATTTCAACAATATTAATATTTCTGTATTCTGGTTTTAATATAGTATATTTTTATATATTTTTATTTAGTTTACTAATCTGCATAGAAATGTGCATATTTATATTAATTTGTTGTTTATTATCAAATTATTATTTATTACAGAATGTGAAGAATTAGGGGTATAATATGGCTCAAGAAAAATAAATCCTCAGATAACTGCTTTATTCAATTAAAATAAAGTCTATGGTACATGTAACATAATATTTAAACGAACAATTTTAACATTAGAAGGTACACGCGATCGCAAATTAAAATGAATTGCCGTTTCGTACAACGTCGCTGTGAAAATAATAACTGCGATATCGATACGTTTAAAACGACATAAATACAAAAAAGTACTTGCCGTATTAACAAACTAATAAAAAAAAGGGAAAAACTAATGATAAGATGTCTTTTATTTCAAGCGCTAAAATTATTTTCTTTCTTCTAATATAACTATTTTTCAACAATGTGGTCGTACATCAACAGCCTAATCTATAAGCAAATTAATACTTCTTATCATGTCCTTCGTCTTCGAAAATTTACAATTCACTTCGATTAAGATTATAATGAATTCTCCAATGTACCTCTTTGACATCTTAACCGTCGAAAATTTCACATTTCGAAGTAAAAATACAAAAGAAAAAAGAAAACAAAGAAAATAAAAGCGGCCCTCGGCGAAACACAGCCAACGTAACTTCGGTCGCAAAAAAAAAAAAAAAAAAAAAAAAAAAAAAATAAATAAATACAAAATTAAAGAAAGAAAAACGGAAACAGAATAAAAACAAAGTTAAAAACTTGTTTCGGGGCCGTGGTATCCATAAATTTAATCGTTACATGAAGAAATGAAACAAAGAAAAAAGAAATAGAAGAGATTTCTCGGCTTCTCCTAATTTCTCGCGCTCGACTTCTCGCTATTTGTTCCAAAAAGCAAAAGCTCGTTGAATCCTTTCGCTGTGCGTTTTACCGGGCGTGGCGCCAGAATTTCCCGATTGTACTGGCGTAGGTGGCGTCGCGACGCCATTGTTACCGTTGCTGCTACCGCTGTTTACGCTACTCGCTGAATGTTCCGTTTCCAGCTTTTCGAACAACTTGGCAGTCCGACTGACGTTGCCGGTTGGCACGTATCGTCGACCCCGATTTGTTGATTCCTCTAACCTTGTGCCCTCAGTCGGAACGGCTATGGCAAATATTAAATTATTATTATAATCATTGGAGATAATTAACGATTATTTTGTAAGATTATGCTTCCTTACTTATTAATTGTAACTCTTGTAAGAAATATTATTAAATAAGATTTTTTTAAATTGACTAATTCAAAGTTCATTTACAAAAATGAACTTAAATCATTCGAATATCTGATATACTTGAAGTACGTAAAAGCATGGAAAACACTATTTTACATTTTAATTCATCGTTTTTCAATTTTTACATTATTTATGTTATTAAATTATTTATTATATTCAAAATATTAATTTTAAATGAAATATAATATTTTACTCACAAATATAATCTTTTATATAAATACATTTTTTCACGCACAAAGATAAAGTTATAATTCAAAATAGAAATACATGCAGATGAATAGTTACTAAAAAGAAAAAAAAATTAAATCTAAAAACACACAAACCTTCAAGCGGATTGTTAAACTTGCGTAAACTACGTCTGAACATATCGCGATCGAAAACAATATCTTTATTTGCTTTGAAATTTGTTGTTGATTTATTTGCTTCTTTGTTATTCAATTCTTCAACTTCAGAATTGCCATTTTTCTTTGATTCGTCTAAATGAAGCTTATTAATTTCAAATGAACACGCGCTTTTTTGAAGAGTCTTTGAATTATATAATCTAAAATTTGAATTATTGTTTTTCGCATCACTGATTTCTTCAGATTTAGAAGTCACATTTTGTATTTTTGTCTCTTTTATCTTACAGCTAATATATTCGAAGTTTTTAACTTCTTTATCAGCCTTATTGTCAGTAATTATTTCGTTATTTCCATTATTGTCTTCAGTACCAAGAGATTCCGTATCAAGAAATTCTTTTTCCTCCGTCTTTATCTCTTTTTCTATGACAGTAATTTCATCCGATTCTTCTTCAACTATTTCTTTTACATCGGATGCTTCTTCTCGATCATCATTTTTATCCGATTTACAAACATCTAAAACTGTAACGATATCTTGAATGTCCAAAATATTTTCAGTACTATCATTATTATCTGAAGCTTTATTAGTTTCTTCATGAACTTCAGTTTCAATAACATGAACGTTTTGATCCTCATTTACGTCATCTTGCACTTCAAAGTTACCTTTATCACTGTCTTCACATGATACCTCATTAATGTTCTTCTCCGTTTGTCTGCTATCTTTACTTTCATCTATATTCGGTACTTCGAGATCATTATCAGGTGCGTTATTTTCGTTCACCGCATCCTCGACCGTTGTTTTATCATCCCAAGCTTCGGAAGCAGCAATTTCATCTTTTTCTTTTGTCGCTCGAATATCGAATACCGAATCATTAAAAGATTCATCTTCTTCCTTTCTGAGACTGTCTTCTTGCTCCTGATGCTCTTCAGAGTCCAGAGATTCCGACCTCGCAACTTCGCTGAGCGATCGCGTGGAGGTGGGCGAGAGCGAAGGACTGCGCCGATTGGCGGAAAGCATCGCCATGCGGCCAAGAGCGCGCAAAGCGTTACCTGTTTTCTGTTTGTGAAACAAAAACGAGCGCACGCACACACTCCAAACGTTAAGAACAACAAACGCATGCAATAAGTATTTATCTTTTATTTATTTTTTTTTTTTTTTACTTTGCGATCGAGTTATACTACGATAATTAATTTCCATTGTATTATTTTTTTAAAAATAAATGAATTTTTCTTTTTTTTTTAATAAATAAGATTATAATAATTAAATTATAATAAAAAAAATCTATTCCTCTATAAGCTTAACTTATATGCATACATAAATAGTTAAAGTAACAAAATTTTTTAAAATTAAATGTCTCAAAATATTTTAAATTCAAAAATAGCTATTATTTGCAAAAAATTTTTTAATTTTATTTTTATAATATTTTTAATTGTTTTAGTATAACTTAATCTTAAAAAATATTCATTAAATTATTAATGCGAGTGATGCGATTGATTAAAAATAATTTATTCACAAAACACGATATAAATAAACATTTCAACACTCACATAAACGTTATTATTATACACTCGATTCAAAACACGTTCTATACATTAAGAAAATTGATGTTATGTAATACATAAATTTAATTATATAACATACCTGCCACTTTCTTCTAACAATAAACTTTTTAAGTTTATCCGTGGGTAGCGCAACTCTGCTCATATTTTCTGTATGCTGAGCTAGCCATGGGTGACTAAGACATTGTTTTGCGGACATTCTTAATCTGTAAAATTAGAAGCAATCAATTACTGTAAATTGATGTTTTATCCTACATTTAACAAGTTCTAATTAACTTTGCTCGAATGCAATTAAAAAAAAATTTACATCTTTAAGCGTAAATTTTTATAACATCGATAAATTTAATCCTAACTATAAGAAAAATTCAACTAACAATTTCCTTAAATTAATTTTTTTATTTAATTGAGAAATAAAATTAAAAATCTTTTTTTTTTTTTTTTTAATAATTTTATACGCACAAAGTTAATACCTTTCGGATAAATGTATGTTTTATTACTTAAAATATACATTAATAAACTTACTCTTTTTTCTTTTGAAGTAAATTACTAATAAAGTCTTTAGCATCTGGTGATATGGCATCAAAAGCTTCGTCTTCGAAGTCGTAATCTGCTCGAATGATATTCGCAAATGTTTCGGCATCGTTGTCTCCCATAAACGGTGACAATCCAGTTAATCTGAAATAAAATTGAAAGTAAATTTTTTATTTAAAATTCGGTTGATCAAAGGCACTGTAACGGTATTCTTCAAACGAATTAGTTTTCTGAATTAATTTCAAATTTATTTATATAATTTTATAAATTTATCACACAAAAAATGTATAAACAAAAAGTGTGTAATTAATTAACTTTAAGAATTATATAGCCAGTTCAAAGTAAATTTTGTTTAATTGCTTTTTAAAATCGAAAAAAATTTGTAAAAAGGTAGAAAATTAATTTTTTTTTTTTTTTTTTTTTTTTTTTTATTAAGAGTTTAATATCGATCATTTGACAATATTTATTACGTATATTAATTATAAAAATTGTATACTCGTATATTCGAGAAAAAAATTTACTTACAATACGTAACAAATAACACCGACACTCCACATATCGGACTCCGTGCCGATGGGCTCGTAATTTATTATTTCTGGTGGAATGAATTCCGGAGTTCCAAAAAGTACTCTTAATGGGTTATTTGGGCTGAGTATTTGGGCCAGACCAAAGTCGATGAGCTTAATACGATGCGACGTCCGCGTATGGCACATTATATTTTCCGGCTATGGCAAAGAATGATTTTTATTATTTTCGTACTCAACTTTAATTCATGTGAATAAAATTGAAATAATAAAGTATCGTATAGAATTGATTAAAATTTCAATTTTTTAAACAAAGAAACTTACTTTTAAGTCCAAATGAACAACGTTATTTTCGTGCATGTATCTGACGCCCTCACAAATTTGTCGCATAAAAAGAATGCTGTCTTTCTCAGTGAGCGTAAAATCATCTGCCACGACTCTTTCGAATAGTTCTCCGCCGGATATGCTAAACAAATAATAAGCAAGATAAATGGTCGTGATCGTTTTTCTTTTTAAACGATGTTGTATTTTTTTTTAGGCTTTTCGGTTAATGATGCTCGACTATAATTACAAATATTTTAAATGAAATTGTGGGTCTAATTATGCCGCAGAGATAAATATTAACTTTTAAATTGAAATATTGAATGATTTGAATGTATTATTCACAACAAACCATTTTACATTTGAATATTTTTGAAACGAAACTGTCTTTTGTCAAAAAATGTTCAAACTTTTGCGTGATAATCTGTATAAAGAGAAAATATTTCATAACTATAATAAGCGCCGTTAAAATTTCAGTCAGACATATAACGCGCTTACTATTCCATGACCATAACGATTTCTTTGGGGCTCTCGAAGGCCGCGGTGAGCCGAAGTAGTTTCGGATGCCTGAGCATATTCATGATTTTCATTTCTTCTCGCGCTTGTTGACGATCCGACGACTTGACCGTTCGAACAAATTTCGCCGCGAATGATTTTGAGGATTTTTTCTCGATGACATGCCTAACGACACCGTAACGACCTTTGCCAAGTTCCTCGTACAATGCATAACGTTCCTTGAAAAGGTGACCCTCCTCGGTTGTGACTATAGCATCCGATGAATCATAGTCGCCGTTTTCTGAAAGTATTCGGGATAACGTAGTATCCGCCAAACTTTTACCGGTAATGCTTTGTACAACAAACTGCTTTTTTTAATTACTAAATTTTAACGCATGTAGCTTATAAATAAGTAAAACTAATAATGTCTTAAGAAAATTATTTTACGTAGATGACATATTATTACCAAATCGTATTTATTACTAAGAAGAATGTTATTTAAGTTAGCTTAATTTTATAATTTAAATAGCGATTATATGAAAAAAAAAAAAAAAAAAAAAAAAAATTACAAAAATGTACTAAAAAATTATTAAAAAACAATAAAGAATGTTGATATTTAATATCAATATCAAATATTAATTAATTTCAAAATCACTTCAGCGCAGTTAATTTATTTAAACGAGTAACAAATATGAACCATACAATAATTTTTCATACATTGTTACATATTAACAAAATTAATATTCGTCTTTAAAAAAAAAAAAAAAAAAAAAAAGATAATTTATACGTTATAACTTAATCCATTAAACCCCAATCACAACAAAAAGTCGCATGTACATAAAAAAAAATAAAAGTACACGCAAAAAAAAGTCAGAAAGACTTACCGTCCTCCATGTTGGCCAGGTCTTCCTCGACCTTGAGCTTATCTTCGGCGTCGTCCATATCGACGAACGGTACCTTGAACGGCTTGGATTCGGGACTGGGTTCGCCCGGCCCGTGTACGTTGATCGCGCGCACGCGAAACAAATAAGTAGCCCCGGGTCGCAACGTCCCGATCTCGTGGCTTAGACTGTGGCAATTATCGGCGACGACGCGCCAGCCGAGATCGCCGATGCGTCGGCACTCGACCGTGTAGCCGCTTAACGCGCAACCACCGTCGTAAGCCGGGGAACACCAGGTTATGCTCGCCCCGTAATAGGAGCACTCGCGACGTACGGGGCTCACGCTGGGCGGATCGCAAGGTGCCTCCGGGGGTCCTAGAACATGACACACAACACGAAAGGTGAACGAGTTTCTTTTTTTTGCTTGATTCAATTTCATTAGCGTTCAGCTTAATGTGGATGCGTGTAGGAAGGAACTTTTATTGTTATTATTTTTTTTTTTTTTTTTTTTTTTGGTTTTATTAGGCTAGCTTGAGGTAGATAATTCATAGCGTTCTTTTAGAAAAGGATTTTATGTATCGCTGTGATAAATTTATGCTGTTAATAGGAGCTTTAAATATTTTTAGGGAAATTTTCACGTTTTTCTCAACCTTTAAAATAACTTTGATAAATGTAATTAATATTATATGTATAGTTACAGTACAATCTTATATATTTTATTTACCTTGCCATTAAATCATTATATTAAAGTGTCTTTTTAAAAAAAATGTTATTATTGATGCATAATTTAAAAATATGATATGATTTATAGTTATTATTTTTTTATTACTTTGCAAAGTTACAAATTTCCTTGTTATTTATATTTTTAATTTTATGTTTCAATGACAACGAAACAATTTTCCACATAAATTATTAAAGAGTATTTAAGGTGTATTTAAAATTGGTAAATTATCTTCTATGTTTGATAACTTATTTTTTACAATATTATAAGCACCCTCAATAAATTTAAATACTAAAAAAAAAAAAGCAAAAAGTATACTTTTTTTTTCACACCGTAACTTTAAAGTTTATCAATTGTGAAAACTTTATCGTTAACCATATTAATATTTATACATCTTTGATATTGATTTTGGAATCTGCAAAAATAAAACTTACTTACCCCAACCTTCTCTACATAATTTCACAACGTAGGTCATCAATCAGGCTTAATTTAAAACGCGCTCGTAACCATTTCCTTCATAAGTAAAATCCAAAATCGAAAGTCACACCAAAAGAAATACAAACAAAAAACTAGGGAAAAAAGCCCGCGACGGAAGAGAAAATTATCTCACGAGAGCCAAGCTTATACGCGCGCGCGGCAAATCTCGAGAGACGTGCGGCGCGATCCATGAGCTCGTTCCGACAAACGATCCACCAGCGCGAGTGAAGAAGATTCTTTACACGTTTTACGCGCGCGCGCATATCGTCGTCCTATAATAAAGAGATGTCATCGGAGCCCTTTGTAGGAACTGGACCGTGCATACGCACACACGCGGATACCTACTTAACTCATTAAAATGTACTTGGCGCGTCGGATTTTAATCGCCTCTCTCTCTCTCTCTTTCTTTTTTTGTCGTCTCTCTTTTTCTTGTTGGCTCAATGTCTAAGAAATACGAGTGTTTTTTTTCCGCGTTAATTATGCGTTTATTAACGACGTGATTTTTTTTCCTTTTCGTTCATAAATTTTATAATATATAATTATTTGAAGCAGAGATTTAAACTTTTTTGCTGAATACGATGTCGTAACACATCGTTCAATAAGTCCCGAGACTAACCCAGAGATGGTGCTAGTAGTACAAAACTGGCCACGTTTCCATAGAGTGCGAACCTTTACATGAAACGTGTAAAAATTTCACGTCGATCGGATCACAGACAGCAGAGTTATCGAGGTTAGAGTAAAGTCACTTTGTAATTTGTTTGAAAAATGGAAAAAAGCGAGTTTCGCGTGTTGATAAAACATTGTTTTTAATGGGTAAGAACACCGTAGAAGCCTAGCAATGGCTTGAAAAACGTTACCCGGACTCTTTTATATCCAAACCAACGATTTGTCGTTGGTATGCTGAGTTTAAACATGGTCGTACGGACACAAACGATGCGGAACGTTTGGGTAGGCCATTGGAAGCCGTTACACAGGAAAATGTGAGTGAAGTGTTAAAAATTGTAATGAAAAATCGCAAAGTAAAGGTCCGTGAGATTGCAGAAATGACACAGATATCATCTGGAAGCGTATTTACAATCCTTCATGAAAAATTGAGCATGAAAAAGGTTTTTTCCAAGTGGGTGCCGCGATTGCTTTCAGTGGAACAAAAACAGCAACGAGTCGACGATTCAGAGAGCTGTTTATCGCTATTTACTCGCAATAAAAAAGATTTCCTGCGTCGATACGTGACCATGGATGAAACATGGATACATCATTTCACTCCGGAGTCGAATCGGCAATCATCTGAGTGGCGCATGGCTGGCGAAAGCCGCCCAAAGCGTCCAAAAACGCAGCAGTCTGCTGGCAAAGTCATGGCGTCTGTTTTTTGGGATGCACATGGCGTGATTTTCATTGACTACCTGGAAAAAGGTAAATCGATCAACAGTGATTATTATATTGACTTGTTGGTACGTTTGAAGAAGGAGATCGCAGCAAAACGACCGCACATGAAGAAGAAAAAAATCCTTTTTCACCAAGACAATTCACCATGCCACAAGTCCATGAAAACAATGGCAAAATTGAACGAATTGGGCTTTGATTTGCTTCCCTACCCCCCGTATTCGCCAGATTTAGCCCCCAGCGACTACTGGCTCTTTGCTGATCTCAAAAAAATGCTCCAGGGAAAAAAATTTGGCTCGAATGAGGAGCTCATTGCCGAAACTGAAGCCTATTTTGAAGCAAAGGATAAATCCTTCTATAAACATGGTATAGAAATGTTGGAAAGGCGTTGGAAAGATTGTATCACTCTAAAAGAAGATTATATTGATGAATAAAAATGATTATTGAAAAAAAATGTTGTTTTCGTTGTTAGTCTCGGGACTTATTGAACGATGTGTTATATCGCTTAACTAGTTCCAATAATAAATTGTAACTTTATCCACAGTTAAAACGTCGCATTATACATATAAAAGTCAATTTAATTTTGTTAAAAAGAAACATTAAATCTCCGTCCGTCAATGATTAAATAAATAGTATATTTACTCACCTACAACAGCGACGCTGGTAAACCTGCAATCGCTTCCGAGTGCGTTCTCCACGGCAACCGCATATTTGCCAGCTTGATCAGCTGTGATTCCGGAAAGTATTAATTTCGAGATACCCGTTGTATTATTGATTTGTGTCTTATCGTCCACAACCAGCTCTCGACCCTGTAAAGATTATTGAAATTTTTTACTCGCCGTTGAAAGTATTTCTAATATAAATTATTTATTAAAATGCATTAGACAAGCGCGCTTTTTGCAATAAGTTAAATTTTATTGTAAATTTTAAACGACTTTTATTATCATGAGATTATAATAAGAGAACGATAAACTAAAAGAGAAAAACATTTGCATTTTGAAATTAAAATAATTTTTAAATTTATTTTCTTTACAATCTACAACGGTGACACTAAATTTTTAAATCATTTAAGCGGAATAAAAAATTCATCTCAATTAATTTCTATCTCAATCAATAATCAAAACTTTGATTGAGAAAAAAAAACAGAATTAGAAGAAGAATAAGAAATAAAAAAATAACGCGAAGCTCAAGCTTAACCGCAACGGTAATAACTATGCAAAACGGCGCTTATAGTTCTATATATATATATATATATATATGCTCGTTTAAGAGTTAGAGCAGCGGGTAATCCAACACCTAGACGCATTCTTCGTTTGCTCCTCGAGTGCAGATCGAGTGTCGAGAGACTTGCAGCGCACCAGGGCTGCAGTGTGTCTGTGTGCGCGCGCGCGCTCCGCGCTGCTACTCGCGCTTTGACACGCATGGTGTGCACTATATACATGTACGTACACGACGTAGTAGAGCTTATTTTGCTATATGCATCTGCAGCGCGCGATTGTTGAGCTCTTAAGTGGCAAGGTCATTTTCGGATCTTGGAGATTCATCGGGATTAGTTTTTTCGTCGGCTTACTTGCTCCACGGCTAAGAAAATTTATTTTCTATTTCACGCCGTGTTATTAATTTTCTTTTATAACTGCTTAATTTAATAGAGTGATTTATTATTTTCTTTTCGAGGATGCAAAATTAAATTTAGATGGTTCTTTTGATTATTGGCAAGATGCCTCGCACATGTTTTTCACATTTTAAGTTGAAGAAGTCTGAGAATGACAGCCCAAAAAATAGCTTGAAAGAAATACATGGAATCTTGTTTACTAAATATACATATTTAATAAAAAGAAAAATGCCATGTATTTATTTTGAATATAATTACATGTATATTATGTTTATCATATAGAATATAAAAATCTTAATATATTACTGCTTAAATTATTTAAATTTCATTAAATCAAGTTCTTAACGAAGATTTCAAGTTGATAAATTTTACAAGAAAACTATTTTTACTGCCGTTGATCTGATATGTTGATTCCGTTAAAGGATTAGTGTTTTGTTGAAAAAAAAAAAAAAAAAAAAAAAAAAAAAAAAATGTTAATAAATCTTGCAAGAAATAACAGAAGAGTATAGAAAACTAAATTAATTATGCGTAAAGCTTTCGTTTTGCATGCTTAAGAAGATGAACAATTTTTTATTTGATTTAATTAATGCGAGAGACTAATTGATAACCATTAAATTTAAAATATTATTTATATTATTAAATTATAGATATAATTTTCATCGCATTTAGCTTTTTTTATGTGATTAGCACTTATAAATAGAACTTTAATCATTCTAATACATACGTATTCTTAATACACATAATTTTTTAAAATGTTCAATTTGTTATACAATTTAAAATTAATTTCATTAATAAGAAGGAAAAATTTATTGGTACAAAGTACATCTATTTGTAATTAAATGTATGTTACGTCAAGAAACGTCATGCCTTACTATACTGCAAAGTATGCTGATTATTTTTATGTGTATAAATATAGCGTTCGTTTTTTGCAAACAATTGTGAGTGATGGAATAATAATTTAGTTAATTGTTCGTGGAATCAATACAATAGTGTATTGAAACTATAAAATGATAAGGCTTTTCATATGCTCATTTGATATGTCAGGGTTAGATGTAAATCTCGATGTACTTCTTTGTTGCTGTAATCGAAAATTTTTTATACGATGTATAATTATTTAAATATATACTTGGTTATACTTTTGATTATTTTTTAACTTATCTCTGAACGTAAATTCTTTTACAAATAATTAGATGAACAAATATTATTAACTTGTTTTCTTAACAACTTTTTACTTTCTCTATATACAAGTACTGTACTATTTTAACGCTTTTAATAGTTATAAAACATTTTTAACAAAACTTTTTTTTTTGTTAAATTAAAAAAAAAAAAGAGGAAAATTAAATGCTTTTATTTTTTATTTAAAAAAATTTTCAGTAATCAATTTAATAATACTTTTAAAATGCTTTTGTATAATTTTCCGTAGTAGTTTGAAATATATTATTTAATTATTAATAATTGCATATTATACATATTAATAAGAAAAATAAATTGTTATGCTAAAAACTTAAATTTGAATTAAGCCATTCAATTCAAATCGATACTCAATCATATTATAATTTAAATTTGTGCAAATAAAAATATTAATATTTTTATATTTCGTATAATTAATATCAA
This sequence comes from Chalcis sispes, assembly GCA_949987625.1. Classification (NCBI taxonomy): domain Eukaryota; kingdom Metazoa; phylum Arthropoda; class Insecta; order Hymenoptera; family Chalcididae; genus Chalcis; species Chalcis sispes. The sequence continues at coordinate 51,850,632 of OX465097.1, read as the reverse complement.
ATTGATTAAAGAATAAAAGTAATATATTAAACAGTTGAAATTTCTGATACTTTATAAAAACTACATAATAATAATTAATGAGACTTTAGAAGCAAACGATTTATCATGAATATTTGTTATTATTTTTAGATAAGATAAAACACCGATACTTTTGTTTTTACTCTTGTCACGGATGTGACTTCTAAAATTAATCTTGTCACGAATTAATAACATTTTTAAATAGTATTGAGGCGATTTAAAAAAATTTAATCACTATGATATACTTTATAAATTTAAACGTGTATTATATTTGATTAGATTCTTTTCATTGTATTCAGTTTAATCTGTAATCGTCATTTCTTAAATTTAATTGAATAAAAGACGTTATCTGTATACTGAATTGCCCTAACGATTGATTTAATTGACAACGAACCACAACAACGGTAATAATGTCATTCATATTTGCCCAAACACACTCTCATCAATGTGTGTACGCCGCCGTGACTAGAATTGAAAAAGCGTTTAAAAGTGCAGAAATTACGAAAATACCAAACGTTGAAGGTCACCGAGCTACATTGCTCCTGAATTAATAACAACGATTTCGCTTTCACAGCTGCTTTCGACAACGAAATTACCGTAGGTATTGATCACGAGGCGCCAATTTCCTCACGACCGCAAAATAACGGGATCGTGTACCACGTGTTTTTCCTTTGAAGTCATCTCTTATCGTCGCATTGTATATTATTTAGCAGCAACCGCTGCTTTGACTTTGTACGATGTTTGCAAATTCATATAATTTACGATTTTTGCGACTTCCTGCATGCCGGTTTTTCTCAAAACGGTTATCTTTTCTGCTTTTATCGAACCTTATAACCTTTAGATTAATTGCATTGAGCAATATACTCGTATATAGATCGTTATTGAACAATCATTTATAATGGTTTTCCGGTGTAATCGATTTAAAATTAACATTTCAATGAAAACTTCCGCATAATTAATTATTATACTCATAGTATTCAAAACAGTTTTTATAATGGAAATAAATAAGACAAATACTCCGAGATGAAAAACAGTAGAAAAAAAGGCCGAGATTATTTACGAGTGTACAATAATTTATTATATTAAATTTGGAAAATTTTCGATTGGCATTAATTATTTATCGAAGATTTTTTAAGAAACTTGTTATAAAAAATTTATTTACTTAATTTTAACTTTCTTCAAAAAAATTATTTAATTTATCTTTAAATTTGCCTTTAATTTCCGATAATTACATTTTAACGTACAAAATTATATTTTAAAGTGAATTAATTTTTCATTTAAATATTTTCGAACCAATAAATTCAACTCGATGAGCACTTTGTTGAACCAATTTTTACATTACTTAATTGCTTTAAGTCTACTTTAATTATCACACGAATTAAGCTCGTTTAGTCAGCTAAAAGCAATCGCATATTTACTTTTTTCTTATTTTAGAACCGCACATCTAATCTTACTTTACTGTTTTTTATTTACCAGAATTTTTCAAACAATGTTACTAAGAACTGTTATCTTGATTTATAATTATAATATTTAAAGTTATATATAAATGAAATGCGATAATTAAATTTTAACAACACTCTTAATAATAATTAATATATGCAATATTCGACTGATGATAAATTAAAACATTTTGAAAATGTTCAAATAAAAAATATTATTTGCAATTTTTTAAATTATACTATATTAATAAATTAAAAAATTTTAAGATAAATATCAATTATATTTTTACTATCGGTTATCCTTTATTAAATATTTAACGATTATTCTACTTATTAATGATTAATTATAAAAATGACATCATCAAAAGAAATAAATTATTTGATGAAAATAAACCGAAGTACCTTTAAAATTATTTTTCATATAAAAAATGTCGAAATGTTTCTTTTAAAATCAAGGCGCATCTATGCCAGGTAAGCATTATTATAACCAATCCTTAAAATCAGCCATTCAACGTGTTTCTCATCCACTCATCGTGTTCCAAAACAATAAAACTTTTTCACGCTGTATCTGCAAATACACAAGCCGCGAACTCTTCTTCTCAAATCATTACACGTCACATCACCGGCCACTTGCGCGCGCACACTTAACCTGAATACAATACCCAAAAACAAATATGAGAAGAGAGAGAGAGAGAGAGAGAGAGAGAGAGAGAGAGAGAGAAAGGAAAAAAAATTAAGAATAATAACGAAGGCACGCCGGTTTACGAGCGCCGAGGATAAGAACGCGCGCACGCGCATACGCCATGAGCGACGCCGAGACACTAAGGCACGCAACCGAGGAGCAGTTTAAGTTGGCGGCGTTCGATCTTCAACGGTATAATACGGATAAACGCGCGACGTTATATGTGTTTCGCTCGAACGGCTCTACGCGTGTACATACACATGAGCGCGCGTACATATGAGATTTCTAAAAACTTCTCGTATTTATGATGATACGTCGTTTGTTTTTTGGAACATTTTTTTTATGGAAAGCGGTAGAGGTTTGAAAAGAAATTTTCGATCGATTCTATATTGATGTATTTTTACGCTTTTGTCAGTAGCGGTATTTGATTTGGGAGTGCAAAGATTTATCGTTTGATAAAATTTTAATTTTACGCGTATTTACTAATCTTATAAAAATTTTTTTAAGATAATATCGCTTTATGATTCGTATAATAACTTTTCATTTTCAATTGCGATTAGTTAGCCTAATAAGTAAATTAAAAATTAAATCATATACAATGTTTTTAAATAAATATAATTTATGAAGAACGCAAATATGAAAAATGATATTTGTGAAATGTATTACAATTAATCGATAAAAATAAATTAACTCAATTGTTGTTTGAACGACAGAGTATGGCTCGATATGTGAATAAATTTAATATACAACGTTGTACAGTCCAGACTAAGTAAACTGTTTTATCTATTGAACAGCTGGCGTTTTCATAACTTCGACATTATGACAACGCGATGATAACGAAATCGACTTCATCAATTTATGCAGAATGTTCTCCGTTATTTTTTTTTATCTTAATATTCGTTTCCCTAATTTTTATTAGCCAATAGACTAAGAAGCGGAGTTTAATTATTCATATGCATTTTACAAATGTACTGGTTATTATCATTTTGTATAAAAATTTAATATTACAATTACAAAGTAAATAATAAGAGTTTTTATTACAGACATATATTTTGTTAGTAACACATATAGTTTGTTATTAAATCATATACTAGTAATTTGTAATTCAATAGATAATTTTTTTATAATAAGTAACAAATATCAAAATAATCAATAACAATCTGCAAATCTATCGGGGATTTTAAGTAAATTTCCGAAAGATTTCGTAATCGTATTATCCGATTAAATAATCGAATAGATCTATGATAATATCGACGTAGTGAAGTTTAACGCAATTTTTTAAAAACAGCAAATGAATGAATATTAAAAAAAATATTTTATTTAAAAGCATAATTTTTCTTTTTATTTTACTATAATTTATTCTATTAAAAGTAAATTATGAAAATATCATATACATTTTTAACTAATGAGGATTTCCACATATTATGCAGCTCATTAAAATTTTATTTCGATGCTAATAGTTGTATTTTAGTTGTATAAAATATTATAAATAACATATAATTTAATTTATAGATATAAACCGATTTAATAATAATTTGCATTTTTAAGATAATACTAGAATTGTTTTGATCCAAAATAAAAAAAAAAAATCATTATATTTAACCAAAAGAATTAATGAGTTAAGTTCATAACGATATATCAAATATATACGAATACATCTTATCGAAATAAACAGAAAAAATAAAAAAAAAGTAATATAAATAATGTAGTTCAAACTATATTTATAACTATTCAATTACACAAATTTTACACACATATTATTTACTTGAAACTGTGAAATACTTTTAAATTGATGAGGTTGTCCATAATGCGTTCGATCTAAACAATCACAATCAGTGGAATTTAATATAAATGAAATATAAATATATGTATATGTATAAATATAAATTTATTAAATATAGATATGTATATGTATAAATATAAATTATGTATTACGGGAATAAAATTTTTTAAATCTCAAAAAATACAAAGATTATACTAAAGGGGGAAAAAAAATTTATCTTCCGTAAATTTCAACGATGAAATCAATGCTGCGGAATCTCTCGCTCTCGAATTTAAGAGTAACGTAATTATTGCCAACTCCGCCAGCTATCAATTTCGCAGTAGCTCCGTGTCCGTTGGTGTGCTGATCGCGAGCGTTAATTTGAGTGATGTTGGAATACCTGTCGCCCTCAAAAGTTTTTGCCACCGTGACCTTAAGGCCGAGCTTACTGGCGCTTTTCTTTATATTTTCATACTGAATTAGATGATCGCCGGGTAATCGATGGCCGATTATCAAATCGTTCGGATGCGAAGCCGCGGATATTACGGCTACGATTGCGAGTAGCATAATAAGAGCCAAACGTTGCGATGCCATTTTTTTTTCTGGTTTTACGTTTATCTAGATTCAAAAGAAAAACGCGGCAAGTGTTAAAGTTTAATGGTATTCGTTCGGTGTCGTTAAAATGCTTTAGAAAATTTCAGTATGCAGATATTATTAACGAGACGTATTTTAGTACCCGATTCTTTTAATTTTTCATTGAAGAATAAAATTTTAATTTAAAAAATAATTATTTTTATGGAATAACTTTAATAATTATATAATTATCTTTAGAAACAATTCACTTTAAGACAATGAACAAATTTACGCTAATTGTTTTTCATTACAAAAAGTCACAATGTCGAACAGTTAGTTTCAGTTAAAACATTTTTTTTTTTTTTTTTTTTTTTATAATGATTCTTTTGTTGGATATAAATTTTTTTTTTAACAAAACTGACAAAGAAATAAAATAAATCTTCGAAATATTTTAAAATTGAAATTATGATGCTATGGCAATCATTAAAAAGATTTATTGGTGTATTTTCTTATTCGATTAATAACACGATACATTCGCAATAAAAGGTAAATATTAAAACTTTCCTTGTTTGTAAATTTGTTCAGCTTTTTTTTATTTTATTTATTTATTTATTTTTTTTTTTCAATCAATTAAAATATTATTTTAAATGATATTTTTTCTTGTTATTATCAAGTCCATTATTCAAAATATATATACTTTACTTTATAAGGCTTCTTTGTTACAATTTCAATAAAATAAAAAAAATAATTTCTTTAAAAATTTAATTTTTTAATTATTATACTAGTAATAATACTAGTCAAATAATTGAGGAACCGGAACAGAAACGAGACATAAACGAATTTCTTCTATAATTCATAATACAAACAAAATGGCGATTAAAAGAAGAAAAATCATTGAAACAATTCTTTTATTTTTTTAAATTAAAAAGCTGTGTTACAAACTTTTTATTTTTGAATTTCAAATTATATTAAAATATTCGTATAGGTCTAAAGAAGTTTTTTGTAAATTTATAGCTTCTTTTTTTTTATCGATTAAAAGTATTGTCGACTTCTTCGTGAGGGCGTATTCTCACCTCGGCTCGAATACCCATGTATCGTAGTAAAAATATATGTTTTAAATGACTATATTAGCATATTTTTTATCAATAATATATTTATAATAAAATTAATCTAATTATTATCTAAGAAAAAATATTTATTATCATAAAATTCTCTATTGGAATAATCTTTGCAAATTTATTTTTGAATAAGTTGAAAAAAAAAATGATTTGAATAATAGTTAATCGACGAAATTCGCTTATGACCCGTTTCTGTTCCGGGATCCTCAATTATGGAAATAATCATTTCCTTAAATTACTGAACAATAAATAAAATAATATATTAAACTTACCGATTGGAGATTTTTAAAATATACAAACACTTTCAAGTAGATACGTTCATAAACTAACCATCTGATACATCAAAACCTGCTTTTATATCAGCGTTCTTTCTTATCATCGAAGAAAGAAACAGGTACTTGAAAAAAACTAGATAACCTAACTTATGTCATTGTTTAATTTAGTCAATCGATTTACTTGTAACGATGATAAAATAATGTAAATCACAATTTTAGAAATACCGTAAACAAATTAAATATGTAAATTTAATATTTTTAATTTAAATATTTTTTTCCCTATTTCATTATAATATATAAAAAAATATATAATTTTTTGTAAATTTTATGCAACAATATTTATTCATTAATAATTTTGTTTTTGTTCATACAAAATTATTTAAATTATTAATATAAAAAAAGAATTATACACATTGGCACAAGAAATAAATACTTTAGAGATCTAAGTTTCTTATTTTTCTATAAACTTAACATCAATATGCGTATAATTACGTACTTTTATAATGCGCACTTTTTCGTACAATTTATTAAAAATTATTATTTGTTTTATTCTTATTTTTAAAAAAGTTTCTTTGCAAAGATTTAGATCAAGATAACATGAAAAAAGAGTTTAATTTGAAATATTACAAAATCGATTGTATATAATTAATATGTATCATGAATAAATTATGCGCAATACTATTTTTAACTTACAAATTGTCGTAATTAAATGAGAATTCGTTTTACATAAAATTTAAGTCTTTAATAACATTTAATTTTTTTAAACACGTGACTTTAATAGATATACAAAATCGCATAATTATTTTTACACTATTAATATTAAGAATAGTTATTTACAATCAAGTGAAACAAATATATATATATATATATATATACAGGGTGCGTACGGTATTTGAGGACAACTTGAGAGTAAAATTAATTAGCTTGTATTTTTAATAAAATTTAATGAAATTTTAGGAATTTTTTATACAACTTTAAATTAATATATGGCTATAAAGTTATTCAATAAAATCGCCATTAGCAGCAATAACCTCTTCGATCCGGGTCCGGAAACGATTACATGCCCGAATCAAATGCTCCTTGTTCATATTGACCATAACGGCATTAATAGCAGTCTTCAGCGAAGAAGTGGTGTTATGAGGACGCTTATTGGTCTCACGCACAACTACGCCCCATACGTAATAATCCAAAGGATTAAGGTCTGGGGAGCTAGGTGGCCATAGGTTCGGTGTTATGTGGTCATGAAAATTTTCGGCCATCCAATCTTGTGTCGCCATCGCTTTATGCGAAGGAGCAGAGCCTTGTTGAAAAATGTATGGTCTGCCTCCGCTTACATTGTCTATCCAGGGTTTCACTACCGTCTCCAAAACCTCGATGTATGCAGCAGAGTTCACTCGAAGTCCTTGAGTAAAAAAGTGTGGTGGCATAACATGTCCTTCGTTGCTGACAACACCTAAAACCATAACAGTGGCTGGAAATTTTGTGTGCATAACAACAGGAACCTCCGTAGGATTTGAACATACCCATCTGTCATTTCTGCGATTGGTCTTTTGATCTTGGCCAAATTTTTTTCGTCGGAAAAAAACCATAACATTTTGGGCGCCTCAGGGTGTTTGATTTTGTTTAAAAGATGTTTTGATCGGAGAACTCTCTGTTCCCGTGTTCGTTCCGACATGAACTGTCCTCTGCGCATCACGTAAGACTTATACCGAAGGTCTTCGTGGACAACTCTACGAATAAGGCGCTCAGAAACGTGAAGCTCACTCGCAAGGACCCTCATTGATTTTGAAGGGTCCTCGTCTATGATCGCTTGCACTTGCACTAAAAATTCTGCAGATCGGACAGTGTCAGAATGTTGTTCGTGCTTTTTGCGTTTTGCAACCGATTCTGTATCGCCTCCTGATGCTTCCAATTCACGGCGAACCTTATGCACGAATTAACGGGCGCAATTAAGAAAATTAGAGATCTCTAAATCTGTATGGTTCGCACATATAGCGACGATGACAGCATGTCTCTTCATTTCTGGAGTGATGTTGTAGTCCGCCATTTCTTATCTGAAAAGAAAAAAAATAAAAAAAAAAATTCGCGAAGTTATAGTCACATTTATGCATGTCCTCAAATACCGTACGCTCCCTGTATATATATACATAGTCTGTCAAAAAAGTACCGGGAATTTTAAATTAAAACAACATTTTTACGTTTAATCATCAAAATTTATTGGGTCGCCTTCAAAATAGGCTCCATTTGCTCCGATACATCTATGCCAACGGCACTTCCAATCATCGAAACATTTTTTATAGGCGCTTTCCGGGATGGCCTTTAGCTCGCGCGCCGAATTTTGTTTTATAGTTTCAATCGACTGAAAACGGGTGCCACGGAGCGGCAATTTAAGTTTTGGGAAGAGGAAGATGTCACAGGGAGCCAAATCCGGCGGATACGGTGGTTGTTCAAGCGTGTTCGTTGAGTTTTTGGCGAGAAAGTCGGTCACAATCGTAGCTCGGTGAGACGGCGCGTTATCGTCGTGCAAAAACCACGAGTTGTTCGCCCACAAATTTGGCTGCTTCTTACGGATACGCTCACGCAAACGTTTCATAACGCCTAGGTAATACTCTTTGTTTACCATCTGACCCTCTGGAATAAATTCGTAGTGCACCACGCCACGGATATCGAAGAAAACAATGAGCATCACCTTCACTTTTGAGCGGCTTTGGCGTGGTTTTTTCGGTTTCGGCTCGTTTTTTCCCACCCATTCCAATGCTTGCTGGCTTGTTTGCATATCGTACTCGTACACCCACGTTTCGTCACCAGTTATGATGCATTCCATGAATGCGGGATCGGAATTGGTGCGATCCAGCATGTCCGAAGCGACCGGTTCGCGATAGCGTTTTTGAAGAAAATTAAGCTCTTTTGGAACGAGTAGTTCTTGCGGCCACCTTTCTCATGCCCAAAATATCAATTAAAATCGTACGTGTGGACTCGTGGGATATCTCAAGTTCATGTGCTATCTCTCTTAAGCTGGTATGACGGTTTTCAAGCACCATTTCCTTAATTTTATCGACGTTATCTGCGGTCGAAGCCGTCGATGGTTGTCCGGAACAAAGCAAATCTGCGACGACTTCACGACCCTCTTTGAAGGCTTTGTACCACTCATACGCACGGGTTTTCGATAGTGCTTTATCACCAAAAGCCTTTTGCAACATTTTCAATGCATCGGCACACGAAATTTCATTCGCAACACAAAATTTTAGACAAATTCTTTGTTCAACGTAATCACCCATTGTCAAAAATCGGCACGCACTATTGACATCGACTGACTTAACCAGCTACTGTAAACACACTCGTTGACAGATTCCGCTCAAACTTGGCATAGTCATTAAGGATAGTTGTACCAACCTAGAAAAAAAAAATTTTACCTGCCTAAATTGCCCCGCCAGATTTAAATCGACAATTCCCGGTACTTTTTTGACAGAATGTAGATATATACCAGGCTGTTCAATAAGTTTTGCGGTTCGATAAGAGAGGGCGTTGCTACTAGCCTAAATTTTTTTTTGTTATGTTGGTACAATTTTTATATGAACGTATGTGAAGTTTCATTCTAATCTATCAATTCATTCTTTGTTTACAAGCTATTTAGTATCGATATGTCACAGTATTTTTTTACAATGGAAAAAATGAAGTATCGTGCAGTGATTGAATTTTCATTTTTGGAAGGTTTAAAAGCAAAGGAAATTTATGAACGAATGTTGAAAGTGTATAAGCACTGTTCGCCTTCAATTAGTACCGTAAAAACATGGGTTGCTGAATTTAAACGTGGTCGTACAAGCCTTGAAGATGATCCACGTCAAGGACGTCCAAAAACAGCAACAACACCAGGAATCGTAGAAAAAATACAGGATATCGTATTGGAAAATCGTCGAGTGACTGAAAGAGATTTAGTAGAAGCCCTAGGCATCTCATTGGGCAGTGTAAGCAATATTTTGACTGAAGTATTGGGTTTCAGAAAGCTGTGTGCACAATGGGTGCCGCATTCGCTAACAATGGAACAAAAACACATTCGAATGCGACTTTCTCAGCAACATTTAGAGCGTTTCCGAAAGGATAAAGTGGATTTTGTGCGTCGATTCATCACTATGGATGACACTTGGGTCTATCACCAAGATCCTGAATCAAAACAAGAGACTAAAGAGTGGTGTGAATCTGGTTTTTCGGCTCCGAAACGAGTTCGTGTCCAAAAATCGGCCAAGAAGGTGTTAGCATCAGTTTTTTGGGATGTGAAAGGAATTTTTTTTGTGGATTACTTGCAAACTGGTAAAACCATAAATTCTGAATATTATTGTAACCTTTTAGACCAGCTGAAGGAAAAAATTCGTGAAAAAAGACCCGGTTTGCAGAAGAAAAATCCTTTTTCATCAGGACAATGCACCGTGTCACAAGAGCATTTTGACAATGGCTTAAATCCATGAATTAAAGTTCGAATTGTTGGAGCATCCACCGTATTCACCAGATTTGGCTCCTAGCGACTTCTATTTGTTTCCGGACCTAAAAAAATTCATGCGTCGAAAGCGTTTTTCATCAAATGATGAGGTCATAACAGATGTAGAAGCGTATTTTGCAGCCCTTCCAGATTCTCACTTCAGGGATGGAATTCATAAATTGGAATCTCGTTAGAACAAGTGTATTGATGTTCAGGGACAGTATACTGAATAATAAAGTGTATTGTTAACCATAAAATTGTGTTTTTCTTATCGAACCGCAAAACTTATTGAACAGCCTGGTATAAATATACATACATACATATATACAGGGTTGGCCAAATTCGACGAAAATATCTGGCAACACTGTAATTTTTTACAGAGATGTCAGATCAACTAATGACGTAGCGCGTTTGAAGCGTCAGTCTAAGGAGATTTTTGCCATGGAGCAGTACACGTCACGCAAACGCTCTCAGATTGTTGAAATTTACATTCAACAAAACAAGTCAATTGTGAAAACTCAACGTGCATGGAGAAAAATAAATAAAGTGAAAACTGCGCCTTCTGCGACCACATTGTATCGTTTGTGTGAAAAATTTTCAACTGGTGAGGCACTTACTAATCCCAAGCATCCAAATAAAAAGCGACCAAGGCGATCGGATGATAATATTTCACTCGTACGGGCCAGTGTTCAGAGGTCTCCAACAACATCTCAAACACGTCTCTGTGAGCAGTTAGGCATAAAAAGAGCCACTTTATGTCGCATATTGCGTCTTGATTTGCATTTCTTCCCATACAAAATGAAACTGACGCAAAAATTGTTACCTGCCGATAAGCCACGTCGATTGGAATGGGCCCAAAGAGTCATCGAAATGGCTGAAAGCGACGAATATTTTTGGCAAAAAATTATCATGAGCGATGAAACTCATTTCACGTTAACCGGAACCGTAAACAAACAAAATTGTCGATTCTATGGTACTGTAAATCCTCAAATCATTCAAGAGGTACCCCTTTATGACAAAAAATAACTGTTTGTGCTGATATGGTCATTGGGCCGTTCTTTTTCGAAGATGAAGCCGGCAAAACAGTTACCGTCAATCAGGAGCGTTATCGCGATATGGTAACCGATTTTTTTATGCCAATCGTTCGTGATAATGGTATGGAACACTGCTGGTTTCAGCAAGATGGCGCTCTACCACACACAGCTCGAGCCACTATCGATTTTTTGAAACGATTTTTCCCTGGACGTTTGATGTCGAAAAATGGTGATTTTAACTGGCCACCATGTTCACCAGATTTAACGCTTCCAGACTTCTTTTTGTGCGGTTACTTGAAATCGAAGATTTATATCAACAAGCCAAGGACCCTAGACGCACTTAAGGCTAACATCCGACAGGAAATAGCCGCCATATCGGCTGAAAAATTGGCCGATACGATGGAAAACACTGCAAAACGGGCACTATTCGCCATACAGGCTCAAGGCGGTCACTTAAGGGGGGGGGGGAGGATAAGGTTTTAAAATTTATTTTGCATTTTTTTTTTTTTTTTTTTTTCTGAATGCACAACATGTCAAGAGTATTGTGTCAAAATTCCAAGTAAATCGGAGCAAAACTAATGAAGATACAGCGTGAAGATCATGCTCGATTTGTGAGTATAAGAAACTTTAAATTGATTTTCCCGAAAACGTCATTTTTGAAGTTCGTGAACATTATAACTCAAAATCTACTTGACCGATTCTTTTCAAATTTTAAACACTATTTTTAAACATAAATCGACAGGTAATCAGAGAGAGTTTTTTTTGTTTGACCATTTTCTTCCATTTTATAATAACAAATTCACCGAAATTTTTTCAGCAAAAATCGCGTTTTTCACTTTCAAATGCTGCCAAAAATAAAAAAATCGAAAAAAAAAACTCTGACTACCTAGGGAAATTTATCACCTTTTAAACGCATTTCGATTTTTTTGTTTCAGATGATCTGGTAACGAGTTATGAAGTTCACCGCATAACAACTTTTTGTCGAAGCGTCTCCGAAGATTCGCTGTCACGGACTTATTTATTAATATTTTTGATTGAAATTTTTTCCAAAAATACTTCAGATGATATACTATAACGTATGGAATAAATAAACCAACATTATTCATATCTCCAGAAAAAAATAATGAAAATATGCCTCTTTCGCCCTTAAAACCTTACCCCCCCCCCCCTCTTAAGAGATATTATATTCAAAAAATGATGTAAACAAATCTCCTTGAGCTCAATTAAATGATTTTTAAGATGAACAGTAAAAAATGTTTTTTTTCCATGATTTAAAAAAAAAATACCTTTTCGTCGAATTTGGCCAACCCTGTCTATATATTTATATGTTTCACTTATATACAGCCTGTCCTTCTATCTAGTGAAAATATTTATAACGCCTGATGAAGGGTCAAAGTTTATAAATAAAAAACCTTCTTACATTAAAATCGGTGAATTAATTACTATTTAATTAACAATAGATTAACAGCCAACCAGATTTCTTCGATATATATATATATATATATATATATGCAGTCTGTCCCACTATCTAGTGAAAATATTCATAACGCCTGATGCAGGGACAAATTTTATAAATAAAAAACCTTGTTACATTAAAATCGGTGAATTAATTACTATTTAATTAACAATAGATTAACAGCCAATCAGATTTCTTCGCGATCAAGTAGGCGGGCCTTGAGAGAAAAAAAAACAAAAAAAAAACAAAAATGGGCGGGGCTTTCAATTTTGAACTATATATCGATATGCGGCGATGTGTGCATCGCATTGCTATGTTATTGTTTCTCCCCACTTCGCCGCGAATTTTAATCCTGATCGTCTTATGTCCTCTCATTCATCTTATTCCTCTCATTGAGGCTATAGCACTGACGGTTTAGGTTCTAATCCCCAGTTCCGATTTTTTTTTTTTTTTTTTATAGCTTCTGTAAGTATTTTTTAGGTATTTCGATGAAAGCCAATATATCTAAAAGTTTTTTAATTTTTTCTATAATTGATGCTTAAGATTATTAATTAACTATGATTTTTTCACCCTATGTTTGATTGAACTTAATCTTCTATTGTAATGTCCATTTATTCATAAAACAAATATTATTAAAAAATGCTGCGTCTTATTATTTTTACGTTAAATGCATAAAAATGCAATATGAGGTAACTGAGTGTGAAAGACTCGAATGTATAATAGATTCAAGGTTGTTTTCCAATTTGTAACATCGATGAATTTTTTTTAAATATTTTTTTTAAAGGCATTTTTTTTTTTTTTGGTGTAACGAATAATGTTATACAGCTTAAAATCTCGTGCGAAAACAAAATTTTAATTATTTTAATATCTTACTTCATGAAAATTTTATTGTATTTATCAAACAACTGATTGTAATCAAGAAATATAATAATTAATTCATAATTTTCTTGAACACATATTAAAAGATGCTTACAAACGAATGAAAACTTAATCTAGAAAAACTTTAATATTATTTTTTTAATTTTACAAAGACTTGCAGGAGCTAAAAAAAAAAAAAAAAAAAAAAAAAATACGGAACTGAGGATTAGAACCTAAACCGTTAGTGCTATAGCCTCAATGAGAGGAATAAGAAGATGAATGAAAAGACAAAAGAAGATCAGAGTTAAAATTCGCGTGTGGGGAGAAACAAGCGTAGCAGTGCGACGCACGCATCGCCGCATATCGATATACATTTACATGTATCGATATCGATATCGATATACATGTATAGTTCAGAATTGAAAGCCCCGCCCATTTTTTTTTTTTTTTGGTTTTTTTTCTCTCAAGGCCCGTCTACTTGATCGCGAAGAAATCTGATTGGCTGTTAATCTATTGTTAATTAAATAGTAATTGATTCACCGATTTTAATATAACAAGGTTTTTTATTTATAAAATTTGTCCCTGCATCAGGCGTTATGAATATTTTCACTAGATAGTGGGACAGGCTGTATATATATAACCTTTGCTTCATTTATAACCAAAACAATTTAAAATTAATATATATATATATATATATATATATATATATATGTATAAATTAATATATATATATATATATATATATATATATATATATGTATAAATTAATATATATATATATATATTAATTTTAGTGTTTTGGTTATAAATGAAGCAGAGATTTTTCACTTGATAAGTCAACTGACTTAATGTTCAATCATTTTATCTTATTAAAAATTATGATCAATGATAAACTATAATGCTTCTCTTTTATGAACAAATTTTTCAATTATTTTAATAATTATATAAAATATCAATAATTGTATATTTTTATTGTATTAATGAATATAATTTCAATGAATCAAACGTAAACTTATTTAATAATAATAATAATATATAATAGAATATTAATTTTTTTGAATCTATTTTATTAAGTACAAAGGAAATATATATTATCAATGAATTATTTTAAAGTTGAAAGGAATGCTAGAGATTGGCTTGAAAGTTTATTTATCGATCATCCACAAATAATTTTTTATCAGTAGATAACATCATCAACATTTTAGAACATTTTAGAACATTTAAACTCTTACTTACATACACGTTTAATATTTATATTAAATTTCTATATTATGTATTTTTGAAAGCCAATTGAAAATGTTAATTTCTAAAAATATTTGAAAGCGCTTGCTTCTTGTCGAATTTTATTTAATAAGTTTGCAAATATTTAAATTTTGTTAAAACTTTTTATTAAATAAAAATCTTACTGTGTTTATACAAATAAGTGCGAGTGAAATAGCAACGTTCTCAGCATTTGCTTGAATTATACTGCCTTCATTAAACATACATGAAAAGTAGCTCAGAATGCATATACTTATTATGTGTAGATATCTAATATTTAAGAAAGTTCAAGTGTCACATGCTTAATACAATTTCGAACTCGGCTGTAATCGTCGTCAATTGCATTTTATCTAAAGTGTATTGCAAATAAGATCAGTGTTATTTTGAAGTAATTTTCAAGAATTCTAAGAAAATTTGAAATTGTGGAAATAAGTCGATATTTAGGTAATAAATTATATTTGAGCTGCATAATAGATGTGTAAAATATCAATAATAATTGTATATGATGTATGATAAATACGTATAATCATTATAAGTTTAAATTTCATAATTATGATTTTGACGAAACATTTAAAAAATTTATTTTAAAAAATGTTACGCTGTACTAGTTTCAATTAAAATAAAATACTAGTTAAATTCATGTGGTTTTTAATAAAAGGCTAAAAAATACAGAGAGATATTTGAAATATAAGTAACTTTAATAAAAAATTTTATTGGTTAATTTATGGCGCTGGATCCAATAAAGAATTTGTATTGAATAAATTTTTAAAACTTAAGTGCTTAACAAAACCTAATATTAGAGCGAGAGACTTTAATCGGGAATGCAAGATGGGGGAATTCACATTGCCTAATAATTCAATAAGATTTGTAATTATAATAAAAAGTGTAAAAATAAAAAAAAATCGAGTTTTGATTTAAAAAAACTAAAAAACGATATTAATATTATCATCAACAATTAATAGATAAAACTATAAATAAACATTTGTGTAATAAAATTTGAGTTTAATTTTTTCATAACAAACTAGTATTAATATCAATTACATATTTCTACCAATGATACATGAATAAATGATTCGAGGGCTCCATTTTGAATTTTAATGCAGTTTTTAGTCTAACATTTTTTGATATTATATATATATATATATATATATATAATATTCAACGAAACAATGAATTTTACGAATTATTCGTACAATTAATACTTCTAAATAATTTTATAATTTGATCGTGATACTTTGAATTAAAAATGCAAATTATTTTATACAGGAATAACTCAATTGCTACGCTACATTTATAGATTACTCATAATTTTGATTTTTACGATTCATAAGAAAATTTCAATTAGATTGAAATTTTAAGACTAGATTTAATACTATAATTTGATCAATTACCGGGAAATTTCCACAAAATTTTGCTTTACAAGCCAAATCAAAAATACTGCATACGAAAACAATTTAGGAACTTACCGCCCGCATCCACTTGACCGTTGGCTTCGGCTGACCTTTGAATTTAGCCTCCAGTAAAACAGTCGATCCCCTCAATGTGATTACGTCATCGGGTGGCCTTAAAACTACAGCTGGCGCGTCTTTTCTATCAGTCGGAATTTCTTTTGGTTGGTTCAGGTTCACAGTCTCATTTGCAGCTTGTTTCTCTTTAAGTTTTATACGCGGCGAAGGCGGCGGTTTCCTATCGATTACTGTACCTTTTTTGTTAAGTGCCAGTTCTTCAATGCTATTATTGTTGTCGTTATTGTGGTGCTCTTCCACGTCGAATTCATTAATATCCGAAGTGGAACTACAGAGTGAATACTGAAAACTAGAAATACGTGTAATGGTGACCACTCGCTCTTTACTCGTTTCTCTAACGGGCGATACTGTTTTAGAATGGCTTTTATGTTCTATTTCATCATTATCTTCGTTTATATTATTTAATTCAATCGACGTGATGATATTCTCCTTGGTGAGAATTTCAACGATATTTTCATCGATTTCGCCTTCGGTAAATCCTGGATTGATAGGTATGTGAACTTTTTCAACAGGCTCTATGTTAAGATGAACTTTTTCAATAGGTTCAATAGTTATTTCCACAGGTTCTAACGATACGATCTCTGAGTTGCTCGCTTCACTTTTATTAGATTGTTTATTATCGCGAACTTCGCCGTTCTTCGTTATCAAATCCTTTTCAACATGTTTTTCGGCAGATTTAACACGCGACTGTTTATTAACTAATTTTTTGGGTGTTGGAGGTTTCTCACATATACTCTCGGTAGAAGATTCTCGCGTATTTGACGATAAACGCGTAAAGCTGGATTGTCTTTTTTTTAATACCGGTGTACTTTTGTCGATACGTAAGTTTGGTGTGGATACTCCATTTGGTTTACGCATGATGTCGACCTTCGTTCTGGGTAAACTACGAGACCTTGGCTCGAGATTTTTAAAGCGGCCGTCGTGTAATTTGGAAAGTGAGAATGGCCTCAAACGTAATTGAGCGCTTGAGCTTATGGATGGACCACGGATTATCGAAGCTACGCATCGTACCTCTCCACAGTCGCTTTGCGTTACGCATGGTATCCTTAAAATGCTTGTCGTGCCATCCCTTTCAATCTGAAGCCGCACAATAATTATTTTGTATCAATTAAATTAAAGATATATTAAAGCTGTATTATTTTAAAAATATTAGTATTTTGAAAAATCGTTTGTAAAATAAAATTAACTAAACTATAAAATAATAATATTATATAGTAAAAATACACGTATAAATACCTTATGAATAAATAAAAATTTAACTTTATTTAACTTACTTTACATCTACGATCTTCTTTAACGCTCTTTCCATTGATGATCCAATCAATATCAACCGAACGTTCACTTTGTACTCGAGCGCAAAATGATGCCGTCTCTCCTTTTTCAATAAAAAGTGATACCGGAGTTTTTACGAAGCTTAGCAACGAATTTACTGATGCGTTCTTATAATCTAAAGCAAAAAATTAAATTGAAAAAAAAAAAAAAATTATTTGACAGTTCCATTAAAATTTGATTAAAAAGTTTCAATAGCTATACACACCTTGAACAACAAAAAGCCCACGGCAAGAGACTTCGCCGTGATCGTTTCTTACAATGCACGTATAATCACCGGCGTCAAGCGGATGCACGTTGAGAAACCTCAAGGCGATACCGCCATCCTCGTAGACGACGTGCCGGTAATAATCGCTGTCGATTACTTCGTGGCCATCTTTTAGCCAAACGACCGTGATGGGTGGCGTGCCCGACAACCTCGCCTGAAGTTCGTACGAGTGGCCCTCCATGACGATTGACTCGCCAGACATAGGCTGAAGAAATTTTGGTGGCTCGCGGTCTTTTGTCGATGGGTCATCGATGTCCAGCACAACGACCTAGAAATATAGTTTTTTTTTTTTTTTTTTTTTTTTTTTTTAAATTATTTGTTAATATATTTGTAAGTTTAGGTTTGTTTCGAACATAAATTTTTATACTTTTATTTTGTTTAATACAAATAAGAAATGAAAATAAATTTTAAAATTTAAGATAATAAAAACAAAATTTAAAATCTTTAACACATTAGAAAGATTCAAAATTTAGCTTCAAAATAATAAAATAATAAACAGATATTTTTATGTCAGTAATTTCGTGCTATATGTTTTTAATAATGAATCGTTAAAAATTAACTCATTTAAATGATAAAAATAATAAATGTATATATTAAACCTTGCAACTGCTTCTCGTCGTGCCGAGTAAATTCTTTGCTTCACAAATGTATTCGCCAGCATCGCTAAGCTTAACTCCAGATATTTCGAGAACTGCTCGTTCGCCGACGAAAGATTTCTTTATTCTATTCGAACGCTCGATTCTCGTCCCGTTTCTAAATACATAATAATTTTAAAGATCAATGATGAAAAAAAAATAGTTAAAAGTATAGGCTATCTTTGATCGTGTAATAGTATATTAATATTAAAGAAATTATAAAAAAATATTGATATTTAGTAATATGTACAGACAATTACAGACAACTTTATGATCTCTTTTATTGCTCATTTTTACATTATATATCTAAAATAGTTTATTTTGTTGTTAAAAAAAAAACATTTCTATTTAATTTACTTTTTCAATTCAAAAATAAAAATTCCATATTCAAAGCGCAATAAATTAGCTTGTGGCACTGTCATCCAGTACTCAACAGCAATCAACGCCTGTAATATCAGCGAATTAATAACCGCGCTCAACAAAAACAAATGCTCAAGCCGTGCGCGCCGTGCGTTTCTATCTAAACATCAACAGAAAGATCTTCTACCTCCGATGCTGTCAAGTGCAAGCCATAGTTAAGTGCAACAACAACCACAGGGAATGCTGTTTCTGTTTGCACTCTGCTTACAAATCTTTTAAGTGCATGCACTCAAGTGAGCTTTTCGAAATTAATAATTTGAGAAGAAGCTAGACAGAAATCACTGCCACAAGCTTCTTGGTATCTAAAACACATCTCGTTTTTTACTTGAAAACCTTGAACCCATACTCCGTAAATGAAAATTCTAATCTGAGCAAACTACAACAAATTAGTTAAGGCGCTGGTCATGCTCTTTTTTCTCAGGTTCAACAACTGTACTTTATCGGTTAATTCTATTGGGATCACAGACCAAAGATATCTTTTTTTACTTAAAGGTTATTAACGTTACTATTAAACGATAATCTACTGTCTTTTTATAAGCAGTCTCATTCAAAAACAATCATGCCGAAACGGTAGCATTGGTCTTCTAAACTCACTGGATCTCTCCATTCGGCATAACGCTTACAATAAGAACAAAGAAAAATGTAATTTTATATACCGCTATTCACACTTATGACAAAATTTATTGGAGCAAAGAAGATTCATATGTTACTTTTCTGTCTTCAATTGAATAATACCATCCTCGAAAGCTAAAAGCAGCTCTTAGGAATAGTCCACAGATGCTTCGGAATAAGCATTATCTTTCAAAGCTACTGCTAAAAAGTTTTACTTTACAAGTAAAAAAAATTATAAGAAACCTTGAGGCACTGAGAAGAAAAGGCACCAGCAAACTTATGAACATAGAAAATCAGAATTCATTTTTTACTCGTATAGTCAACTCCACTAGTCGACTTTATACTACATAAAATAGTCATTATTTTTTTCAAATAGATTAATTAATTAAAAAAATAATTAAGATTAATTAATATTACGTGTTATAAGTTTATAATAATAATATTATCTAACATAACAAAAATTTTTTTTACCTGATCCAAGCTGTACTTGGACTCGGAGAGCCACGTATATCGCATTGTAGCTGCAAACGTCCATTCAGTCTTACTGTTGTACTTAATAGACTCCTACTAAAAGTTGGATAAGTTCGGGGTGATGCACTTCTTGTTCTTATCGGTCTTGGAGTCAGTGTGTTTCGATCTAATAAAAGAACAAAAATAATAGCCATAAATATATTATCAAATTTAGCAAAATGAAAATTTACAATCATATGTGTATGTTACTTTGTTAACCATTCAGATCTTAATATTAAAAAAAAAACTTTTGTGGAATACAAAATAGTAAAAAAATAATTTTGAAATAAATTAATATTAAAATTATTTTTAATAATTTATATATTTTTTCAGTTTTGTTTGCAAAGCAACTTATCTTGTCGTAAGGATGTAAATGGACAAATTAAATCAATAGCCATTGGCAACTCTTCTTCAATTTTTAGACCTTTTGTACAAATTCGTGAAGGCAAATTATGTGGTATTGTTAAAAAAAGTTTCGAAGGTTTTTATTATAATGCCTTTAAAGGAATTCCGTATGCTAAGACGCCAATTGGTGAACTTAGATTTAAAGTAAGATTAACATTTAAAAAGAGGATATAACTTTTTATTCATTTTCTTTTATTAATAATTATTATTTATTATAGAATTATAAGAAAATATTTATTATTAATTAATAAAGTTCATGAACTAATACGATCAAATTACGCTATTAAAAATTAAGTATAAACAGTGCAAATTGTTAAAATAGTGTGAGCAAACATACGTGTTGTCACATTGTATTTTTCTTCGAGTTAACTCGCGTGTTGACTTATTTTAACCGACGTTTAGTAAACATTACTGTTCACTTCTTTAGTGCAAACCTGAAACTGAAAATTTCAAATTTTAATTGGCTATATTAGCTTAGCATATACCAATTACAAGCTTTGTGCCGTCAACCGGCATGGCCATCTTCATATAAGAGACCTCTATATATTGTATTCTCTTCATATAAGAGAACTAGAAACCAATTTCAAGTCTGCACTAAAGAAGTGAAACATGTAAACGGTTTAAAAAAAGTCAATACACAAGTTGACCCGAAGAAAATACAATGTGTCAAATTCTCGCAAAAATTTTAAATTCTCAATAATACGTTTTCTTTTGAAAATCATCAAATTCTAAATTGTACTTTACATATATTTTTTCAACTTTAAAATGAAGTATTATATTCAAATAAATATATAAGATCAAAAATTAATAAACAGACGAGGTCAGTCCTTGAACTCTCCGAAAATAATAAATAAATTCGTTTTAACATTTCTTAAAATTATTATTTATTTAATTTATCTAATCCTCAACAATAATGTTAAATTCTTCAAAAATATTGCAATTAATATTTTTAGTAATTAATTATCGATAACCTGAATTCTTATACAGGATCCAATTCCAATTGAACCTTGGTCAAATATAAAAGATGCTTCCAAGTATGGAAATTCATGTTGTCAACGAAATTTTTTAACAGATAATTATGAAGGTTCTGAAGATTGTCTTTATTTAAATGTTTATGTAAAAACTTTTGACTCAAACGCTCGATTACCAGTTATGGTATGGATTCCTGGAGGTGCTTTTATTACTGGTACTGGATATGATATTTTTTATGGTCCAGATTATTTATTAAGAAAGGGTGTTATATTGGTTACTTTAAATTACAGGGTTAATGTATTCGGTAAGTTTGCATAACAATTATTTAATTGTTAAAATGTTTAAAATAGTTGTAGGAAAATATAAAAATTTTTCTATAAATAGAAAATTATTTTTTTTTAACATCTATATATTTAATAAGGTTTTCTGAACCTTGAAGATGAGGTGGCACCTGGTAATCAAGGTTTAAAAGATCAAGTTTTAGCCTTATTATGGGTCCAAAATAATATTGTTAATTTTGGGGGTGATCCAAACAATGTGACAATTTTTGGTGAAAGTGCTGGAGGTGCATCCGTACATTATTTAACTTTATCACCTCTAGCAAGAGGTGGTTAAAATTTGATTATATTTTGAGCTATTAATTATAGTTTAAGTGAAAATAATAAATTAACATTTGTTAAAGGTCTTTTTCAAAAAGCAATATCTCAAAGTGGCGTTGCTTTAAATCCTTGGGCTTCAGTGCTAGAAAAACCAAAACAATATGCAATTCAACTGTGTGAAGTTCTCGGAAAAAAATTGCATGATTCTAAAGAGATCCTTAATTTTCTAAAAACAATCAAGCCTAGTAAACTTATGGATGCATTCAAGAAATTAAAAACGTTAAAGGTAAAAACTCCGATTCATAAAACGATCCTTTAAAAAATAAAAAATAATACTTTTAAACTAGTGTTATTTCTTACATACGTCGAGAGACCACTAAGTAAACAAAAAGGTACGCTGAACAAATTCTGGTGCAGTATACAATATCCGTCAACTGGGACAGCAACACCTCGAAGTGTTTCATGAAGCGGCAGCACTAATTTCGAACACCGGGAACCCGAACGGTCGCGTGCTCCTGACCTCCGTGACTTTTGGAATGTATAGTTTAATATATGAGTAGTAACTATAACATACACGCGTAATGTCACCTACCGTGAAAAAGTAGTAACACTAGTTTCGAACATAAGGAGCCCGAAATTCACGGCGTTGAGCTGCACGATGTTTCGAATTTGTGTTGTACCGGTCTGTACAAAACGTGACCCAGTTTCTTTTCAATGTATTTTCAATTAGCAAACTTGAAAGAGAATAACAAATCTTACATATATTATATAAATATATGTGACAACTTCCAAAAACTAGTCCAAAACTTAAATTATATTTAAATTCAATTTTTGGTTTAATATGTCATTTTCAGAATTTGGTCTTGTTGATTTTTCCCTTTCGTTTTCAATTTCGCTCATAGCAGCATCGTACTTTATTTACGTAGCGATCCCACGATGCATTAGAGGATCAACAATAATTTGGAAATATTATTTTTTCTTTTTTAAAGGATCATTTTATATGTTTAGAGTTTTTTTATTATTAATTTAAGATTTATTAGAAAAGTTTTTTAAATTAACTTTTTTATTTATAAAATCATTAAAAATTATTTTCATTAAACTATTATTATTTAAAATACAGTAATTTGTTAAAATACATTAATTAGTTGGATTTGACCCTTAGTTTCAATGGTAGAAGGAAAAATTCTCACATAAATCTGGACGAATATTTTACTTTTTTTTCGTTTAATTTTAACTAGCTAAACACATTTTCATTAAATAAAACTAGGAAACATCCTAATTAAATTAGCTCTCGATTAAAAATTTTAACGGGTTTAATTCTCAAATAATATGTGCGCAACTCTTGTTTCGACCATTCCTTGTTTCGACGATTCTTTCCGATTAATTTAAATATATTGTCGCGAAGATTTCGCCTTATGTTCGGCATCGTAAATTAAATTGTATTTATTCTCTTTGCGGAAAACTAGAGAAAATCCAAAGAATCTTAGATCGAATTCGCGAAAGGGAATTCCGCCGAGTTACTCTTATCTGTAAACATGATCGAAACGACGAAAAAAATTTGATTGATTTGTAATTATAATAGCTCGAGTATACAATAAATCGAAAATAAATATTCTTTATCTACTTTCATAATCTTTAATAATCATTAATTATTTATATTGTCATAATTTTATATAATATTTTCATTCATATTTTCACAAATAAAATACATGTTACAAAATCCTTTTGGTAACTACAATGCCACTACAATAGACACATACAGACACGCAGACAGGCAGACACAGGCGTCAAAAGTATAACACACGCTTTTTGCTTGAAATTAAAAATATGAAATCTATTCAGCTAAATATGCGATTGAATTTTCTAGAGTGAAATACAAAATTCATACTTTTTTGGACCGGGAGTGGATGATAAATCATCAAATCCCTTCTTGCCAGTACCTTTAGAAGAAGCAGCTAAAAATGGTGTTAGTGTGCCGTACCTTTTGGGATACAATAGTCGTGAAGGAATATTCTTTTCAAAAGGTTGCAGAAAACTGATTATTAAATTGCATAACATAAATTTAATTAACAAATATCATCATATGAATACAATTATAATTATAGGAATCAAAGAAAAAGAAATGAAACTATTAAATGATAATTTTGAAGAGTACTTACATCCCAATACACTTGCAATGTTACGTAGTAATAATTTAACAGCCAACGATTTGCGCTACTATTACTTCAAAGACAAAATATCTGTGGAGAATTTTCAAACAATTTTAGATTTTTCTGGCGACATAAACGTTGTTGAAAGTGTTCATCGAGTAGCTAAGTTGCAAATAAAAAGTAATACGCCTACGTATGTGTATCAATTAACTTACAGTCGTAGATTTTCTTTTATAAAAACATATACCGAGATTTACGCTGATGGTATAATTTTTTAATATAATTTTAATTAAATTATTAAATTTTAATTATTTAAATAAATTTTCAATGTACATATTTAAGGTGCTGCGCATGTGGATGAATTAAGATATTTGTTCAAAATGAACATTCAAGATATCTTTACTAAAAAATTTATGTTTATGAATTTATTTAATAAAAATTTACTATCAATAATAAAACTAGCTGTTAAGTTTATTAAGATATTACCAACAGTTTTGTCACCAGCAAAGGGTACCGAGGATTATAGAATGATGGAAAAAATGACGGAAATGTGGACTAATTTTGCAAAAACTGCGTTAGTTAAATTGATTTAATAAGCTGCTTAGTATTTATTACACAGCGCTATTGTAACCACAATAAAATTTTTTTTTTACAGACAACCGACTCCTACTACATCTGATCTGATACCTATTTATTGGCCCCCCATAATGAAAGATAAATTCACAACTTTAATTATTGATCGAAGTTTACGCATCGAAGAAATTATATCATGGCATGAACGTTTATCTTAAGTGAAAGTGACATAAAAAACTTAAGTCATGTTTAAAAAAACTTCTACATTCATATTGCTATTCATGATAATTAAATTAATTTATTTAATTTTTGAAAAAATTGTAAAATTTTATACAAGAAAATATAAGTTTCAAAAAATATAATTATTTGCATAATAAATACTGTCGGTAAAGTTATTGTTAAGCACCGTTAAAAGTTTCATAACTGCGAATAATTTTTCTTTTATAATCTATAACCCCAAATTTTATATTCTTGATATACTGTCTGTCAAAAAAGTACCGGGAATTTTAAATTAAAACAACATTTTTACGTTTAATCATCAAAATTTATTGGGTCGCCTTCAAAATAGGCTCCATTTGCTCTGATACATCTATGCCAACGGCACTTCCAATTATCGAAACATTTTTTATAGGCGCTTTCCGGGATGGCCTTCAGCTCGCGCGCCGAATTTTGTTTTATGGTTTCAATCGACTGAAAACGGGTGCCACGGAGCGGCAATTTAAGTTTTGGGAAGAGGAAGAAGTCACAGGGAGCCAAATCCGGCGGATACGGTGGTTGTTCAAGCGTGTTCGTTGAGTTTTTGGCGAGAAAGTCGGTCACAATCGTAGCTCGGTGAGACGGCGCGTTATCGTCGTGCAAAAACCACGAGTTGTTCGCCCACAAATTTGGCCGCTTCTTACGGATACGCTCACGCAAACGTTTCATAACGCCTAGGTAATACTCTTTGTTTACCGTCTGACCCTCTGGAACGAATTCTTAGTGCACCACGCCACGGATATCGAAGAAAACAATGAGCATCACCTTCACTTTTGAGCGGCTTTGGCGTGGTTTTTTCGGTTTCGGCTCGTTTTTTCCCACCCATTCCGAAGCATTGCTGGCTTGTTTGCATATCGTACTCGTACACCCATGTTTCGTCACCAGTTATGATGCATTCCATGAATGCGGGATCGAAATTGGCGCGATCCAGCATGTCCGAAGCGACCTGTTCGCGATAGCGTTTTTGAAGAAAATTAAGGGGAGGTTCTCATCAAGCACGACCAAAAAATTCATTATTTTTTTTCCTTAAAAAGTTGGCAAATGTCTCGTAGAATACGCTCGTAAAACCCGTTTTGCCGAATTCAATTTATTTTTAAAGTTATAGTCAAAAAACCGAAGTCGTCTTTTTACGTACTAAATCGCGTACTAAAACTTTAAACGCGTTTTTCTCGAAACCATGTTTTTTGAGACGGGCAGCAAGATATCTCGAAAACTATTATAGATATCGAGATGAATTTTTTTTATTTTAAAGGTAATTAAATTTGCTGGATCTTGACCTAAAATCATAATTTTACAATGATTATTTTTATTGTTATTGCACTTCTTAGAGCAAAAGAAAGTGCAAAAAAATATTTTTTTTTTTGCAAGTCTGCCATTTTGTTAATTTTTAACTTTTCTTCGTAATTTTAGTTCAAGATCCAGAAAATGTCTTCTAGTTTATAACAAACTTTGATTTTTTGATTTCAGACAAAAATTGGATGAGCTACCTTGCCGCCCGTGGAGGTGTCTTTTTTTTCGATGACTATTTTTCAATGCGTATAACTAATAAACTATTCAGTATTTTTATTTAAAAAAATTTGTAAAAGTAGTTAATAGCATACTTAATGAGTACCAAAAAACTTGACTACTTTATTTATTTCCTTCCATGAGAAAAAAAATTGCGAAAATCACGTAATTTTTGGGTCGCTAGATGAGAACCTCCCCTTAAGCTCTTTTGGAACGAGTCTTGCGGCCACCTTTCTCATGCCCAAAATATCAATTAAAATCGTACGTATGGACTCGTGGGATATCTCAAGTTCATGTGCTATCTCTCTCAAGCTAGTATGACGGTTTTCAAGAACCATTTCCTTAATTTTATCGACGTTATCTGCGGTCGAAGCCGTCGATGGGCGTCCGGAAGGAAGCAAGTCTTCGACGACTTCACGACTCTCCTTGAAGGCTTCGTACCACTCATACGCACGGGTTTTCGATAGTGCTTTATCACCAAAAGCCTTTTGCAACATTTTCAATGCATCGGCACACGAAATTTGATTCGCAACACAAAATTGCATACAAATTCTTTGTTCAACGTAATCACCCATTGTAAAAAATCGGCACGCACTATTGACATCGACTGACTTAACCAGCTACTGTAAACACACTCGTTGACAGATTCCGCTCAAACTTGGCATAGTCATTAAAGACAGTTGAACCAACCTAGAAAAAAAAAATTTACCTGCTTAAATTGCCCCGCCAGATTTAAATCGGCAATTCCCGGTACTTTTTTGACAGAATGTATACCGTTAAAAATATTAATAGTGTTAAATAATGTACGCATAAAATAATAATACATATAATTTATATTCATACATTCTGTCAAAAAAGTACCGGGAATTGCCGATTTAAATCTGGCGGGGCAATTTAAGCAGGTAATTTTTTTTTTTCTAGGTTGGTTGAACTGTCCTTAATGACTATGCCAAGTTTAAGCGGAATCTGTCAACGAGTGTGTTTACAGTAGCTGGTTAAGTCAGTCGATGTCAATAGTGCGTGCCGATTTTTTACAATGGGTGATTACGTTGAACAAAGAATTTGTATACAATTTTGTGTTGCGAATCAAATTTCGTGTGCCGATGCATTGAAAATGTTGCAAAAGGCTTTTGGTGATAAAGCACTATCGAAAACCCGTGCGTATGAGTGGTACGAAGCCTTCAAGGAGGGTCGTCAAGTCGTCGAAGACTTGCTTCCTTCCGGACGCCCATCGACGGCTTCGACCGCAGATAACGTCGATAAAATTAAGGAAATGGTTCTTGAAAACCGTCATACTAGCTTGAGAGAGATAGCACATGAACTTGAGATATCCCACGAGTCCATACGTACGATTTTAATTGATATTTTGGGCATGAGAAAGGTGGCCGCAAGACACGATAACGCGCCGTCTCACCGAGCTACGATTGTGACCGACTTTCTTGCCAAAAACTCAACGAACACGCTTGAACAACCACCGTATTCGCCGGATTTGGCTCCCTGTGACTTCTTCCTCTTCCCAAAACTTAAATTGCCGCTCCGTGGCACCCGTTTTCAGTCGATTGAAGCCATAAAACAAAATTCGGCGCGCAAGCTGAAGGCCATTGACTTAACCAGCTACTGTAAATACACTCGTTGACAGATTCCGCTCAAACTTGGCATAGTCATTAAGGACAGTTGTACCAACCTAGAAAAAAAATTTTACCTGCCTAAATTGCCCCGCCAGATTTAAATCGACAATTCCCGGTACTTTTTTGACAGAATGTATATAAAAAGAGAGATAGCTTTTGAGATGTTGAGTAGCAGTTTTCGGCTCTCAACTTTATATGAGAAGCTGACTGTTAATTTCCTTTAGAAAATTATAACAAAATGAAAAGTAAATATTGTAATAAAATAAGGTATTAATAAAAGTTTCAATATTTATTAAAAGTATAAAAAAGTAGAGATATTTATAAAAGTCAGTTGAAATCTCGAGTTTTTTTCTTTCATATCTTTTACAGTGGCTGATATAGGAACGTGACTTCTTTGTGATATATGGAAGATGACGGATTTAACGAACAAAGTATGGTTGCGTGTTTGACCGCGATGTTCAGTTTGATATTGTTTCCAATACCAAAATAGGAAAAAGCCACAAGAATTTAATCTAGTTTTCTTTTTAATTTTTTTTTAAATCTGTTAACATTTTTTTGATGATTGCTTGATTTGTAGTTGCGTATTAAATTAAGAACATTTTTTGAATCGGTGCAAAAGAAGAAAGTATTATTTTAAGTAAGTTGTTTGGTAAGTTTTGTAGCTTAAAAAACCGGGTAAGTTTCAGCAGAAAAATGGACTATTTATTTAATAGCTTGAAAAGGTATTTTTTATCTTGATCAATGATTGTACAACCTATTTCTAATTTAGATTTAAAACCATAGGTATATATAAGGGTGCCATTACAAGTTGTTTGTAGTCAAAAATAAGGCAGTCGGCTGTTTTTATTATTATCAAAAAGATTTATAACGATAGGGGTTTTTAACTGTCATGGAAAATATTTTGGGTTAGGTCTAGAGTGAAAATGAGGAAAGCTAGATTCTAACACATCGTTGAATAAGTCCCGAGACTAACCCGGAGATGGTGCTAGTAGTACCAAACTGGCCACGTTTCCATAGAGTGCGAACCTTTACATGAAACGTGTAAAAATTTCACGTCGATCGGATCACAGACAGCAGAGTTATCGAGGTTAGAGTAAAGTCACTTTGTAATTTGTTTGAAAAATGGAAAAAAGCGAGTTTCGCGTGTTGATAAAACATTGTTTTTTAATGGGTAAAAACACCGTAGAAGCCCAGCAATGGCTTGAAAAACATTACCCGGACTCTTCTCCATCCAAACCAACGGTTTGTCGTTGGTATGCTGAGTTTAAACGTGGTCGTACGGACACAAACGATGCGGAACGTTCGGGTAGGCCATTGGAAGCCGTTACACAGGAAAATGTGAGTGAAGTGTTAAAAATTGTAACGAAAAATCGCCAAGTGAAGGTCCGTGAGATTGCAGAAATGACACAGATATCATCTGGAAGCGTATTTACAATCCTTCATGAAAAATTGAGCATGAAAAAGGTTTTTTCCAAGTGGGTGCCGCGATTGCTTTCAGTGGAACAAAAACAGCAACGAGTCGACAATTCAGAGAGCTGTTTATCGCTATTTACTCGCAATAAAAAGGATTTCCTGCGTCGATACGTGACCATGGATGAAATATGGATACATCATTTCACTCCGGAGTCGAATCGGCAATCATCTGAGTGGCGCATGGCTGGCGAAAGCCGTCCAAAGCGTCCAAAAACGCAGCAGTCTGCTGGCAAAGTCATGGCGTCTGTTTTTTGGGATACACATGGCGTGATTTTCATTGACTATCTGGAAAAAGGTAAATCAATCAACAGTGATTATTATATTGACCTGTTGGTACGTTTGAAGGAGGAGATCGCAGCAAAATGACCGCACATGAAGAAGAAAAAAATGCTTTTTCACCAAGACAATGCACCATGCCACAAGTCCATGAAAACAATGGCAAAATTGAACGAATTGAGCTTTGATTTGCTTCCCCACCCCCCGTATTCGCCAGATTTAGCCCCCATTGACTACTGGCTCTTTGCTGATCTCAAAAAAATGCTCCAGGGAAAAAAATTTGGCTCGAATGAGGAGCTCATTGCCGAAACTGAAGCCTATTTTGAAGCAAAGGATAAATCCTTCTATAAACATGGTATAGAAATATTGGAAAGGCGTTGGAAAGATTGTATCACTCTAAAAAGAGATTATATTGATGAATAAAAATGATTTTTGAAAAAAAATGTTGTTTTCGTTGTTAGTCTCGGGACTTATTGAACGATGTGTTATTATTTCCAGTTATTGTTGGATTCTGATGTGTAAAAGTTTTGACGAGTTAAGTTTTCTTTTAAAAAGTTGTAAATAATCGGTATTAAAAGTGTATACAAATGCACATAGGCTGGACTTTCCAGTGTAAATACTATTTTAATGGCAAATGATATGCGTAAGGAGGTTCTACTCTAAACACAAATTTAGAGAGCGACCTGAAATTAAAATATATTATTAATAATGAAAAAAAAAAAAAATACGTGTGTACAATATCAGGTAGCCTCATCGATTAAATTTTATCAAAAATGCCTTACAAAGTCATCGTCTTTTACATATACTTTATGGCAAACTGGAAGTGTTACTATTAAATCTCGTAAAATGTACACACCTGAAAAAACGACAATATGAAAAAAAAATTTCAAACTATTTTGATATAAAAAAAGTATACTTTACCGACCGAACTAAGATATTGAAAGTAAAAATTCGGCAAAACGCTTCATAACTCACGTCATTGTGAGCCGAAAGAAATGCAAAGTTACGGAGCCGAAAGAAATGAGAAACGTGCGTAAATTCAAAGTATACTTACAAGGAAACCCCCCCAACCCGAACTCTCCAAATTTTATTGAAACTTTAACATTTTCTAGAGCACCGAAAAATAAGAGAAATATATTTTTTTATCTGCTAATATTCACTTTAAGGGGTGAAAACCACCCCTGAAGTTTGCCCCGAAATAATATTTCTTTAAATATCTCCGGTTCAATTCAATATTTTTTTAATGAAACAAAATAAAAAATATTGATATTTATTGGCTTCTGGGGGTAAAAAAGCCTTGCGGCATAAAAAAACCCCCAAAGAATATGAAACGAAATACAATACTTGTGTGATTGTATTATGTGTATGTTTATGTGTGCACGTGTACGATCGTGTTTGAATTAATCGTGATTTTCATGTGAATCGAAATCAACTTTTAATATGGTGGATTGTTGCGTGGCCACGTCTTGACGCTCACCAACGATCGTGCCGGTGCACGTCTGTATAAATGCACGGAGCTCCGCGTGTGTTTGAGTATGTGTATGTATGTGTTATTGAAATAGATAGAAAATTGTGAGAGAGCGATTAATTGATTTCGTACCGGTAACCGGGAGCGAACTCAACGAATTCGCGCGCTTACAAAATCTCGTGACCCCCACTTCTCAAGATGATCCCTCCCTGCGCGTTTCACCCAGGCCTAACGTCTAGCTGGCGTGATCACGCTTAATGACAAATCATCGGACGCGGAAGACTCCCGAAATGCGCCGGATAGGCTCTCCTTCCTTCCTCTTACCTGATCTCGCGGATCGTTCGCGATGCGACGGCGGACAAGAGAACGTCGCGATTTTCGGCGGACCGAACGCAAAACTGTATTTTTTAAGAATTTTTTTCCTGGAAAAATTTAGGAAAATGTCAAAAAAAAAAAAATATAAAAAATATTTTTTTAACTATAAAATAATAAAAATCAGCTGATGTGTTTTGGTATTTTTACCTAATTTTATTTCGGGGGTGAACTACCCCTGAATCACATTCAAACCAAATGGAGATTTTTCGATAGATAAAATGGCTAATTTTTTCATATTTTATGACTTATCATAAATTACAATGCACGTAGTATTGTGTTCTGCAATGAAAAATGTTGAAAGGGTTGAAACTACCCCTGAAGTTCACCCCCCCCCCCAAATAACATCTTGTTGAATATCGCCGGTTCTATTCAATATTTTTAGATGAAACAAAAAGGAAAAAATTTATCTCAAAAAATTCAATGAAAAATCATATACATACTCAAGATCTGATTCTTTTGAAAAATTAAAACACTAGCTCTTAACCTCCTCACTCAACAAATCTTAAATCGCAAACAAGCCGAAGGCCTGACTTTTGTCAAAATTTTAAACACGAACTCTTAAACCCATAACTCAACACATCCTAAACCATAGACAAGTCTTACTTTTTCCAAAAAATTTTAAATACACGCTCTTAATCCCTTACCCCCCCCCCTCCCAATCCAGTTTTCAACTTTTTGAACAACCCGTACAAAAATGCAGACAGGTCAAAAGCCTTGGTTTTGAACCAAACAAATCCAAACATCTGAACCTGTAAACGGAGAAACTCGATTTCATGAAGCATTTTTACTGACCATATTTTTCAATATGATAATATATAATCAAATGTTTTTCTTCATCAAAGTAAGGATTATTATCTTTATATTATATTTCATAGTAATAGTTTTTTTTTCAATCACAGTTGCACATAATAATAATAATTTTTTTTTTTTTTTTTTTTTTTTTTTTTTCTGAGGGAGGGGAAATCCTTTTTACGGACCATCAGGGAGGCTCCGTGCCCCCCCCCCCCGGTGTGTGGTACTCGCAATAATAGCCCTACCCACTAAAACCCCTCCACCTAGCCTGGTCGTTGTGCCCACCCCAGAACTGCTTGCACATTGCATCGGCGTGTGACCAGGCCTTCGCTAGCGAGGCGCCGTCTTCTCGAGTTCTGCTTAACCTCCTCTTCTTTCTTATGATTTCTAATTGTCGTCCTCTATGGACGGCCTATGGTAGGTCGTCCAGGACGGCCTTTTTTTGTCGAAGGACCCTCCTAACAAAGGAGGTGACCTTCGACCACGCCGATTGACCCTGGAGCATCACGGAGACTATATTGTCTGGCGTGATGACTCCTAGGTCATCATAATAATAATAATAATAATAATAATAATAATAATAATAATAATAATAATAATAATTCCTGGTGGTAGCGGGTGTAATACCCATTGACCTGCTCGCTAGGGAACGGAAACGGACTTACGAACGAAGTGCCGACGTAGGGAGAACAAACGCGGCAGTTGAGGAACGAGACAAGACAATGCGCGAATGGACGGACCGTTGGTTAACGGACGCCACTGCTACGTGGACAAGACGCTTGATAAGCAGCCTGGTATCGTGGACCGGACGAGGGTTTGGGGAGGTTAATTTTTACCTAACCCAGTTCTTGACGGGGCACGGTTACTTCAGACAGTATTTATTTCGGTGTAACCGGGTTAGGTCGCCGGAATGTAAATACTGCGGTTACGAGCGCGATGACGCCGAGCACACGTTTTATGTGTGCCGACGATGGACTACAGACAGACTGGCACTTGAGACGAAAACGGGCAGCATCACGCCCGAAAATACAGTGGCGAGGATGCTACAAGACGAGGACAGTTGGACGGCGATAGCTACCTTCGTCGAGACTGTCTTGAGGGGTAAGAAGGCGGACGGGTGTTTGGAATAGTTGGTGAAGGGTAGCACAAGCACGAGTTAGTGAGTGAATGTGAATGAAAGGATCGTATGAAAGGAATTACGAGACAGAGACAGGTTACAACCTAACGGGGAACGGACTGACGAATGGACAGAACCTGCAGCGGCGAAGCAATACGAAAGTAGATCCACGCTGCAGGTTGGACAGAAGGTGGAGATTCCATCCGCGCATCATATGTCTATGGTTTATATCAGACATATGCTGGCGTATGGCGGGTTAGACGGTCCCCGGGGTTGCCGATGCCCTTGCCACGGATGTGCCCGAGTAATCGAGCCCATCCGAGGCCAGAGCTGACGTGACTACGGAACCCGTCACACCGGTGGGTCCCCCCGCGTCTACAGGTAGGCAAAGGGGTCCTCACTGATGGTCTGGTTAAGGCAGATTCCCCGTTTTTTTACCACCGAAACAAAAAAAAAAAAAAAATAAATAATAATAATAATGATGATGATCATATGATTATAATAATAATAATAATAATAATAATAGTTTATATTATCCCGCGCACAGATGAATAAATTATTAATAAATTAATCAATTTATCATGAATTTATCATTTATAATTAGTCAGTAAAATAGTAAGATATTTTGTATTTGTACGTGGAATATATTACAGTTGAATATACATATTAACTACAGTCTTGTACTTCTCGTTATATTAAATTTGTTATAGTTATTATACAATATGTATTATTCTACAAAGTTATGACAGTAATGATAATCCTTAAAAAAATGTTTAAAACACAATGATTTTTTGCACCATCCGCAATGTTTGCACACCCTTCAATTTCGCAACTCACTTTACAAGAATTTCCAAAACTGAAATCTACAGGATTATCAAATTTCTCTGACTTTTCGTCAATATAACCACTTTTATACCAGGAATATTTGAAATGATTTTTATATCTTGGTGAAGACGGTTGGTTGTGGACTAATGATTTTAATTTAATTAAATTATTTCTTAAATGTAAATTCATCTCATAGTCAAGCAACATTACATTATCAGAAAATTTTCGGACAAAATTCTTTCAAATACGGAATTCATAAACATTAAGTGGCTGAATTTTTTTTGTGGTTCCTGTTGAAATTTTTTTAGGTTAACAATTTTATTTTCTGGCATTGTTTTCTTTATGACTTTATCCCAATGACCACTCGAAGAATCAAGCAATCGTATGGAGTGTTGTCCCACGTGTGGATTAAATATTTTTTCCAATCAAAATCTAAAGTGATCTGCAATTGAACGACTTATTAGTTATCCGTAATATTACAACATAAAAATTGTTGTTCACGTACTTACATGTTGTTAATTTTCAAATTTTGAAGCTTCCAAGTATTTATTATCTGGACTGAATAAGTTTTGTTCTACAACAGAGCCAAATTTACCACTCGGTTCCTTTAAAACAAGAAAAATCGGAGATACTAATTGTCCAGTAGTTGATATGAGTGGTTGTATCATGTAACTATGTGTTGTAACTGAAACAGATTGTAGAAGACATTGTACTTATTTTTCTCCTTCCACTGGTAATATTCTACCAGAATGCATTTCTAGCTGAAATCCACTCTGATCTGAATTGTATAAACTTTCAAGCCCAATACTTGATATACACGATCGAATGTCAGTGAAGAAAGCGTCTGCTGCGCTTGAAAGTTCTGCTGCATTTTCTAGTGTTTTTCTTGTTATTAATTTATTTATTTTTCTAGACACTATTATGTGTGCGTGTTTAAACTTTAATAAGCAATTTTTAAAAGCTTTGAATCTAATATCAGCAAATTCAAGTTCTTTTTTAGCTTGTAAGGCCCACCGAATTATATCGCGATCATGAGTAATTGTAGCGCTGTTAAGAGCAGCTTTGAAATTATCCAGCGTACGAGGTCTGGCTATTAAATAACGAGACTGGTTACGAAAAAGGGTTTTATTATAAAAATTATTCTACATTCGAATGCTCCCCTTCAATATACTCCCCTTCCCTCGCCACACACCTTTCCATACGTTTTTTCCATTGATCGAAGCAGTGCTGGAAGTCTTCTTTGGTGAGGGCTTTTAGGAGCTCTGCCGTTTTTTGCTTTACCGCTTCCATCGACTCAAATCGGGTCCCTTTCAAAGCAGATTTTATCTTCGGAAACAAAAAAAAGTCGCGCGGTGCCAAATCTGGCGAGTACGGCGCGTGTTCGAGCACTGGAGTGCACTTACCGGCCAAATACTGCTTCGCAGATAGCGCGTTATGGGCAGGTGCGTTGTCCTGGTGCAAAATCCACGAGTTGTTCTTCCACAACTCGGGCCGTTTCTTAGGAACTCGTTCTCGCAGTGTTGCCAAAACTGACAAATAGTAAGTCTGGTTGACAGTCTGACCCTCTGGAACCCATTCAGTCATCACGATACCGTTAATGTCGAAAAAAACGATCAACATTGCCTTGAATTTTGATTTGGACATCCTTGCTTTTTTGATTCTGGGCGATTCAGGCATCTTCCAATGCATCGATTGCCGCTTTGTTCCAACATCGTATTGAAAAATCCACGTTTCGTCGCAAGTAATAATGTTTTTCATCAGTCCGAAATCTTTTTTTAACCTTTCAAGGAAATCTGAGCAGACCTGTTGATGCAAGAGCTTTTGGTCAGGAGTCAGGTTTTTTGACACCAACTTCGCACAGACTTTTGTCATGTGTAATTCCTCGTGTAAAATTTGTCTAACCGTTTCTTTATCGGCGTTTACAGCCTCGGCAATCATCCGGGTGCTCATTCGACGATCTGCACGCACAATTTGGTTGATTTTGGTCACTGTTTCCGGAGTTGAAACAGTGACAGGGCGACCTGGGCGTTTGTCATCTTCAGTGCTCACTCGGCTCTCACTGAAGCGTTTACACCACTCAAAAACACGCGCATGAGATAGAGAATTGTCCCCATAGGCCTCTTGCAACAATTTACAGCACTCAGTCGTTTTTTTCAATTTAACGAGAAATTTGAGATTGATACGTTGCTCCTGTTTTTCGTCACACATGGTTTTCGGCACGAGAAAAAAACACGTTCGTTTCAAACCGCTACTGCACAAATACAATAATAGTGACGAGAACGTGTTTTGGTAAGTACATAGACAAGATATCTAGATACCCAACGCACTACTCGTTTTTTTCCCCACCCCTCTACGGCGCCCTCTAGGCGCGGAGTCTCGTTATTTAATAGCCAGACCTCGTATATTGACAAATTCGTGCGAATTTTTCTCTATATCTACCACCTTTATTAATTGTATGAGCCTAAGGTCGCAGCTGACTTACAGATGTAAATTTTCTAAATCTGTTCTAAACAGTTTTGAGATCTAAATTTTCCTTTTTTTTACCACTTCTTAAAAATTCTACGGCTCTTGCTTTATATTCAAAATCTACTTCTTCATTATCTTTTGTACACTGATTTGTTGGTGCTTCATGTGGTTCAGGAAAATGATGAAGCACTTGATTCTCTATTATTTTTGCATTATGGTTTTTATATTCTTCTTGAAAATCCAAAGTTTTCTCGGTTATCATTTCTACATCATTAAATTCACTTTTTGCATCTAATAAAATATATTTTATTTTTTCTACCAGCTGCATTTCACGATAATTTGTTACGCTATCTGTTGTTTGCAACGCTTGAAATACACTAATAAAATGTTTATAACATTTAAAGGATTGACTTTCATCTTTTAATCTGAAATGAACGAAATAAACAGTGAATTATTAACATCACCTTTTATACTCGAAACTGTTACATAAGAGACTGCAGTAATCTGAATATTTTCATTCATAAGAGCCACTCGAAAGATGTGTAAATTCGTTTTACAAAAGTTTCTCAAAAACCAATATTATTTCTTTGAAATCGGTTTTTTTTTCTCTTCTATAAAAACTTTGTAATATTAATAAAAAAATATGGAAGGAAAATTGAGTAGTATCAATTTGATAAAAAATGTTGTTATGTTATTCAATTCTCAAATCTAGGCCAAGTGGTATTAAAATATTTGATCAGTAGCATAGCAAAAAAAGTTTATTGTATTTTTTTCAGCCATTTACAGTTATTCATAAAAAAAATATTCAAATATATTACAAAAAATTTCAAAATTCTGAAAAACTGTACGCTGCAATTTACAGAAAAAATTATGAAAAAATCTATATGAAGTTTTTTATGAAAACTCAAATTATCAATGTAAAAATGTTATGAATAAAAGCGCGATATTTTACGTAGAATCGATTGCCGAATTAAGTTTTTCGGAATTCTGAAATTATCAGAAATTCTTTCGAATGAATATTCAAAAGTAACTGTAAATAAAAAAGTAATGAATGTATAAATGAATAATAAAATAAATGAATCAATAAATAAATAAATGGAAATTTCATTCAATAAACAAAAAAATGTAATCATTTTTCAACGATCTCCTCGGCAGCAAGATTATTAGCAATTCAAGATAGTTCACAGAAATAATATGGCTCTAAAAAATTTTCATGCATTTATCAAGAGAAGTGAACATATATTGTTCAATGAATAAATAAATAAAAGTTAAGTAAATGAAAATTAAATAAAAATAAATAAACAAAAACCCTCGGGTATTTTTTTTAGCTTTACCACTAATCAAGTATCCTCACCGTCTAAAAGTACAAAAAACTCATTTATTAACATATTAATCTTATTTTAATAATATTTAATTTAATAATTAAAATTTATTAATGCCCTAATAAGCAAACAAATAATGAGTAGCTAGATTCAAATATTGGATAAAAAAATAAAGAACCTAGTTGATCGACAAATCACGTTCGTTACGAATAAAATATTGAATGATTCATTTAGAATTCAAGAAAAGTTATTAAAAAGCATCAGCAAAATAATTTTAGAAATATCAAGAATTATTTTTAAAACTATGTCTGAACTTGCAATTAATAAGAATATTCTTTATCAATATTTCCATAATTTTTATTAAATGTCGATTAGTATTTTTTTATTCAAAAAAATTTTGCATATAAACCTTTTTTTACTATGATATATATAACTTTCTTAATAT
Source organism: Chalcis sispes (assembly GCA_949987625.1). Taxonomy (NCBI): domain Eukaryota; kingdom Metazoa; phylum Arthropoda; class Insecta; order Hymenoptera; family Chalcididae; genus Chalcis; species Chalcis sispes. The sequence goes on along the minus strand of OX465097.1, from coordinate 51,811,736 downwards.
TAAACAATTATAAAAATCATATATTTAGCATTAATTGCATTGTCAAATAGTATTTCACTGCATACAGAATCGAATTAATATTTGTAATCACAAAAAAATTAGAAAATTTTCTAATTTACCAATTTATAAAGTATTTAAAAAAGAAAAAAAGTTTTATTTATAGATTTTTATTAACTAAACAAAAAATATAAATATTTAATAATATCGTAAAAAAACTTACGTTTTGATAAACATAAATACAGCTATGTTTATCGAAATGTTAGTGCCAAAGCCCTATTATTAATCGTTACTTACGTTATCGCTACCGTACTCTTATCACTCATTCACTCAAAAATAACACAACTGTGGACTATATACAGTTATGATTTCATCGTCATAACAAATGAAAATATTTTTAAAAACTTTTTATGTACTATCATATTAGTATCATCAGCAAGACAAATCAATGATTTAAGATTAACGAAGAAGTAGTGACAATTACAACGTGAAAATCAAAAATTAATACAGAATCATGATTAATGCATATAAAATTTACTTTTAATAAGAACTTGTATCATTAATATAGTTTATATATTAACATATTTTTTTATTTTTTTTCATCGTTGAATATCTTGAAGTACGAGCATCATGGAAAAAACTTCAGAGAGAAAAAATGTTTGTTTTCACATGTACAATAAGTATTTATAAATAAATGAAGTTTTTAGAAAAATAATTTTCTTCCATTTTTAACCCGTACAAAAAAGAAAAAATTATTTTTTCGTGAATTTTTTTCCTTCATATGCAGGGTGACAAATGGGAAGTTGTCTAAAATAATCACTAATAATTTTGAGATTAGTGCAGGAAAAAAAATAATAAAAATACATATAATATTAAATCAGTGAAGAGGTCACTTTTTTTTTAAAAAGGTTTCAGCTTAATCGAACATTTTCAACACACATATTACGTTATTAAAAAAATGACAAAACCTGGCTAGGGAATAACTATTAATGGTAAACATTTTCGAAGTGATCCCCATCTGAACTTGCACAATAATCAAGCCGTTTTTGGAAACTATGAAAAACTTGTTCAATTTTAGATGAAGAAATACTAGAAATTCCTTTTCTAATAGCTTCTCTCAAATCATCTTTGGTCTTGGGTTTTTCCGCATAACAGTAATCTTTCAGGTAGCCCCATAAGAAGAAATCACATGGGTTTAAGTCCGGTGAATAAGGGGGCCATTCTATACCTGCGTATGCAAACTTGAGATATCCTAAACCGATGACGCGTTCACCATAAACTTCGTAAATAGCTTTAAATACCTCTTGAGTTCTATGCGGCGTAGCACCATCTTGCATAAAATAATAGTTCCTGACTAATCCACGTTTCTTAGCGAAAGGAAAAAATTTTGTAAGGATGTAACTTAATAAAATTTTTTATTAATTTTTATTATTAGTCTCTTGATTCAGTTTTAAAGCTGCTGCAGCTTTTCTTATTGAATCCGTTGGATTATTCTTGAAATGTTCTTCGACCTCAGCAACCTTATCGTCTGTTGTAACTGTGTATGAAGGACCAGGAAGATCATGACGACGATCGTCAAGAGTATAATAATTGATGAAGTTATCAATTACTCTGAGAAAGAAGTAAAAAAAAATTTAAAAACTTTATTAAAAAATGCGATCATACGATAAAGTTAAATATAATTTTTTTCAATCTTACCTTCTAAGAGTATTTTGATTGGCTACTCTTTTACTTCCAAACTTAGTACGAAAACCTCTATACGCTTCAGTATAGTTTTTACCTCTAGAATAAAAGTACTCGATGAGATACACCTTTTCTTCGGTTGTAAGGTCACTCATTTTAAAGTACACGTATTGCTCTTTACGGCGTCTCAATAAAAACTGACAACATTCTAGAATGTACCTACGTGGGCCCAGCCTAATACGATACAGTAGAGGGGGAAAGAGATGCATAAGCTTTAGGCAACTTCCCGTTTGTCACCCTGTATTTCGATATGAAGGAAGAATATTACTTGTTATTGGTAACAATTATTTATATTATTTTTTAGATTTGTAAAATAAATTTTCATTTTCACAATAACAGCATTTTATTTATAAATTTACATGATACGAAAAATAATACTATATTAATGTGAAAATGAAAATTTATTGTACAAATTCTAGTTTGATAAATGTAAAAAATAATAAAAATTTTTACGTAATATTTTTTTTTATATATATTTTACTATCATATAATAGTTGAAAAAAGAAAAAAAATTGACGAAACCATAATTTTTTTTTACATGAATTTACATTTAAGAAATAATTTAATTAAATTACAATCATTAGTCTACAATCAACCGTCTTCACCAAGATATAAAAATCATTTCAAATATTCCTGGTATAAAAGTGGTTATATTGACGAAAAGCCAGAGAAATTTGATAATCCTGTAGATTTCAGTTTTGGAAATTCTTGTGAAGCGAGTTGCGAAATTGAAGGGTGTGCAAACATTGCGGATGGTGCAAAAAATCATTGTGTTTTAAACATTTTTTTGAGGATTATCATTACTGTCATAACTTTGTAGAATAATACATATTGTATAATAACTATAATAAATTTAATATAACGAGAAGTACAAGACTGTAGTTAATATGTATATTCAACTGTAATATATTCCACATACAAATACAAAATACGAGGGTGGTCTGAAAAGTTTCCGACCTCAACGCGAAGATAGCAGCACTCGTCAATAAAAGCTAGCAAATTTCGTTGTTCATCTGTTGACAGTTACTTACCAAAGTTTTAGCCATTTTGGATGCGCAGTTGTTAGTTGACAGTCGTTTGAGTGAGCGGATGTGAGTGTTATTGTGAAAATGGACAAAAATGAGTATCGAGCTGTCATTAAATTTTTATTTTTGAAAGGCAATACGCCTACACAAATCAAAAATGAGTTAAACTCTGTGTATGGGAACTCTGCACCATCATTTACTACAGTGAAATTTTGGGCAGCTGAATTCAAACGTGGCCTTGAGAGCTTGGAAGACGATGAACGTTCGGGACGTCCAAAAACTGCAACCACTGACAATAACATCGCCAAAGTTCACCAAATGGCGCTAAACGACCGCCGAATTAAAGTGAGAGAGATAGCAGAGGTTATGAACATGTCCGAAGAACGTGTTTGCTACATATTAAATCAAGATTTAGGCATGAGAAAGCTGTCCGCACGTTGGGTGCCACGTTTGCTCACGTTACACCAAAAACGTGTTCGAATGAACATTTCCAACGCTCTATTGGCGCAGTTTAGGCGCAATAAATCCGAGTTTACGCGCCGATTAATTACTATGTATGAAACTTGGATACACCATTATACGCCCGAAACAAAAATACAGTCAAAACAGTGGACTGCAAAAGGGAAACCGGCTCCAAAAAAAGCAAAAACTTTTTTCGACTGGGAAAGTGATGGCGACTGTTTTTTGGGATAGTCATGGAATTATTTTAATCGATTATCTTCAAAAAGGAAAAACCATTACAGGAGCATACTACGCATCATTACTTGACAAGCTCAAGGCAGAACTTGCGGAAAAACGTCCACATTTGCAGAAAAAGAAAATCCTGTTTCACCAAGACAACGCGCCGTCTCACACCTCAGCGGTTGCCATTGCGAAAATCCACGAATTACGGTTTCAGCTGCTTGACCATCCGCCTTACTCATCAGACCTAGCCCCAAGCGACTTCTTTTTGTTCCCTCATCTGAAAATTGCACTCGGAGGACAGAGATTTTCGTCAAATGAGGAGGTAATCACCTTCGTGAACAGTCATTTTGCAGAGAAATATGCCGAGTACTATTTGGATGGGTTAAAGAGATGGGAGCATCGCTGGGAGAAGTGTGTAGGAGACTATGTTCAGAAATAAAAAAAAAATTAAGAATAAATGTCTTGTATCTGTGTTAGATCGGAAACTTTTCAGACCACCCTCGTATCTTACTATTTTACTGACTAATTATAAATGATAAATTCATGATAAATTGATTAATTTATTAATAATTTATTCATCTGTGCGCGGGATAATATAAACTATTATTATTATTATTATTATTATTATGTGTAACCGTGATTGAAAAAAAAACTATTACTATGAAATATAATATAAAGATAATAATCCTTACTTTGATGAAGAAAAACATTTGATTATATATTATCATATTGAAAAATATGGTCAATAAAAATGCTTCATGAAATCGAGTTTCTCCGTTTACAGGTTCAGATGTTTGGATTTGTTTGGTTCAAAACCAAGGCTTTTGACCTGTCTGCATTTTTGTACGGGTTGTTCAAAAAGTTGAAAACTGGATTGGGAGGGGGGGGGGGTAGGGGTTTAAGAGCGTGTATTTAAAATTTTTTGGAAAAAGTAAGACTTGTCTATGGTTTAGGGTGTGTTGAGTTATGGGTTTAAGAGTTCGTGTTTAAAATTTTGACAAAAGTCAGGCCTTCGGCTTGTTTGCGATTTAAGATTTGTTGAGTGAGGAGGTTAAGAGCTAGTGTTTTAATTTTTCAAAAGAATCAGATCTTGAGTATGTATATGATTTTTCATTGAATTTTTTGAGATAAATTTTTTCCTTTTTGTTTCATCTAAAAATATTGAATAGAACCAGCGATATTCAACAAGATGTTATTTGGGGAGGGGGGGGGGTGAACTTCAGGGGTAGTTTCAACCCTTTCAACATTTTTCATTGCAGAACACAATACTACGTGCATTGTAATTTATGATAAGTCATAAAATATGAAAAAATTAGCCATTTTATCTATCGAAAAATCTCCATTTGGTTTGAATGTGATTCAGGGGTAGTTCACCCCCGAAATAAAATTAGGTAAAAATACCAAAACACATCAGCTGATTTTTATTATTTTATAGTTAAAAAAATATTTTTTATATTTTTTTTTTTTTGACATTTTCCTAAATTTTTCCAGGAAAAAAATTCTTAAAAAATACAGTTTTGCGTTCGGTCCGCCGAAAATCGCGACGTTCTCTTGTCCGCCGTCGCATCGCGAACGATCCGCGAGATCAGGTAAGAGGAAGGAAGGAGAGCCTATCCGGCGCATTTCGGGAGTCTTCCGCGTCCGATGATTTGTCATTAAGCGTGATCACGCCAGCTAGACGTTAGGCCTGGGTGAAACGCGCAGGGAGGGATCATCTTGAGAAGTGGGGGTCACGAGATTTTGTAAGCGCGCGAATTCGTTGAGTTCGCTCCCGGTTACCGGTACGAAATCAATTAATCGCTCTCTCACAATTTTCTATCTATTTCAATAACACATACATACACATACTCAAACACACGCGGAGCTCCGTGCATTTATACAGACGTGCACCGGCACGATCGTTGGTGAGCGTCAAGACGTGGCCACGCAACAATCCACCATATTAAAAGTTGATTTCGATTCACATGAAAATCACGATTAATTCAAACACGATCGTACACGTGCACACATAAACATACACATAATACAATCACACAAGTATTGTATTTCGTTTCATATTCTTTGGGGGTTTTTTTATGCCGCAAGGCTTTTTTACCCCCAGAAGCCAGTTAATATCATCATTTTATGTGGCTCAATTAAGCAGTTTTATTTATAGAGGAAAAAATTAGCATATGCAATGTCATTTTTGTATATTGTAAATGTACTTGTATACATAGAAAGTATAGCTAAAAGTTTGGAATCTTATTATTTGTAATTCGTACCTAATCATGTTTCAGTTATAACATACACAAACTATGTCAGTATCTAAAAATATATCTTGATCATATAAATTACCACGAGCATTACCATCTACTTGTTTAATTTCAAACGTAGACAAACTATTACAGTATCTAAAAATATATGTTGATCACATAAATTACTGCGAGCATCATCATATACTCTACAAGTGTGTCCGGCAAGTATGGTTTTAATTACATGTCACAAGTAACTTTTTATGAAATATATAAGTTGTAAAAGAATATAGCATAAAAGATATAGAAAAATATAGTTAAAAGAATTATTTGATTTTAGTGGTTTTATTCGAAGCAACTTCCTTCTATCGTACGAAAATAATATGAAATTATATGTAAATTATTAAATTGAATTAAAATAAAAATTAAATAAATGTTAGAGTAAAAAGAATCATTTCACATAATTGATATTTTGTATACTTTGATATTTAAATTCAAAGTAACATTTCAAAAGAAAATTGTAAAAAATATAAAATAATATTTTTTAGTATTAACTAAAATTATAAAATAAATGTGTTCGACACAAATATTGAAATACTTAACAACATTAATTAGATTTCACAACTTTCGTGCGTAGAATTTGTGTAAAGACTTTTTATTAATCCAATAAGTAAATGATGACCAGGTAGCGGTCAAAAAATACATTAATAAAAAGAAAGATGATATTTAGCGATATTATTATATTTTATTGCTTTCTTTAGTCTAAAATATTTTAAAATTAAAGAAAATTTGAAAGTATGTGTATGAAAATTAATTATTAATTATATTTTTTCATATTTTTTAATAACAAAGAAAACGATAATTTTTTTTGTATTTAAAAGATTGTTGTATTTACATGTAGATATTCATTAGCATATTATATATAGCAACATTGATGATCAGCTATCGTTAAAAAAAATTGTGTTAATAAAAAAGAAAATACTTAGCAATATTATTTGATTTCACAACTTTCGAGAGTCAAAAATGCTGATTTTAAATATTCTTCTTGATAAGTTACTCACAGGTGCCATACTAATATTCGATAAATTGATAATACATGAAGAGAGCACAGAAAAATACGTTTAAACGACAACCAATACTTACCATAATTTTCTTTTTATTAAAAAGGTTGTATTTAGATTTCATAAATTGCGTAGAATATATATCAAATTATAAAATATTATATTAGATTTATTATGAAAGTAATATGTGAAGAATGATTGCACTATATGATGCATTAGTTGTATAGATAAAAGAAAATGAAATTCTAAAAAGTTGTGAAATTTGGTAGAATGTTATAAAATTAACGTTTGCCCTAAGGAAAGAATGTAAATATTTTGAGAAACTTTTGGCCATTGTTTTTTTTATAATTTTATTATTTTTATATTTTACAAAATGTTTGTGTAAAAACTTTATAAAAATAAGTTAAATTTTAAGAAATATAATTTCGATATAAATTTTATGATAAAAATAAGTTGAATTTAAAGTAATAGATAATAATCATGTACAAATTGTTTTGTAATTTCATGTACAAAATAACATTATATTACTTTATAATAAAAATATTGATTAAATTGAATTTATATTTGTGTTGTTGATAAAAAAATTTAATATAAATATACACAAATAGCTTCATTTAAAATTATTTTAAAATATTGTATGTATGTATAATATATATATATATACATACACATTTATTACAAATATACTATATATATAAATATTTTATTTTAGTATAGTTAGTATATACATATATACATATAAAGTATATACATATATACATATATGTTTAAATAATCGAAAAAAAAAAAATTTTTAATTATCTTAGCTCTATGATTTTGTATTAAATTAGAAAAAATTCTACAAAACCTATAATATAGTTTATTAAATTTCGCCACTAACTTTATTAGAGAGCAAAAAATATTACATGTAAGAAATCCTTTAAAAGTTATTTATTTTGAACGCACATTTAATTTTTATGTTAAAAATATTTAATAATAAATAAATATCTACTGTATATATATATATATATATATATATATTTTTTTTTTTAAGAATTATAAACACTTTTAAGTAAAAGTAAAACATTTTTAATTTTTAAATAGTATCAATACATATTTAATTTTTTTTAATACTATCAACACATTATATATATATATATATATATATAGGTTCGTTAAAATCTTTAAAAAATATAATCTCTAAAATGCTATACATAATAAATCAATACACAAATAACTACTAAAATAGTATATACATACATATAAATATACACAAATAGCTTTATTTAAAATTATTTTAAAATATAGTATGTATGTATGTATAATACTATATATATATATATATACACATTTATTACAAATATACTATACATATATATATTTTATTTTAGTACAGTTAGTATATTATATATATACATATAAAGAGATGATGAGATATTTTAGTATAGTTAGTATATAGCCCCTTGATACATATAAGGAGATGATGAGATAAAAACAAGAGATTATCTTGTTCAGATTATCTTATCTTAATATGAATCTAGATATTAGACATAATGTTTGAAGAGCGATTTGATGAAAATTTGGGGGCGCATATCGTATCTTCGTAACGAATGCACGAATTTTCATGCTTTTTTTTTATTTGAAAGAACATAAAAAAATAGCAAAGTTGATATATTACATTTTATTAAATATTAAAATGTATAGTTAAAAAAAATTTTTTAATTTTTTCATGCATTAATTTAATGTATAAATGGGTGCGCCAGGCGCCCGTGGTTAGTACCAATACTTAACATGGGGCTCTGACGCGCCCCTTGATATATGAGTAATAATGTATAATAAAACAAACATACATTGTTTTTTTTTTTTTTGCGTCAGACATAAAAAAATTGTAATAACACACTATTTAATAGTGGTAAACAGTGCAAAAATAAGGATCTACGTATCTTCAAGTGATCTATAACGGTCAAACGATGGAACATGACGACTATTTAAGTCTTGTACAATACGCGAACTTTTTGTTATGTTGACAAATATATTAATGAAACATCAAATTTCTTATTTTAATTATTATAATAAACGAATATATGATTTTAGATATAATATTTAGATAGCTTCTAAATATATTTATATTATTTATATTTTAGTCTTTAGTTAACTGGAGATAACTAGTAGAATCTCTTTAATTGGTATCATATTTTACTGTAAATGCATTCACATGACTACTGCAAAAAGCTGCAATAGCTACTCTTTCTGTTGCATTATGAATAAAGTCTGGTATTTTTAAATTGCTTCTTGATGCAAAGTAATAGATAATTGACCCATATATATATATAGTCAATAGTCAAGTTTAATTAGATCTAAGTAAGGCAGTGTATTTTTTAATTAATACGGACTAGTCAATTTGCAAAAAGTAAAACTTTTAATGAAATCATTCTTTAGTTGCTTGAGATTCACTGGCCAGTTTAATTTAGAATCTATAGTGAGTCTCAGATAAGTTAATCTTTCTTTTTTTTTTTTTTTTTTTTTTTTTTTTTTAAGTTCTAGAAAATATATAGCCACTGTTGATTTTATGTTGAAAAATTTAAACCCAGATTTAAAAAAAAATCTGGGTTTAATTAAGTTAGTTTATTTAGTGTTTTCTGTAAAAGTTTTTGAGTGGATTCATGATTTCTTGGAGTTAAAAAAATTGTGCACTCATCGGTGAATATTGCATATTTAACTGGACTAGAAATTAATTTGGTCAACCCGTCGATAGCTAGATTTGGTGTTTATATGAGGTATAGAAGAACAGAAATTAGAGAGTGTTTGGTAGGTTATGCGAAAGTACAATCATTCATACAAGGAGAGAAATTCCATAGAAAATATTACTATTTGTATAGCAAAATTTATTATGACAGACTTGCACATTATTAATTTCTATTACTAAATTAAGATACATTTGCCATCTTATTTGATAATATTTGCAATATGAACTTTATTTTTTTAAAATCTCAATGTATATTTTTTTAATTTTACTATTTTCAAATAACAAATCTTATAATTTGCGGGTTTACTCTCACAGACTAATACAAAATATATGAAATTTTACTCTATCTGAAATAGAAATTTTATTGCTCATGCGCGTAGTATTTCGAACAAATGAATGTTTGTTGATTCATCTTCCTACTTATCAGATCCCTTTGATATATGGAATCTCTCTACAGGTTGGCCAAAAGGCCAACCAGCACTTACTTCCCATTCATACTTTTTTAATATTTATTTCATTCAAAAACATAAATATTTTCTTTCCAATAATTTTTAAAATACCATATATGATTTTAAAATATAACATACTGCAAGTCTGTCCCATAGCTAATATGAAATATAATAAATTTTACTTGAGAAAAAATGAAAAATTAATAAAAAATTTCTCTCCGTGATAGATTATGCAAAAACAGTAGCCATTACCATAGTAGCCATTATTATATATTCTAGCTTAATTTCTATCCCAAAACTGATTTTTTTAAATGACAGACTTATTACTTTCGCTTCTATTTGGTTAGTTGACTAGGATGTTGGATGATGATTGAGTCTGATGGGTCCCGTTGTGTCGAAAATTATTGTGACAAATTGTGCGAAATTGCGCCGACGTGCTCTTTTAACAGGCACTTATTTTAAAATTGTATACTTGTAAACGTACTCGTATCACAAATGTTAGAAAGCCGATATATGTTTAGTACTTTAAGAATATATGAGCAATAAACGTTGCGTAAACTTGACCGATCACTACAAATTTCGAGACGATACTGACAGCTTGTTTTTATCAACTAAAAGCGATAAATTTATAAGTAGTTATAAATTAAATTCTGCATCTTTACAGAATCTTGCTGTTTTTAAAGTACGAAACGTTTGTAGAAAATAATGTAAAAGTTAAGTTAAATTAAAATTAAAATTAAAATTAAAATTACTTTTATTGTATGTACATTAATTACATAAAAATTTATGAAATAATTATTTCAACATAATGATAATTCAATTCAAACACAAAAATTTAAAATACTAACTAGTACACATTAGCAATTTTGATTACTGCTATATGCTAACGATTAAATTTTTTTTATGAATACTTTTGTGCAATACTTTCCTCGTTGAATATAACGTTAAAGATTTATCAAAATCTTTGTTTTTAGCTTTGAATTTAAAATTCTTGAAACATTTTGGTTATATATTTTTTTTTTGTATATAAATATTATCGTATTCTTAAATTTTAAATAATCATCACATAATTAAAATTTAATCCAATAATAAATTTTTAAATAATCTTTTGACGTAATTGAAGATTTGCTCTGCAAGAAACAATGATTATTTTAATGTTTCCAAATAATATGTATCGTAAAAGTTAAAAGATAAATAATTGTGAATGAAACTGACAAATAAAGATTATCAGTCTATTAAATAGCTCTAAATATTCGATTTACGAAATGAATTTACAAATTCATTGGCTTATCGTACGCTCATAAATTAGCATAAAGATGCTTCGTTTATTCAATAAATACTATATATTCTTCGCGTTGTAAATTGAATGTACATTACTCGTTGAGATGTCCAACATGAAGAAACTAATCGTAGAAACGCAAAATGGTTTATTGAAAGGTATAACAATGCGGTCAATTATGGGCTACGATTATTGTGCATTTAAAGGAATACCTTATGCAAAACCACCCGTTGGCGATTTAAGATTTAAAGTGAGTAATTTTATTTCAATTATTCTTTCTTTTTTTTTTTTATAAAATAAGTTATTTTACTAAGAATTAATTACAAAGGCCCAGTGATATTGTAACAATAATTGAAGTTGAAAAGATTTTTAGTGCTCTTATTAATTCACAAATATTAGTTTCGATTGGTAAAAAAAATTTCGCAATTAACAAGATATAAATGATGTTCTTTATGTATTCGGTAATTTGTAAATTTTAAAAACATTTTATAAAAATAAAATGATTTTGATTTTTTTAACAATGACTAATTTTTGTGTAAATCTAAATAAAATGAATTATTTTTGAAGTAAATAAAAATAATTGTTCCAACTAAAAAAGTGATTGGTTTAATTGTAAAATATAAAAAAAAAAAAAAAAAAAAAAAAAAACAAGATCGGTTTATGTTAATAATAATAAAAAAAATAATTTTTCGATTATCATATGGTTAGCTGATATTTTAACGTTTAAAAAATGCGTTAGTTTTAATAATGTTATGGATTCCTTTTTGCTGCATCATCCAAAAGTTAAATTTACTGAAACGTGTTTTAAAATTTTAACTTTTTCCCTCCTATTGAACTATGGACTTTACAACATCGATAAAAGAGTTAGCTTGGTTTAAGAAAAATAATTTTGTACCAAGAAAATCATTTTAAAGAAAAACATTTATTGGACTCAATAATTTCTATTCTTGATTTTTAATATCTATAGATTACATTACATATATATATATATATATATATTATTACTATATGAATACGGTCGCGAGATTCGCGAAGGCAAAAAAAGATACTTTGTTATTTGAAAAAATACTTTGTTATTTAAATTAAGGCTTTGGCATTTAAATTTTCCAACGATGAATCGACTTCATGTTAATTTAATGTTTTCGTGCTTTTTCAGACTTCCTTAATTTAAGAATAAGAAATATATATTACAATATGTACCTTAAATCGAATTGGCATGAGAAAAATATTATTAAAGCATTACTTAACAACGAGACTGTTAAATTTAGAATATTGAGTAAAAAATTAACCATTTTTTTTATTTTTATTTTGTCGAAATTCTTAAACGTTTGTCGTTTATATTGTAATCCTAACTAATATTATAAAAGAGAAAGTGCATTTGTTTGCCTTTCTTTCACACTGCAACAAAACAAAAGATTGATCTGAATTTTTGCACAGAGATAATAAAGGAACGGAAGAGAATATAGGCTACTTTTTATTGCGGAAAAATGACAATTTCTTCACTAATACTTTCGTTCTCGTAAGCAGAGTTATCTATACGTGTAATAAATACTTGTTATACGCGCATTAAAACCACGTACGCAGCTATTGATATATAAAATATAATATGTGATAATCGTTAGAAAAATTTTTGAACTGATTTAGATATTATAACTTGTAAGAAAAGAAAAAATAAAAATTTTTATTGAAAATTCGTTACTTCGACACTTTGTTGTTGCTTATTTTGATTCTGGCACTGCATAAAGCTTATCTCTACATTTTTCTATAATATTGATGGATCAATTTTATAACATAAACAAAATAGGACATTAATTTATTATTTATATTTATCTTGTATAAAATAAATTTTTACAATAAATTTTAGAACAGTTTTTTAAAGATTAAAAAATTTTTTAATCAGTAATTGTTTTCGCCTTTCATTAAAGGGGGGACAACCATTTAGAACCTCGAAATCGAGCAGTTTTTTCGGAAATTTTTTGAAGGGGAAGAAATGGATGGATCTTTTTGAAATTTTTACACTTTATTAAACCTATTTTAACGAGTATTTTACATTTTTAGTAATAAAAAAATATTGAAAATTGAAGGAGATAGAGCATGATAAACCCACATGGTCGCGGAGGCATTTTTTTTACGGTGCCAAGTGTAGCGTTGTGAAAAATGATCTGAAACAGAAATGCAAAAGGATGCGAACATTATATGCCTGTAGTCACTCGGAAACCTAATTTTTTGATAATAAGTTAAGAATTGTAGAAATGGCAGACATAAAATCAAAAAAGTCGATATTTTCGAAAAAAAATTTTTTCTTCGCTGATAAAAAATGTTAATTTTGAGAAATTTCTAATATTTTTAGGTTTAGCAAGTGGTCTCATATGTTATGAAAACGTGTGCAAAATTTTGGCCTGGTTGGTCTTATAGTCTCTGAGCAATCGTTAGTGCCGAAAAAAAAGTGAAAAAAAAAGTTTCGAGAAAAACGCGTTCGAAGTTTTGGTAACGGAAAAGTGTTTGATAAAGCTACTTACGGACTAATCTGCTATGGCAGCTCCATATAGCAGGCTTTTAGTTTCTTCAAAAAAGGCATTTTGCTCCATCCTCTCCTCTTTTCGCGCCTTCCGAGCTTCTCTCGTCGAGGAAAGGCTGCGCCTGTCTGACCGAACGATCCGACGTTCATCGACTTTGCTAGCATAATCCATAGCTTGCTGCCGATTCGCAGCTCCAGTTCTTGCATAACTTTTAAGATCTGAGAATAACCTTCGTTGAATATAATTTCTGCTAAATAAGCTGCAATGAAGGCGTTTAGGAGCCAAACGCCAGATAGTCGCGTTGAAACTTTCTTTGGCGTTCTGCGCGTGGCCTCATAAGTACCTGCTTAATAACTCGTCACTAGTTAAATCGTTGAATATGGGTAAAATATGCTTTTATACATCAGGGTGAAGGGGTGGAGGGTGCTTTATGGTGTTGCTGTTGTGAATAAAAGGGCTCCCCTCTGCTCTTTAGTTCGTATACCTGCGCTCGGCTCTCGGAGTGAATGGACGGGGGTCTCGGAAATTGGCTCTATCTCTGGGAGTTTTGAGTTTTGGTCTAAATCATGAAGTTTTTCGAATTCTAGACATATTAAAGTAACTTTTAAAGCAGAAAAAAAAATTCGATTCTTTGAAGGTTCTAAATGGTTGTCCCCCCTTATGTAGAGTAAAGTAACGTTAATTGAATTTTATATTTTTCTATATCTTGAAATTTTTTATTTTTATTTATATTTTTTAAAGTTATGAAATTTACTTATATTTTATTTGAATTTAATTTAAATTATATTTAAATTAACGCGAGATTCATGAAAGTGTGCGGTGCGATCATAATAGATTGAATGTATAATTGCATAAATACTGATTTTTTTTAACAATTATTCTCATAGATACAAAGCAATAATGCTCATAAAAATGTAGGAGTTTTATCAATTTATGATAACATGACAAAACTCCGAAATAGTCGTACACATAAAATTAAAAGTAGTAAATTTATAAAATATCAAAATGCTGTTTTAATACTTTTAAAAAACCTAAAAAAATAAAATTAACAAGATTATTAAAAAATTGCCGGTCTGCCTTAAAGAAATCAACTGCAACGATAACAAAACATTGATTCAAAAATTTCAATAGGCAAATCAACGCAAGAAGAAAAAGGAAAAGCATTCAATATGATATATTTCTCTAGCGAAAGTTTTAAATCCTCATTTATTAAATGAAAATTGAAAATAAAATATTGAATAAGATAAAATATTTTCAGGATCCAGTACCACCTGAAGATTGGTCTGATATAAGAGATGCTACAAATTACAGTAACATGTGTCTTCAATACGACTTGTTGCTGCGCGATTTTGCCGGCGACGAGGATTGTCTTTATTTAAACGTTTTTGTGAAATCAATTGATAAAGCAAATTTAAAACCAGTTTTATTTTGGATTCATGGAGGTGCATATATGTTTAATAACGGTAACGATAACCATCACGGGCCAGATTATTTAATAAGACATAATATCGTTGTTGTTACATTCAATTATAGGCTTGGAATATTCGGTAAATAAAAATAAATTATCCAATTTCATTTTAATATTTAAAAATTTTTTTAATTTTTATTACGCATCAAACGACTATAACGATTGACTTAAAAGTATCAAAAATTGAATTTTTCTGAAAAAAATTTATTTTTGACTGAATCTTTTCATAAATTATAATTAAAATATTATTCAGATAAAATTTTAAAAAGATACATAACAAGGGTGTACTTTCGAAAAGCGCATACCTCCGATTCATTTGAAATTTGGTAAACATATGTATTTTGACACCCTGAACACGAATATAGCGATGAAAATATCCGCAAATGTTTCTTTTCTACGTATTTTTGATTATTTTGAGGCTACGTATCATATGCATGATCGCTATACCGCCATTATTCCATTAGTTTCAGTTTTAATAGCTTACTTACACATTTTACCGCGGGAAGATTGGAGTTTGAATTATTTTCATCAGTATATTCGTGTTCAAGGTGTCGAAATACATATGTATACCAAGTTTCAAATGAATCGGTGGTATACGCTTTTCGCAAGTTTATCCTATAACAATAAGCTGAAATTTTAATGCAATTAAAATTCGGAAAAATAGGTTTTTTAAACTTAGACCATGAAATTGCAACGGGGAATCAAGGTTTGAAAGATCAAATAATGGCTTTGAGGTGGGTGAAAGCAAACATAGCAAATTTCGGAGGAGATCCTAACAACATAACGCTTGCTGGTGAAAGTTCAGGAGCCACTTCTGCTCATGTCTTAGCTCTATCTCCGTTGTGTAAAGGTACTGATAAATTTTTTTTCTTAACAAATAATATTTATTATTAAAAATTTCTCGTTGCAGGTCTTTTTCATAAAGTAATATGTCAAAGTGGCTGTATTTTTAATAATTGGGCTAGAGTAGCCGATCCAAAAAGATACTTATATCATATATGCTCTGTCTTAGGATTATATAGTCGTGATCCTGAAGAAATTTATCATTTTTTGAAATCAATAAGCAGCAAACGATTAATTCAAGCACAAGAAAATTTTAAAACAAAGAATTATAATGTAAGTGAAATTTTAGTTAAATTATAAAGAATATATGTATATTATTATTATTATACGTATCAATTTTACATTACCTACATCAAACCGTACAATTATACCAAATAGGCCGCAATTGATCGATTGCAATTTTAAATAAAAAATTCAATTTAATATACACACACACACACATAAATATTTGGTTTTATTTAGTAGCATTTTTAAAGTAACATTTGTTTGTTTAAATTATATTTATAAAATATGTTTCTTTTTAGAAAAATTATCAATGCCGTTTAATATTTGGTCCAAACACTGACGATAAATCGCCAAACCCTGTCATGCCTATTCCATTGATAGAAGCTGCATCAAACGGTATTCAAGTACCACTTTTAATTGGCTACAATAATTGTGAAGGATTTGTATGTTTAACAGGTATTAAATCAATAAAAAATATATAAAAGTATCACACAATTAACTAGATATAATCAATGTTTCAGAAATAAACAAAAAAGTATTTTCTTACATGAATAACAATTTTGAAGAAGTACTAGGTAAAGAAATTACTGAGGATTTAAAACAATATGGCATGACTTCAGCCGACTTAAGATATATGTACTTCAAGGACAAACAAATAACACACAATGATTATAAACAATATGCTTTTATGAGCGGAGATATTAATTTTATTAAAGGTATTCATCAAGCACTGAAAGTTCAAGTGAAGAATAGTAAAGCTGATACGTATTTTTACGAATATTCCTTTAACGAACCATTAACTTCAATGAAAATAATAAGTCAATATCAAATTCCAGGTAATTTTCAATTTCATCGTAATCATTTTAGATATTGTAAGGATCGAAAACAATAGATCTAATTCTATTTGACAGGAGCTACTCACTTTGATGAGGTAGAAAGTCTTTTTCACCTCGGTATCAGAGAAAAAATAGGCCTGTCAAAAGCTATTGAAAGGGGCACACCCGCGTATAAAATGATGGAACAAATGACAACATTGTGGACAAACTTTGTTAAACATGGGTAAGAAATTATTATTGTGAAATTAGTAAGGCTTTAATTTCAGTTGCAAAAAACATGCCATTGATTATATTTTAATTATTCAGATTAATTTTAATTTATTTTTAATTAAATATTTATTTTAAAAATTCAATAATTAATTTTTTTAGAACACCGACACCTACTGTAACAGAATTAATACCTGAAAAGTGGATACCAGTAACAGATGACAAAAATATAGAGTGTTATCTTATAGATAAAGAAATAAAAATGGGAACCGTCCAAAATATAGAAGAAAAATTTTTATCTTTTAAGACTAAAAAAATTTGATATTTTTAATACCATTGACAATAATTTGAAAATATCAAATCTCGTCATCGAATATTTTGAATTAAAATATGATATTGATATTTTAAAAATTGATAACTTCTTTTAATACGATTAAATAGATAACTGTAGATAAAATAATAGTTTATGTGTATATAATAACAACAATAATAATTTTCATAAATATTTTATGCATGATACATTGAATCAATTAAAGTAAATATTTTAAGTTATAAATATTGGATGACGTCTGATATATTCGAATTAAAAAATTTTAAACCCACAATAGAGTAATATACAATTCCATAATATTTTAATGATAATTCATGTTAAATATAAGTGTAAATAATCAATGACGATTGACTAGAAGCATAATATGCATTCTAAAAATTTTAGAATTTATGTTTCTGCGCAAAATGAGTCGAAAATTATAGTATTATGAATATAAATTCTTATAAATCTAATCTATTTACCGAAATTAAAAAATGAAAAATAATTATTTAAAAAAAAATAAATAAATAAAATGCATATTTTTAGAAAGTGTATTGCAAATGTTATATGACAAACTTGTAAAATTGACTTAAAAATAAAATATTGTTAAAAAATTTTAATCTGAAGTAGTATTAAAATTTTATTGTAGTAATTAATATTAATAAATTAAAATATATAAATAACTCAATTATGAACAATTTTGATTAACATTTATATTGTTAAGCAATTATCTATTTAAGGAGTTACATGGGTTTAAAATAATAAAAAAAACGACTTTTTAAACTATTTTTTTTAATGGTAAATAATGTAATAAACTATTATATCTTATTACTATCAAATAAAGTAATTTTTGAACTGTATGTAAAAAAATTTTTATCAAAAAATGTTGAAAATTCGCCCTCTGACGGCTATTTTACGAAAATCTTCAAAAAAATGCGGTGGACATCATAACTTGGGCTAGAGTCATCTGAAACAAAAAAACCAAATTTTTTCTGTTAGTGTATGAGTTTAGCTTGTACTTTAACGAAGGATTTTCTTTTTCGTTCATTGGAATTTATTACACATGGCATTATTTATTGGGTTTTTGTGTCGAAAAATAAATTTTTGACACGCAACGTTGCCAAAAATTCAGATTTCAATTTTTTTACAAATCCGTCGTTCAAGTACAAGCTAAACTCATACACAAACAGAAAAAATTTGGTTTTTTTGTTTCAGATGACTCTAGCCCAAGTTATGATGTCCACCGCATTTTTTGAAGATTTTCGTAAAATAGCCGTCAGAGGGCGAATTTTCAACATTTTTTGATAAAAATTTTTGTACATACAGTTCAAAAGTTACTTTATTTGATAGTAATAAGATATAATAGTTTAATACATTATTTATGATTAAAAAAAATAGTTTAAAAAGTCGTTTTTTTTATTATTTTAAACCCATGTAACCCCTTAAGTCTTGGAAGTTCATATAGTGTGTACAGTTGTGCATTATCAATCAGTAAGTATACAAAATGATTAATAAATATTTTTCTTTTGTCCATATAAAACTAATAAAGACGATAAAATCTTAATCTTCAAGCCATTGAACTTGCATTATTAAATAAATAATAAATTTTACTCGTATTTTTACCTATTTTATCTTATAGTTTTATTGTTTCTCTTCCATCTTTTAAATTTTCAGACTTTCACCACTTAACACTCTTACATAATAACTCTATTGAGTATTATATAGTAATTAAACGCATTTACTTATCATTAGATACTTTAAATTTGAACACGCTTCGCGCCTTGTTCTACGCATGCGCCCAATCAATCAGCCTTTTACGCTTGTCACTCAACTTTAGTTTCGTCAGATGCTAATATCTAGTCTCGAATCGTCATTTTGCTGTTGCTTTTACGTGCCTCGTGAGTTCTTGTACTACTATATACTGTAAGATTTAAATTTTTGTCGTATTTTTTTATGACACAATGTAATAACATGAAAATATATATAAATAAATATGTACATCATAAAACAGTATCACACAAAAAAAAATCAATCTTCGGATTTAACAAAGTAACTTCAATAACAGTAAAAATAAAACAAAAAAATAAAAAATTTAAGAAATTATAAACAATTAAAAAATTTAATATTTCCATTAGCACAAAATCATCATTTCATATTTTAGTACATTGCGTTATCACTGTACTTACGTCATAAATATTAAGCAATATTTTTTTAAAAATTTCATAAATTTTTTAATAAATAAATTATAAAGTTAATATTTAATTTGACATTTTAATTAAACATTTAAAAGTATTCAATTATTTTATATAATAACGAAGTACAAAAATAAATAAAATAAAGAACATCTTCGATCAAATTGTCAAATCAAATCAACAATCTTCGATCAAAACCAATAATAATCACTCAGCATTTTCATATTTATGTAACTTTTGCAAAGTATAAAAGTAGCGGTGACAAATCACTGCTACATCCTTTGTCAAGACAGTTGCTTTAATTTATTACGAAATATGGAAAAGTATGTTATTGTGAAGACACAGTGTGGACAATTGCGAGGTGAGATTCAACAAAGTTTTGAGAACTACGATTATTGCGCTTTCAAAGGAATTCCATATGCGGAGCCGCCCATTAATGAACTTAGATTTTCTGTAAGTTTTTTATATCTTCTCGAAAAAAAAAAACATAGCGTTAAAGATTTTCTGAATTAACGGTAATATTTAATAACAATTTCTGAATAAACAAGAAAACCGAATAAAAAGTCAATAAAAATAAGTTTTACTAAGAATAGAAGCAACTGATATTATGCATCTATATTCGTTGGTAGAAGTGAAAACTACTGTTATAAGAGTTGGTATAGTGAAATTGTAAGACTTTGTTCGCGTTTCAATGAGATATGTATTTTTACCGTCACACACAGTTTTTTTTGGTCAACGAAACAACAAAAAACGTTATAAAAACTTATCATGCATTATATTGTAAATAAAAAACTTATATAAAAAAATTTATATAAAGTAAAATGTTATAAGTATTTTAAATATTTAAAATATCCTGAATATATTGAGAAATATTCAAATAGATTTTATTATAAATATCATAATTTAAAAAATAAGAAATTTGTTTTTATAATTTTAATAAAACTCTAAAATTTTACATATGATTTTTAATAGATATAGTAGATAGTTTTTCAATTATATTTTAAATATTATACGTATAAATGTTTATTTATAATTTTGAAAAAACTTTAAATGTTTCAATTTATTTGAATATTTATTAATGTAAAAAAAAAATTTTTAGTAGTACTCAAAAATTCTAAATTTATAAATTTTTAACTATAAATTTTTTATTCACGTTATTCAGAAAATAAAAAAAAAACTACTTTTTACATGAATAATTTCAGGATCCACTCCCAGTTAAACCATGGCTGGGAATCAGAGATGTAACGAATTACGGACCAAGCTGTGGTCAATCTAACATTAAGACACAACCGATAGAAGGTGACGACGATTGCCTTTATTTAAATGTCTATGTGAAATCCATCAATTCCGACAATCGATTACCGGTTATGGTATGGATTCACGGTGGGGGTTTTATGCAAGGTTCGGGAGATGATTTGCTTTATGGACCTGATTACTTTCTTAAAAAAGATATTGTTCTTGTAACTATTAATTATAGACTTGGCGTACTAGGTAAGCACGTATAAACATTTTATAAATTGATTTTTTTTTTTAAACACAATTGCAAAATATTTACTTTTCAAGCAGTGAAAAATTATTTTCATAATAAAACAAATTCTTACTATAACATATGCAGATAATTTAATTACTAAGAAAATACATTTAATTTAATAATATCTTACATTATATTAAAATCTTTCCGGTTTCAGTCGGAATTTTCGGAAAATTTTACGTCCCGTATATATATATATATATATATATATATATATATATATATATATATATATATATATATATATATGTATAGGTACATTATGTGTATTCATTACGCAAAATAGTTAATCTACGAGTATATGAGGGTGGTCCGATAAGTACTTAGCCTACAATAGAAAAACGAAAATTTTGGAAAAGCGGCGATTTATTTTTCAACATAGTCTCCTCTTAGCTCGATACACTTGACCCAGCAATGCGCTTTAACCCATCTGAAAAATACGTTTTCTCGAGGTCTACAAAATAGGCGTCCGTGGCGGCGATGACCTCCTCATTCGACTCAAATTTCTGCCCGGCGAGTGACTTTTTCAAGTTTGGAAACAAAACGAAGTCGCACGGGGCCAAATCTGGAGAATACGGTGAATGGGGTAGCAGTTCGTAGTCCAATTCGACCAATTTGACTGTGGCGACGGCGCAGGTGTGAGCCGGTGCGTTGTCATGGTGGAAGAGCACTTTTTCTTCGCCAAATGGGGCCTTTTTTCTGCAATTCGGCGTCGAATTGGCCCAATAATTCGGCATAGTAGAGCCTTGTGACCGTTTTGCCCTTCTCCAGGTAGTCGATGCAGATCACACCTTGTGAATCCCAGAAAACGGTGGCCATCACCTTCACGGTCGATAGGGCAGTCTTCGCCTTCTTCGGAGCACGTTCGCCGGGTGAAGTCCACTGTTTCGACTGTTCCTTGGTCTCTGGTGTGTACCGGTGGACCCATGTTTCGTCGACAGTCACGAAACGACGCAGGAACTCCTTCGGATTGTGCTTAAACAGCGTCGAACACTGCTCTGAAATGGTCTCACGGTTGCGCTTGTTGTCCGGAGTGAGCAAACGCGGCACCCATCGCGCCGACAGCTTTCTCATGCCCAAAATTGCATGCAGGATATGACCCACGCGGTCTTTTGAGATGCCTACTGTCTCAGCTATCTTGCGTACCTTCAATCGGTGGTCTGCCAATACGAGATCGTGGATTTTTGTCACGTTATCCTCCGTGGTAGCCATTTTTGGGGCAACTGGGCGTGGCTCATCAAAAACCGACATACTACCACGTTGAAACTCGTTAAACCAATTTTTTACGATTGCTATCGCAGGAGCAGAGTCACCGTACACAGCATCCAAGCGCTATTTCATTTCGCTGCGTGATTTCCCTTCCAAAAACAATAATCGAATCACCGACTGATATTGCTCTTTCTCCATTTTTCTAAAATCCGCGGATACGTCCGCTTCCACACACGGTCAAAACAAAACTACGAGTTCGTTTCGACTGAAATTTTGACAGTAGCTGTCTACGAGAGTGTACTACACGATAGTGAATTTCTCTTGCGATAGTGGCGCCATTGGACGGTGAGGCTAAGTATTTATAGGACCACCCTCGTATACGTTCTGCCTGAACTCTTATTCTCTCGCTCATTCTCGCCGTCTCTCAATCTCATTTGCTATCTCAACCGTCCTTCGTATTTGTTCGCGATTTCACAAAAATTTATTTCTTTACTTTTTTTTATCATCAATTTTATCAAATATAAATAATAATAAAATTTATATTTTCACCCACACATTACACTATATCTTCCTCCATCCTATTATTTTACGTAGTTTTTTCATTTTCCGAGCAAATGAAGCTAGCTAGCGAGGATATTTTTTGACAGTTATAATAATATAGCACTATTTAGATTTTGACATGCGATAACATTTTAATCATCTAAATAATATTTATCAGGAGCTGTTCATAATATTTGGTCTCTATTATAATACAAATAATTCCGAAGGATCCATACGGAGCCTCGAGCAACAGTTAGTAACATTAAAACG
Organism: Chalcis sispes; assembly: GCA_949987625.1. Lineage (NCBI taxonomy): Eukaryota > Metazoa > Arthropoda > Insecta > Hymenoptera > Chalcididae > Chalcis > Chalcis sispes. Next base: position 51,788,392 of record OX465097.1, on the reverse strand, counting down.
TGAATAATAAAATAGATGTTCAGTCTGCGTCGAGCATTGTTACCAAGCAGACGTGTTTATAAATATTGTGTATTATAAGAGTGTTAAATTATTATTCGCACCTGGGATTAGCCCTCGTTACCGCGTTATACGCGTGTGCCTCGAGTGATTCGAGCGTTTTTGTGGTGGGAGCACCATGGCTTCACCATCTATAAGCCCTTACACACCCAAGGAAATACCAATCTTCAAAATAAATTCAATAACTGACTCCAGTTTGCAGCGATTGCCGAAAAGAGTCTTACTCCGAAGAGGGACCAAGCTATTATTATGGACTGTGATGAGGACTTAAACTCAACTGATTACATAAGCGCAATAGCCAAACTAATAATTCCGACCAACATTCTATCTGCTTCGAGAATCTCTAAGAACAGAATATGCATGTTCCTTTTAAGTAAGAAAACTGCAAACGATCTCACGGAAAAATATAATAATGTAAAAATAGGCGACCATTTAGTTACTGTCAGACCACTTGTTTCGAATTAAACCCCAGATCGGTCGCTAATATGTCCAAAAGACCGTAAAATAAAAAATTTGCACACTCCTTATGACTTACGCATGCGTTAACGCTTTGCTTCAAGTTATGCTTCAGCACATTCTAACGTGTTTAATGCATGTTAGTTAAGTGTTTGATTTTGTGTAGCGTAAACGTTTTTGCGATTTGTTTTTGTAAATGGTCATTTCAATATGCGACCGATCCCAGGTTAAAAAGATTAATTTTCTCATATGTGTCCACCGCTGTACCCAATTATGCAATAAAAAATGTGCTAGATAGCTTAGAAATTCAACGAGGTTCACCTATAACCATATTTAAAGTAAATTCAAACAAAGATAGTTTCAGTCATATTCAAAGTTTCCGAAGACAAGTATTCGTAAAACCGGAAGAAATAGTCAAAATCCCAGAAATATTTCAAATAAATTACGGCGATATCAATTCATATATTTATGTCAGTACAGACACACTTAAGCGTTTCGTGTGTAAACAAGAAGGCCATATAGCGAAAAATTGCCGAAATTTTGACAACATTGTAGATACACAATTATATCCCAAACTGATAGACGTGATTCAAAATACGACAATAATAAATACTAACTCAAATGTAATTATACCGATAAACATAATAAATGACACACAAAATAACTCTTCAAACGTAAATGAAATATTATTTTCCACGGTTCTACCTGCAACTTATGGCGAAAACAAGCGAATATACTCAACAATCAGTTCAAACTACTCCCAACACTCTTCAAACAGTATTTCAAATGAAAACTCTAATACAAAACCAAAAGTTGAAAAAGTTTTAAAAAGAGGCAAAATTACTGGCGACGAAAATATTGAAAAAAACACACTCACTAATAGTCACACAAATATTAGTGTAAATAATGACAAAATAGCATTAGAAAACCTTTACGAAGATGAATTAGACAAACAGTTAATCTCAATAAAAAAACTACTTAAATGTAAGCAATAGTCAACTTAATTACTTGCAATTCAAAAGCTTATTAGAAAATACCCATAAGAATAGAAAACCGTTGAACACTTTTCTATAATATAGAGACGACATGGGGGCCTTTAAAAAGTTTATAAAAGATGTTTACTCTAATGTTAGAAATAACTGAATAAAAAATCGATGCACCAGACTATTAAATAGTATAAAAGAGCCTAATAAAGAATATACTCCAGTAGCCACGCCAACGAACTCCGACTCTGAATAGCATAATTTAAACATTATTCTTAAACATCGATCTAATTAAAGTAATTCAGTGGAATATAAATGGCCTTTTCAACAATTAAACCGGCCTCAAAGAAATCAATAGAAAAATTAAAGAAGAATGGTGTAAATATTGGGAAACACATGCAGGAAAAGCCCAGTTGGAAAAAAAAATAAATAAATAAAATAAGATAAAATTAAATATTCACGAAAAAGTCCTGCGTCCCTATTCAAGAGAAGAGACCAAGTATTAATAACCCAACTGAAAATTGGCCATACAGCACTCACTCAGAAACATATAATAAACAATAATAGTCCATCATTTTGCGACACTTGCAATACAAAAATAAATATCAAACATATTGTATTATAATACATTGTCTTAAGTTTCAAGATGAGCGACGCAAACATAAATTAAACAACAACCTAAATCAACTATTAAACAACAAAACAAACTGCGAAAAAGTTATTAAATTCCTAAATGCTGTAAACCTAACGAATTTATAAAAATGTAACAACCAGATTCTCATGATCAGTGTACTGTACACTATCTTAAAACATTAACAAATAACTTTTATATTATTATTCATTATGTTATACTCATGTAATATTTACGTATTGATATGTTAAAACATGTGAGTTATATCGCTAATATTCATACTGGGGGATGCGACTTAAAATAAATAAATTAAAAAAAAAAAAAAAAAAAAAAATAGATGTTAAAATAATACGAAAATAAATTCGATTCCATTTTTTATCTAATTTACTGTAAAATTATTAAATAGAATTCAATTTAACTCAATTACTTTCAAAAATATCAAATATTTCATAAAACATTACGAAAGGTAATTATTTAAGGTTTCTATAATTATTTTTAATTTAGGGTTTCTTAATTTTGATGATGAAGTAGCACCAGGTAATCAGGGATTAAAAGACCAAATACAAGCTTTACGATGGATTAAAGAAAATATCAAATGCTTCGGTGGTGATCCAAACAACGTGACGATTTTTGGTGAAAGTGCTGGTGGCGCGTCAGCACATTATTTAACATTAACCGATTTGACAAAAGGTAAATCACTTCCCCCTAACATACGAATAAAATACACGTTGACGCGTCCGTAGAATACCATTTAAATTATTGAGAGGAGGAAAGCATCTTCGACTGTCTAAAAAAAAACAACATTGATGCACGGCCAAAACAGATAATCCAATAATATTATACTGCCCGGTATTCACCGAAGAGATTTCTTGACGTCTCCGAGACGTCAAAGTCTACTATGGCACATGAAATAATTGACGTCTCAGAGACGTCATTGTATGTCAAGGGGTAAATCGTAATAGAAAATAATAATTTAATAATAACTAAACGATTTCATTAATTATTAATGAAATAATTAAACATTATAAGATGATTTATTCCATGATTAACGGTATTATAATTATAAAGTAAACATTGAAATGTTAAAATTTTCAAACCTTTGAAAGTAATACTGAATTTTAGGTCTCTTTCATAAGGCGATTTTTCAAAGCGGCGTGGCATGTAATACTTGGGCTTTCAAACCAAAAAATTCCATGGCTTATGAAATTTGTAAAATTTTAGGAAATAATTCAACTAATCCAAAAGAATTGGTTGAATTTTTACGAACAATTGATTGCAATAAATTAATAGAAGCGCAAGAAAAACTTAAAACTCCCGATGACAAACTACACTGTAGATTTCCTTTCGGTCCAGGAATAGACGATAAATCGAAAAATCCAGTAGTACCCATGCAACCTTTAAAGCTTATTAAGAAAGGAGTACATGTTCCTTTACTTATAGGTAATAATAGTCGTGAAGGAATTTTTTGCCTTGCAGGTAAATGATATAATATTGACATGTAAAATTATGTAAATTTAAGTCCATATAATTAATATAGAAATTAATCATTATTATTAAAAGGAGTGAAACAGGGAGACTTTCATAGATTAGAGAACAATTTTGAAAATTACATAAATCCCATAATCATGGACGTGTTACAACGAAATCATTTATCGTCCAATGATTTAAAGCGTTTGTACTTCGGAAATGAAAAGTTTAGCATGGAAAATCTTGAAAAGTATGCTGATTATTGGTCAGATATGCATTTTATATGTGGGATACATAAAGTATTAAATACTCAGGTTAAAAAAAGTTCAGCACCAACGTACTATTATCGCTTTACATATGATAAGGAATATTCCATAACTAAAACACTTGCCAACGTTACAATGTCAGGTTTGCATTCCTTATTTATATTAATTTTGAAAGCTTCAAAGAAAATATTAGCAGACAATATCAATTTAATTTAAAAAATTAGGGAATCGTCGATTAGAAATATAAGTGTTAACTTTTATTTAGCGTTGTTATCATATAGCTTTGTTCTTTCTATCCATGCTTATTTATAAAATAATAGCTTTTAATATAAATTAACTTTCTATAATTATTAATTTATAAATCAAATAATAATGTATTCTTTTGTTTAAAAAAAAAGGTTGGTTGTATTAAAAAGGATAACTTTAGTTTGTTAAAAATATTTTAAAGACAATAATCTTATTTATTTGAACTTTTATTAATTTTTAAAATAATTCTAGGCACTTCCCATTTCGATGAAGTACAATATCAATTTGGCATGAAATTATATGATATGCTAAATATTGAACGCCCAAAACCAGGTACAACTTCTTATAAAATAATCGAACAAATAATTGAAATGTGGGTGAACTTTGCAAAATGCGGGTAAGTTAAACTTTTTTTTTTTTTTTTTATTTTTTTTTACTAAAAATAAAAAGGATTTTGATTTATTGTAATTTTTAACATGTTTATTATTCTGGGATATGCATAGAAGACCAACTCCTGAGACATCGGACTTAATACCTACTTATTGGTTACCGGTAGCGGATGAAAACATTTTTCGTGCTTTAAATATAAATGAAAATTTGCAAATGGAAAATGTATTATATTATGAAAATTATTTATCGTTTGGAAAGCATCTGAGAAATAAATTGTAAATGACGGATTTGTAGATAAAATGTTGAAGCTAACATTAATAAATTAATGTACATTATTTTAAATCGCTTTTGGTTTATTCTGATGTTTTTCTTTAATTACTTTTTATTAGAATATATTTAAAAGACTATTTACATTTTTTTCAATAATATTCAAACAGAAAAAAATATATCCATTTTTCTATTTTCTTTTCTATCTCCAAATTAAAAGAATAAATTTAAGTCAAATGATTGAGTAAGAAGAGTGCCAATGTAGTACAATAAATCTATTTTCATTGCAACGTATTGTATGTATTGGGTAATGAACCGCTGAAATAGTGGAAGTAGCTGAGTCGACAATGTTTGTACATAATATAAGAAGCTGAGAAGCACCGGGCAAAAAGTCGAAAGTCACAGTCATCAGTTGTCGTTGTAAGCATGAAATTGCTGCACATAAGTTTATTGTAACCCGATTTATCAAATAAAGATTTATAAAATAAAGGATCGAGGAACACTTTATTTCTCAACAATGATATAAGGAATGTAAATGTTTTTTCGCACCTTGAACTCTTGCATATGGAATTTTCCAACGTGTTTTGCTCAACATTATTTACTATTGACTTTGAAACGAATTTATTATGTGAATTTTAACACAACTTGATTTTCAAGTTTTTTGTAATTTTATAAACACATCTAGTTTTTTTATTTTAAAAAATGTCAGTTGCCGTAACACATATGCAATTTATACGTTAAAATAATCCAGTTCTACATGATAAATCACGAATACATTGAAAAACAATATTTTCTTCCAATATATTTTTCCATATCTTTACACACGTTACAAAAAATATCTTGCTTCTACAACATAGGACACACTCATGAGCATATAGTTAAAGATTATAGAATCATTAACGTGCAAGCAACAACTTAGAACGTTAATATAACTTGAGAATGGATGAAGTAATTGTGAATACAGACTGCGGTCTAATACGTGGTTTAATTGAAAAAAGTTTTGAAGATTATAGTTATTGTTCTTTTAAAGGTGTTCCTTATGCAAAACCATCGATTGGAGAACTTAGATTCCAAGTAAGTAAAAAATAATTAATAAATTAATAATATTTTAAAACAAAATATAAAATATTTGTATCGTCGTATGATAAATCAAGGTGATATGACCATACTTATTTTAGTTAGGATTTTTATGTAAAGTAAGCCTTTTCTCTTTATTTTATTTTTCTTGTATTCCTGATTTATTTTATTTTTCCCACATGTTTTCAAACGATGAGCAATTTTT